>WBMW01001252.1:22582-61740 GCA_013396635.1 Penelope pileata | reverse complement strand
GGACTCTTCAGCCTGGAGAAGAGAAGGCTGCGGGGGGACCTGATAGCAGCCTTCCAGTACCTGAAGGGGGCCTACAGGAAAGCTGGGGAGGGGTTTTTTACAAGGATAGATAATGACAGGACAAGGGGTAATGGTTATAAACTGGAAGAGGGTAGATTTAGACTAGATATAAGGAGGAAATTCTTCCCTGTGAGGGCGGTGAAACACTGGAACAGGTTGCCCAGAGAAGCTGTGGATGCCCCCTCACTGGAAGTATTCAAAGCCAGGCTGGATGGGACTTTGAGCAACCTGGTCTAGTGGGAGGTGTCCTTGTCCATGGCAGGGGGGTTGGAACAAGATGATCTCTAAGGTCCCTTCCAACCTGAACCATTCTATGATTCTAAGATGCAGAGGAGAAGTCTTGTCTCAGCTAAATCTTTCCTTTTTCCTGTTTCTGGAGAAGGAGAGGGGTTTATCAACCAGGACACAAGTATGGCAAGGTAGCTGGATTTCCAGAGGGAGCTACATTAACAGTAGTAGAAGGAAATAAGATGGCTTCAGGTTTCTAGGTGGGTTTTTCCAGAACATCCAAGAAATATTCTTATAACCCATGAACTGGGAGAGGATAGATGTTTCAGAGTAAGCATTATCTGCTAAGGTTTGTTATTACCCACATGCCTTTTCTCAAATCAAGTTTCTTTGAAAAGCTGGTTCTCATTTTGTGATTACAGCATGGAGAACTGCCAGTGAGCTGTTTTTATTTGAACCTTTGACATCCTAATTCACAATTGAATTCCCTAATACTTAGAAATACTAGTTTCTAAATCTGATCACAACAGATTCAGTAAGGCCTGAAAGAAAAATATCAGCATAGTCGGTCAGAAAAAGTCTTGTTGCAGCCTTGCTTGAGGCCTCTGCATGGAGGCTTAGGGTTATAACTAAAGGCCCAGAAAGTCTGTGCTTGTGGTTTCATTAAAGATATATCACCATTCTGCTAATGACATAATAACCATGGTGTCATTTATTTGAAGACTTTGTAACTGATGATTGTATTGAGAGAAATGAAGTGTTTGAATTCTCACTCATCCTCCACATAGCTTCACAATATCATTCACCAAAGTGAAATATCTTTACAACACAGGCAAGAGCAACCACATTTTTACACTCCTGCCCCAGAGGACTTTTTCATTAAATACATATTTACTTACAGATATAAATTTCATTGGAATAGCTGTTTCACAAATATTGTCCCATGGTTTATGATTATTAAAGGCAGCTAGTCAGTGGAGAGCACTGAAGGGAATACTGTAATGGATTCTGTTGATATAATCACGACTGCCACCAATTCCTGATGGCTTGAAGATCATTATGAATGACCGCAGCCTTCGCATTTTATTAATATTGTTGTTTGTCTAATAAGAAAGCCATTTACCTGATGAGTGTGATGAAATTTGTTGATAGATATTATTACTTACCTTCTTCTTGCTCAGTGTTTTGGTTCTTGCAGTAATATTAGAGAATGACATCTCCATTTTTTTCACTCTTTTTTTTTCTTTTAAGTTATCTGAGAAGATTATCTATGGCATCCTCTTTCACATTTTCTATCTGAATAATTTCTGTTGTTTATCTGTATATCTACACACATTACCACATGCTTCAATTCACTTATAAATATTGGAATACTTCATCAGAGAACTATGCGATTGTTAATCATTGCTGAACACATACATGGTATCATGAATAGTAGCCCTATTCCTTATAGAAATTACTATATTGGTTCAGACTAATTGTATGCAAATGATTTCAATCTTCTATTATTATTTTGATCTCTAATATTTCAGACTGGTATTGCATCTAAAGGATAAGTCTGATATTCCAATATTTATGTCAGTATTCACTGTAATAATTCTTAGTAATTTAAATGAATATTCAATCCCTTTTGGTGTTTTTAATTGTACATATCTGAATTGCTTCCTGTAGTAATCACCTTCACCTTCTAGATGGGCAATTAATTTCACTTTCCACAAGTCCTGGCAAGTGCTTGTTAAGGCTTATGAGGATACTTGCTTTGACATTACATGCATCATGACTAATGCATTTAGTGATGGGCCTATTGGCAATGTAATAACTCACCCTCATTGATGCTGAGATTGTTATTCTTAATAACACAATTGCACATGAAGTTGAACATTTCTGCAGTAATTATTTTATCTCGTCTATCATTATTAGAAAACACAGGTTGACAGGAAGAAGATATTTTTTTTCTTCTCATGCAAAATCTTCCCACAATGAAAATGGTATCATGGTTCTGTAGATTTTTAATCTTCTATAGAATTATATATAGAAACTCTATTCCTCTCTTTCTTGAACAAGAGCAGTATTTTTACAGCTACTTTATCTATGCTCATAATTCTCCAAATTGGAATGGGGCTAATGAGGAAACTCACGTAGTTCAGGGCAAATGAAGAGTCCACCTCCTGGGGTGAATGAATCCCTTGCAGTGACAGAGGGTTGGTGATGCCTGCTCTGCTGAAAGCCCCCTGGGATCCTGTAGGCGCAAGATGAACATGAGCCAGCATTAGCCTCAGGATGCAGGCCAACAGCATGCTTGGCAATATTAACATGAACAGGGCAAGGAGACCAAAGGAAGTGCTCACCTAGCACTTCTTAGACCATGTTTGGAATACTATTTCAGATTGTGGTTCCCTAAATACAAGAAAGATGTTGGTAAACTTGGAGATGTTCAGAAGTCTAGTGCACATGATTTATGAACAAAACCTAAGGAAACAGAAGCAGTACTAGGAATGGAAATGCACACACAGTGAACTGAATATAACCTCCATGACCATGAAACTTTAAATTTCTTGACAACTATGGAGTTTTCCATGATTCTAACATTATTCTACTTTAACATCATTTTGAGGTATTGGCAAAGGTCTAAAATGAGTTTGCTCATAATCCCTGTTCTATGTATGGTTTTTTTTTTTAAATTTATTATTTTCAGAAGACTTTAATGATAAATCATCATTCTTTTGAGAAACAAAAGAGAAAATTATGTAGAAAACGTAATTGTGGAAGTGATGACAGACTAGGTGAATGGCAAAATATTTTTCATAATTCCTAATAGTGTTCAGGATTATTTAAAATGCTATCCATCATTTATTAGGCAAAGGTTATCACTGTATGTTACAACAGATATGTGCAGTAAAACATATGCATAACATGATTTATCAATTTCTGCAGTTAACTTCCATAATGACCTATACAATTCCAGTGCTTAATCATTAGTCAGGGTACAGTTATTTAGTAAATCCACTTCAAAAATATTTATGTGATTGTATGTCCACGTTGTTATATAGCATTAATTGGGCCAAGCCTAAAATTGTCAGTGTTTACTTTGTCTAAGTGAAACAGAATTCACGCTCCCAAATCATACCAACATGTCAGGAGATTTGCTAAATCTCATACTGTGTCAAAGCCCTACGAAAGATCACATTTTTGTCTCAAAATCATGGAAGGGAATATCTATAAGAAAACTAAAATTACCCACTGAATAAAGGTAATTTCTTCTCTAGGATAAAAATTGAGTATACTAAGCACTGGGCTATTGGTATTTGTCTTATTGCCAACACACTCATATCGTCCCACAGAGAGAAAGAAGCTTATTTTGGGAAATGCCAGCATATTTGGGAAGATATTCCTGGAGAAGTGCGGTTTGAGTCAGCAGGCCTGAAAAACACCACACAGCCTTTCGCTCACCACTCCCCCTCCTCCCAGCTGGGATGGGGGAGAGAATCAAGAAATAAGGTAGAACTCATGGTTGAGATAAAACTATTTACTAACAGAAAGGGAAAATAGAATAAGATAACAGTAATGGTAATTATATACAAAATAAGTGATTGTACAAAGCAATCGTTCACCGACCACGACTGATGCTCAGCCAATCCCCAAGCAAACGGGACCTCCCAGCTCATTTCCGTTCCTTATATTACACGATGTCATATGGTATGGAATATCCCTTTGGTCAGTTTGGGTCAGCTGTCCCATTCTTGCCGCCTCCCAGCTCCCTGTGCCCCCCCTACACCTTTAATTGGCAGAGATACAAGGAACAGAGGATTAAAATGTTCTTGGCTCTGTTCAGTGCTGCCAGATATTATCAGTCTTGTTTCTCTTCTAGAACCAAAACACAGCTTTGTAGCAGACACTAGGAGAGAAAGTTTCAGTTAGAAACTAAGACAAGAAGGAATATGTAGATAAGGCTTCAAATTATCTTGAAAGAGGAGATACGTGAAGATAACTTTGGAAATCAAAAGTAGCACTCTAAAATTGATCACTGGGATCTCTTCTTAGATTCTGAGTTGGGGTAAGAATTCAAATATTGTTTTTTGCACAACAAAACATAGTCAGAGTTGTACTGCATTTTATTTTTCTAGTCTATATTCACAGTTATAAGCGGCATACAGTTTCTTTCTTATGCACAGTCTTCTGCATACATGTAAGAACTCTTAATTTCTCTGCGTAATATTTTTTTAAACAGTGAATACTTTCAAATAAAACATAATTTACAATATTAAGCAAAAGATTTACCAGCAGAAAAATCAGTAAGTAAAATTTGTTTTGAAACTCTTTGACTTGCCATTTAGATTAAAATCAGTTTAATCTAAGTACTGTGAGACTTTAAAAAGTGCAATTAAACTTCATTATGTATGACAAACAATGCCATTATTAATGAAATTTTTCAAGGAAAAAAGGATATTTTGTTGAATTCAGATCTAAATTGCTCCAGATATAATAAAACCCACTGACAAGTTATGCACGCAAGGCTTGACATATGACAGCATGTGGATGTGCCAAATAGAGGGCAGAGGGTGAGAAATCTGTTTTCCTGCCTTTCAAACAGTCAGTAATCATGTAATATAAGTACAGCCTCTCTCTGATCTTCCATGGCTGCAACAGCTCTGCTCAATCAGGTTTGCAGGGAAAGTTTTACCATGCAGTGCAATGTCTAATACTTGAGTGTGATGAAGAATTCATGCTGTAAAATTATGTTATCAAAAATGTATACTTAAAGGAGTGCTTATCCCATGCATCGAAGTGTAGTGCCAGAAATTTTAAGGCTTCATCTCTCCCCAGCAGAGCAGAGTTGTGCAAAAAAGCAGCTGTATTATTTTGGTGCTACTGCATAGAAAGCAATAAGTCCTATTTCACATAATTATTTGCAGGTACTTTGATGTTCCCTCTGGTCCCAAAGCAAAAGGAACATCTGGATGGAAGTCATAGTGGTCTAATTCAAGCAGAGAAGAACCATGTGTCCACATGGCCAGACACTACCACATCTGCTATGAGAGAGATGTGCAAGTAAGAGACAGGAGAGAGGTCACGTGCTCTTGTATTCCATATGGCTTGTGCTCATACAGATGCAGAGTATACAGGTAACTCATTCTAGTGGGGGGGAGAGGACAGTGTTTGGCAGCAGAGATGATTAGAAATTTCTGGGAAAAGAAGGGTATGCAGAGATTTCTAGGTGCTCACAAATAGTTTTTAAGCACCTAGTACTGCAGTATATCTGTTGTATTTTTTGATATTGATCTTGAACGTATAATTCAGCTACTGCCATTTAAGTACTTCTCATTAATAAATCAATAGATCAGTTTGGTATTAATTAGATTTAAACCACATGACTTAAGAAGTTTTTCTTTGTGACAAATTGGAACCTGGATCTTTCATTTCCAAAATGTTGAAATAACTAAGAAGACTTCTGGGCAAGAATTTTTATGGTTTTTTTTATAGTTTGTTGAACTGGCGGGTTCTGGGCACGTAAGCTGGACTGTCTGCTTACTTACTAGATAAGTAAAGGGGTTAACTTCAACATTAAGTGTCTACTAGATCCAGAGCTTTGCTGAATGTTTAGACGTCTGTTTAGATGCCTATGGTATTTGCCAAAAAACAGCAACACATTTTTTCAACTTCATGTGCAATTTATTAAGGAAGTTTTGCAGATGTAATTTCCTCCTCTGTCTTGTTCAAAATACATATGTCTTTTTGTTTCTTACTCAGACTCTCCAGTGCAGCTAGTTAAAAAGCTAACTAACTTTCTATGAAATTGATTAAATATGGCTTAGTCTTTCTTGAATCCTTCCACAGAAAGCTTGGCACCCAAGATCTCAGGATATCAAAGTTGTACATTATGGTGATGTTGAGGACTTGGTGAATCTTCCCAATCTAAAAATATGCCAAAGCCAGCAGACGTACTTCAACAAGATTTTTCCTTTGATATTAGTTATTTCAAATGGGATAGTACAGCTTAAGAATGACCACATTTTTTCCACTGTATCTTTACCCTGATACAATTATTGTTCCTATGTAAATAATAACAATGATATCTGAAACAAATTCTTCTTCTGGTCTCTCCCTTATACTAATGCAAAGAGAGGAACTAATCTTGATTTAACAGTTCTCAGGTTTTAAACATCCATAACTTAGGTCCAAAAACCTAAATGGTTGGAATTCATTGTTCACAATGAGGTGTCAGAATAATTTAGGCATAGACAAATGTCCTTCACAAATAAGTCTAAACTAACTTAAAGTGAGAAAAATAAAGACAGAAGACTGCTGTCCGGTGCAACCTCTAGAAAAATTCTGAGCAAGTTTAAATTTCCCTGATGTCAGCAACATGGTTCAGGGTTCAAAAAAGACATCCCAGTTATTTCCAGGAAGTCAAATTTCATTTTTTTAAAAAAATAAAAAAAATAAAAGCTATCACTTCCATCCTGTCTAAAGAACTGAGCATGTTCTCAGTTTAAAATTAAACATTGTCTGATGATGTTTAGTTTCAGTATTAGTGGCCTATTTAACATTGCAGCTTTCATTAATAATGTTGTGAAAAAGAGCATAAAGGTTAAGATCAGAGCAATTAAGCAAAAAGAACGAGTGGTAGTTTATATAATCTGTATGATTATTTTTCAGGAACGAATTCTTGGTACGTTGGGGAATGAGTTCACAAAATAAAACTAAGAGCCCTCTCAGTTCTTAACTTTTTCTTAGTTTAAAAAACAAGTAATCATGTCAGAATGAAAACTAAATAAATAAAATAGAAGAAGTCATGTTTACAGATTATAAAGCAGTCTCTTGTTTTTTTTCCCTTATACAAAGATATTCTACTTCTGCATACACTCTTGGTATTTTAAGATCATTAAGCAGAGATGTTTCTCCAATTTTGACCGATTTTGCTTTTGACCATATAGAGACAATGAAGAAGACAAAAGATATGAAATGAATCTTTTCTCAGCAGCTGTACTGATACTTGCTGTTCTAAGGCCATTTAATAAAGAAAAGAGATCGCTCGTCATGGTTGCACTGTAGCAAGTTAAATATGGCAATACTCACTTTCTCCAGGAGAATTATTAAGGACACAATGCCTTCTGGTGTTTGTGATCTCGTGTATGTTTTAAGATTTNCTGGATGGGGCTTTGGGCAACCTGGTCTAGTGGGAGGTGTCCTTGCCCATGGCAGGGGGGTTGGAACAAGATGATCTCTAAGGTCCCTTCCAACCTGAACCATTCTATGATTCTATGATTCTATGATTCTATGATTTAATCTCTCTTCACTCTTTACAAACATTTGGAACTTGCTCCGTATCTCCACAGTGCTTTACAATTTGGACATTTGGAGTAGCATTTCCATTTCATTTACATATCACTTGACTGGTGACATTTTCATAAATTAATTTATGGGTTGCTCACACATACTTGCAAACATTTCTGTATGCAACTGCATGCACTCATCCTGTGAGAAATTCACACTAATTTTTTAAAGATATTCTAAGAGTCTCAAGAGCATTCATTTTGCTAAGACAGCAAAGGAAGTAAAAGAAGTAACAGTAATTATATATATATATATACACAAAAAGAAATTATACACAAAGCAAGGGCTCGCCACCCACTGACCAATGCCCAGACAGTCACTGAGCAGCAACCCCTCTCTGGCTAACATCCCTCCCTTATATTTACGTGATGTTGAATGGTATGAATTATCCCTTTGGTCAGTTTGGATCAGCTGCCCTGTTCCTGTCCCCTCCCAGCTCCTTGTGTCCTCCCAGTCCCTTCTCTGGCAGAGCAATACAAGAAGCTGAGAGACTAAAACATTCTTGGAATTGTTCAACACTGCCGGGCAACAAGTACAAACAATCGATATGTCATCAGTTTGTTTTTTTCCTTTTAGAACCAAAACATCACCTCACACCACACAATACAAGAAAGGCAACCTCTGTCTCAGCTAGAAACTAAGACACTTTTCTTTATTTTTTTACCTTGACTGAAGTAGCAGAAGAATAAATGTAATTATTTTGCTAGCAGAAGTAATTTCTACTGAATGAACTGACATTGGTGGCTTCACCTTGAAGGGCAGCTAAACTCCACAAGAATCGCTCTCTCACTCCCTGGTCTCAAAGGAAGAGAAGGAGAAAATATGATGGAAAAAGAGCTCATGTATTGAGATAATGACAGGGAGATTATTCATCAATTACTGTCATTGGAAAACATACTCAGCTTTTGGAGATTAATATAATTTATTGCCAACTTCTGGTAGATGACAGCAGTGAGAATTAAAAGCATATTAAAATTACCTTCCCCTCATCTACCTTCTTCTACCTTCTCCCCCTCCAGTGGTGCAGTATAACAGGGAATGGGGCCTGCAATCCATAATGCTTTGCTTCTGCCACTCCTTAATGCTCCCTCTCTGCCACTGCTCCAGCATAGGATCCCTCCTAAAGGATGCCATCCTTCCTGAACTGATCCTGTGTGGGCTTACCATAGGCTGCAGCTCTCCAAGCACTGCTCCAACATGCCTCTGTACCACCAAGCCTCCGTACCTGCTCCTGGGGAGGCTCTCCATGACTGCAGCCTCCTCCAGCCCACATCCACTGCTACACCATGGGCTCCTCCATGGCTGCACGTGGAGATCAGCTCTGCGTGGTGCCCATGGGCTGCAGGGGGGCAGCCTACTCCACCATGGGACTCTCCTGGGCTGCAGGGAACTTCTGTTCTGTGCCTGGAGCACCTCCTGTCCTCCTTCTTCTCTGATCTTTGTGCCTGCAGGGCTACTTCTCACCCATTTCTCACTCCTCTCTCCCAGCTGCTGTTGTGCAGCACTTTTTCCCTTTCTTAAATCTGCTCTCCCAGAGCACACCCAGCACCATTCGTGACTCAGCTCTGACAGCAGTGGGTCCCTGTTGGAACAGCTAGAGCTGGCTCTGATCTGACATGGAGCAGTGCTGGGCTCTGCTCACAGAGGGGGCAGCCCCTCTTTATCAAAACCTTGCCATGTAAGCCCAATGCAACTGGCCAGAGTTTAACACTACACTATTTTCATCCTCATTCAAAGTCTTATGCTC
This sequence comes from Penelope pileata, assembly GCA_013396635.1. Taxonomy (NCBI): domain Eukaryota; kingdom Metazoa; phylum Chordata; class Aves; order Galliformes; family Cracidae; genus Penelope; species Penelope pileata. The sequence goes on along the minus strand of WBMW01001252.1, from coordinate 52,370 downwards.
AAGTTCATATACTTTTGATCAGTTTAGAAATTAAATGATTTTTTAAGACAAGATGCTGTTCAAACTCATAATAAGAGAAACACCGTGAAGACTAGTCAGAAGCTTAAGTGGAGTTTTGAAATGCATCTGTGTTTTGTTTGATCCTTTGAATGCATCTATGTTTGCAACCTCTTCTTGTTAGAAGTAGTAACAGCAATGGTGAGTGTATCCTCAGTAGAACTGAAAGTACTGGGAATGTTACTATGTTGCTGCTGTGTCAACAGGAGAATATGGTATTTCAGTAATAAATCCCAATCGCTCCGAGTGCAGGGCAGCACTAATGAATGAATGGTAGTCCTAGAATTTACTTCATTTTACTTTTGACTAGGATATTACTTTATAAAGTATTCCAGATGATAATTACAGCTGAACAAAGTGTTCCCACGGTAAGTAATCTGTAACCAGTGCAAATTGTCTTATGCATATATTTTATTTTAAGACTCCTTGTTTTGGTTCCTTAACAGGTAAAGCCATTCTGAATAATTACCAGTGCTATCTGCATGATGCGCTATAATTTTCTTCTGGAGACTGAGTGTTTATTTATACCACTATGCCTGATCTTCCATAAGGAACTTCTATCAAGGCATAGTAATCAGTCTTAATTTTGACAGAGAAGTGCTCTGCTCTGCAATATTTAGGAGATAAAGAAACTAAATTAACCCTACAACATACTGTCTTCATAGTCCTTAAAGGTCTGAATAAATGAGTGTATGCACGAAAAAGAAATCCAGTCTCCTTTAGTAAAATATTTTTATGTACAACATTGCAATATAAATTATGTTTATTTGTGAAGAGCTCAATAGAGAAGTTAAAAAAAATATTTCTCATTTCACCTGCCTTCATAGCAAAATAGAATACTTTAAATGAACTTGAACAAAAAGTTAACTGCTTCTTTAAATGTTTTGATATCATACATGAATTTTTGCAGATATCTAGCTGATAATTTCTCCAACTCCAATGTTTGTGATTTTATTGACTAGACAGAATTGGAGTCATTGTATTTAAACATTTTTAAAAGATGTATTCTTTAAAGAAATATATATTCATTAAGCAATATGTCAAAATTCCAAAACACTTTTTTGAAAATATTAACATTTCTTTGTGAATGGCCAGCATACTGCAAAATTCAATATTATTTACAAGAATATAAGTTATCAGTTGGGAATAAGGTAGTTTGTGGCCTTTTTAATGGGTTTAGTGAAGTAAATGGTACATAAAACCAGTTTACGAAAATAAATGCAGGCCAGAAAAATATTTATATAATAATACATTTGATACGGAATTCTCTCTTAAAAATTGAGTATAAACATAGTCTAGTACACATTGCTATCTCATATAATAAACTTTTCTTCAAGAACTTCCTCCTCTGAAAAGAGAAATGCCATGTAAATATCTCCTCATTCCTTTCTACTTTAATTTCATATTGTCCAAATACCTTAAAAAAACAAACAAACAACAATAAAACTGTAATGATCTGGGAAGTGAAATTTTGGCAGCACTGCCTACCTGGCTAACTGGCACCAAATTTTCATCTTCTCTACTTCTCTAACCATTTGTTGTTTCACTGTTAAGACTCAGAACAAAAAATATAGAATAATAGAATCATAGAACCCTTTGAGTTGGAAGGGACCTTTAAGGGTCATCTAGTCCAACTCTGATGGAGTTGGACAAGATCCAACTCTATGATCTGTGCTGTATGCATATGATTTGTTTTCTTCATGAACTATGGGGACACATCTCTTACTGTTTTAGTTTAGAATAAGAGTGCAACTTTGAAGTGAATCTCCATGGTCACCTATCATACTTTGGTTCATATCGCACATGATATGGGAATCATATAATCATAAAATATCTTGGGTTGGAAGGGACCTTAAAGACAATCGAATTGCAATTCTCCTGCTGTGGGCAGGTTTGTAAACCACAAAATCAGGCACTAGATGAGGTTGTGTAGGGCCCTATCCAGCCTGGCCTTGAATACCTCCAGGGGTGGGGCATCCACAAATTCTCTGGGCAACCAGTTCCAATGCCTCATTACCCTCTGAGAGAAAAATTTTCCCCTGACATCTATTCTAAATCTCCCCTCTTTCAGTTTAAAACCATTCCCCCATGTCCTATCACTATTAGACTGATCAGATTCTGTAAAGAGTCGCACTCTCTCCTGATTATCATAGAATTATAGAATCCTTAGAGCTGGAAGTTTTTGTTGCTGTGGTGGTAGTTTGGTTTGGCTTTTTGTTTGTTTGTTTTTCTGTTTTTCCCCAGAAACTTTTGTGTAAAGTATAAACGAATACTAAACGTCAGTCTCAATGACTTTTCATTAGAGAAGAAGAAGAGGCACTAAGTTGTAAACATCCAGGATTTAGTAGTGTTTGATTTGTATTGTTTTCCTCTACCCTCTTTATCTAGCATGAGCTGCCAAAAAAGAATAAAAGGATTAAGAAGTACTTGGCTTACTTCTACTGGAAGGTACACTTTTATTCTATTTGAGGATTATTAAAACTAGAAAAAGAATAGAAACCTTGCATAATCTTTGATTAAGCTGAATGACATTAAAAAAAATAAACATAATGATATGCCTTAGGAAAATTATTTTTGTTGACTGAATATGGTTTTCTGTGAAATTCTCTGTTCCATATAATAAGATTTTACTTCATAATTTACAGCAAAATCCTCTGATTAAGTTTGTTCGGTTCCTATACTCAATATGTACTTAATTGCATGATAGAGAGGATAAGATTTAATTGATCAGAACAGCCAGACCCAGATAATATTCATGATAAAGGTTAAGAGCTTTGAGAATTATATGATGCCTCTGTAAATATTGTGTATCCTGGGTGGGGGTTATAAATTTGCTTATACATCCCTTTGGAGATGATAATATTTTTTATATTCCTGCCTTCCTTAAAATTCAAAATAAACTCCTTTGGTAAATCAAAATTTATCAACTGGCAAATGTAGCTATGCTACACCAGAGGAACCATTGACATTCATTGAATGTTCACTCGCTGAACATTTAAAGAGACCAAACAGTGTATGTATGTGAGCACAGTGAGGTGGTGGGTGGTGCATAACAGCAGAGGCAACAGCGATGTGAATGACAAGCTGTGTTCATTTTGGATGCCCATGCACATTGTTATGATTGTGGCATGCAGGCTTTTGTTCATCACTGCTGAAAATGCATAGCTAATGGTGGTGACTATGTTGAAAAACAATGGTTTGTACCTGAAAATTTGCTCTATCAAATAGTGCTATTATGCTCTTTATTGTAGTTTCCATGGAAATATGGAAAATGGAGGCATTACTTTTGGAGTGACCTTCATAATATGCATGACATCAAGGCAGGGAAGAGTGTCATTTGCAAGCATTTGCATTTAACATGCTGGTGTTTAATTTGCATTTAACTTTAAATCTGACCTTACAATACCTATGTTTTGAATAAATAAAACATGTTTTGGAGATTATTATAATCCCTCTATAGCTTTATTTACACTGCAGTACAGATGCATTTTATCAGCTCTAATGCTACATCAATGTATTTTATAGAATCATAGAATCATTTATGTTGGAAAAGATTTTTAAGATCACCAAGTCCACCCAACGCTAAAATCCACTGCTAAAACATGTCCCTAAGCACCATATCCACCCATATCCACATATCTATTAAATACCTCCAGGGATGGTGACTCTACCACCTCCCTGGGCAGCCTGTTTCAATGCTTGGTGGCTCTCTCCATGAAGAAATTCTTCCTCATACCCAATCTAAGCCTTCTCTGGTGCAACTTGAGACCATTTCCTCACATTCTATCATTTGTCACCAGGGAGAAGAGGCCTACCCTCACCTTGCTACATCCTCCTTTCAGGTAGTTGTAGAGAGTGATTAAGTCTCCTCTCAGTCTCCTCTTCTCCAGACTAAACAGGCCCAGTTCCACAAGTCACTTAACACAAACCTTGTTTTCTAGTCCCTTCATCTCATTTGTGTTTTTTGTCTGCACACGTTTGAGCCTTCTTGTAGTGAGGGACCCAAACAGACTGCAGTGCTTGAGTACTCCAAGTAAACAACATCTACAGTCTTTCCCTCACCCACGGAGGACGGAAGGACATCAGATTGGTCACGCAGGACCTCCCTTTCGTAAAACCATGCTTGCTGGGTCTGACCACCTGGTTGTTCTTTAAGTGCTATGTGGTGACACTCAGGATAATCTGCTCCATGACCTTTCCTGGAACCAGAGTCAGACTAACAGGCCTGAGAAGAAAATTCAGTTTTAATAACACAGAGCTAGAATAATCTGAACCTAAGTTGCACTTTCCCTTACAATCTGTTAAAACTAAGGGAAATATTAAACTATTAAAATGTCAGTCAATTAAAGCTATTAAAATTTCTACAACTTCATTTTAGATAAATTTACCCTTTTTTCTCTTTTTGAAAGCATAGCAACATGTTTTTACTTTTCTATTAAAACTGCTAGATTTTGTTGCTGAAAACAAATTGAATAGGCTTTCAAAATGACTGAATTCCTAATCCAATGGGATATCAGATTAGGATTGTCTTTTCTGTCTCATAGACCTGTAAAAAAGTAGACAAAAAGACACAGCTCATGATTTTTACAAGGCTTCTGACTTCAGAAATCTGACCCTGTGATACAATCACTAAATTTACAATTTAAATATGATGGCACAGAGATATATCTTAGTCATAATGTCACAAATATAATTATTTCTGTGATAGTACTACTGGAAAAATAATACATGAATGTAAAGTTTTAATAATACACCTTTTAAAATTTCACTGTCATTTCTGGCCCATGCAGAAATTTGAATTTATTTCTAATGCTTAACCATTTCTGATTAACCAGATTTAATCCTTGACACACTTACTGATGCAAGGCAGACATGCAAAGACACTGCATTAACCAGTCAGCCTTAGGCATATGGGGCCTAATCATCTATTTTGATGTTCCTTTGAGCCTCTAAGGAGAAAAAAAGGTACATAAATATGTTTTTCAAGAAAACTAATCTCAATTTTCTAGAAAAACAAATACATATTCTGTAGCCTATTTACAGCCCCGGCTGTAAGCAACACACCCCAATGCATACAGTGACCCATACATGACCACTAGTCAGGAAAACCAAACTTGGCCATGATGCTGACACTTGTAAAGGAAACAACTGAATTTTTGTTCTTTGGCTCTGAAACTAAGTAGAACAGCATAAATTGCATCACATCAAGAAACCTAATGATGAGAATGATGGCATCCAAATTATGTGATGGAAATGATTCCTAGACCATGCTAAGCTCTTAAACTGTAGCACCTGGTTTAAGCCAAAGCTACAACAGGAATCTTGCTGGGAAATTAATTATATTGTCAATCAGGTGCCTGTGCTCAGCCTTGCTCCTTCCTCCTTCTGACTTTACCACTGTAAATGCAGCCAATAAGGCAAAAGGCAATTTGTCTCAGCCATTCACACACATTTGTAGCTCAAAAACCAGCAACAGTAAAGCCTTTTGCCTACTCAGATACTTCGGAACAGCTTTTAGATGCCTGGATTAACCAAAAATGTACCAGGCTACAGTCATTTGAACCACAGTGAAATAATTCAAAGAGTCTGAAAGGAATAGTAGTTGCAATCAGAATTTGATTTAGTGTTGTGCATTGTTTTCTAATCTAGTCATTCATCTTTTATCATTACTTTGGAGCTAGTTACATTGTCAGTACCTCGCCTTCTTCCTGAAGTGCTTCCCAGAGATACGCTGAGTCTCTGTTTCTTGATTGTCTTGAAACCATTTGACTTATTAATGTCCAGCCAACACAGTGCCTATATATCAGCAGCTTGTCACCTTGTATCTAGATTGCAGGCAGCTATACCTCTGTTTTGGGGGCCAAAGAGAAGTTGTTTTCACAGAAGGTCTTTTAAAAATAACATTTTATTTAGCAGTTATAATAAAGTTCTACTATAAAAGGTACGGTAAAAAATAATTACATAGAAGACTCTAGACATCTTTAGTCTTATTTAAATTTATATTCCTATCCAAACTAAGTGGGATAAGATTTCTTCTCAGGTTTCAGAAATAATTCCTGTGCACAGCAGGTTTTTTCTAGATGTGTATATTTTTTTTTACTCTAGTACTTTCCCCGTACATGACCATAGATTTTCATTTCAAATCCTGATAAAAGTATTTTGTCCACATGGGCTGGATTGATGAGGATAAATATAGGCATCTTCATTTGAACCAGTTGTCTAGACTTTTGATAATGTAAATGGAAGGAAATAAACACACTTGTAATTCATCTCACACTGAAATAAATGTCTAAAATAAGCCAGATGAATCATGTTCCAAGATGGCATATTTCCCTCCATTACCTAGAAAAGGGTATCAGGTAGCTAGTTCAAATGAAGACAGCTACATCCACTCTAATGAATCTCACTCCAAGAGCTTTCTTGGAGTTAGTTGCCTTGTCAGTCAATCCAATTCTTCACACTGGAGGAGGTATAGCCACGGGAAATGAAAACCATGAGTGCATCTTAGTAAAGGACAACTCTTAGCCATGTCTGATGGTAGCTACTCAGTTTCACTATCCCAACAGGTAGCATATGAAGCACTTTTTTAAAAGTAGTTCTACAATAATTATATTAAGCTACAGTATCATTGAAAGAAAATGAAAGAGCAATGTCCCATTTCTTCAGAGAGATTCTTTCCTTTTTATTCTGCCTTGGACTGTGTCACAGTATTTCAGAAACTATTGGGAGTTTTAAGATTTCCTGGTGATATTTGTTAGGAGGAGGTAAAGATTAAAAATTCATATCAGCTGAAAATTGAAAGACAATGCTAACCATGGTTGCAAGGCTTTCAGAGACAAAATCACAGGCCACATCCCACAGGCGGTCCTTGATGGTTTCCCAATATTTTTTGCTAGCTTTCACAGCAGCAATATTTGTAGTTCCATAATGAAATTCCAACGATAAATGTCGAAGAAAACCTGTTGATAAATTTCTGCAGCTGGGATTTCAGTCCTGATTTTCAGACGTGAGTAAACTTTCATTGCTACATTTATTTTATTATTCTATAGTGGACAAAGAGTGCTGGGCAATTAGCTCTTATTTGCCTTGAAACGTACAATTGTAATTTAATATCAACCTTTCAGAAAATCAATTCTTCAAAAGAAAGACCTCAATGATTTTTAGATACTGCTTTGGCTCTTGTTTTCAGAGGCACTGAGCTGTTGCAATTCTCAAAACAGACAGTCCTGTATGTGACTTTACACTACAAACAGATGATGCTACAAAAATTGTTCTGAAACAGAAAGATGATATGCAGAGAAAAGCAAGTAGCTCAGTACTGAAATCCCTGCTGATTTTCCATAAAGTTTTGCACATCCTAAGAGAATCCTTACTAACACATTTGACAACATGTGAATCTAATACGACGTAGTAGCACACCAATGTAATCACTTAATAAATACTTGAAAGATAAAACTAGCTCTTTAAAAATTGTATGTACATACTTAAATTTTTTAGCTTCTGTTATAAACAACACACTTGTGAGTTTTAATTGATCTTTCTCTGACAGCATATAGAAATGAGTGGAGGAGTGGCTAGTTAATGTTTATCATTACAAAAAAAATACTTTGGACAATATTGGTTTGCTTCATATATTAGTAATACTCTATGAAGAGAATTGGGAAATATAATTTCTACAGAAGTCAACAGGTGTTTTCTCTTTGTCTTCATTTGGGTAAGCTTTTCGCATGTGAAGTTAAAGCCCTGAAGTCAGTTAGGCCACTCACTCTAAGTTAATTATATATTTGAGTACTTTGTCATTACAGATCAGTATATACAGAGTGATAAGTGCTATACAGGTCAGATCCTTCATTCACAAGAATAACCCAATGATTTTTTGTCAATTTTTTTAATAATGATAATCATAATAATATGCATATATCTAAAAAATATGTAGTTTGAGGGAGACATTTTCTGTATGATTTTGACTATGATCTTCACTTCCCCTTGTCTAATATCTGTTTCAATTAGTTAATTGCTCAACTGAATACATATGTTCTGCAAGACACGCTAGAAGACTGAATCTCAGGAAAATAAATAAAATCTTCTGTATGCAAAAGCTACAGTTATCATTGATACTAAAATGCATTCTAAGTGTCTACCTGTCCCATGACTGAATTATATGAACAGTCCTGGAAGCATGGTTTCCTTCTATACCTGTGAGAGCCACACAGTTAGTTTCTTTCCATTTGTGCCCAGTATCCAAGTTTTCCTGGGGTAAATATAGATGGTTATCGTCTGAAGAACTGCACATCCAAAGAAGGTCAGATTCTTTCCCCAGTTAGCTTACAGCTTATTCAGTTGATCCCATCTGGAGCACTGTGTTCTGCTCTGGGACTCCAACATAACAAAGAGTCCTCAGTACAGAAGAGACATGGATCTGTTGGAGCAGGTCCAGAGGACGGCCATGAAGATGATCGGAGGGATGGAACATCTCTCCTATGCAGACAGGCTGAGAGAGTTGAGGTTGTTCAGCCTGGAGAAGAGAAGGCTTCAGAAAGCTCTTATACTGGTCTTCCAGTACCTAAAGGGAACCTACAAGCAAGCTAGAGAGGGATTTTTTACAAGGGCATGTAACGATAGAACAAGGTGTAACAGCTTTAAACTACAAAAGATTAGATTTCGTTTAGGTATTTGAAATCAATTCTTTATTCAGTGGATGATGAGGCTCTGGAAGATGTTGCTTTGTGAAGATGTGGATGCCACATTCCTTGAAGTGTTCAAGGCCAGGTTGGGCAGGACTTTGTGTAACCTGACCTAATGGGAGTGGAGGTTAGAACTAGAAGATATTTAAAGTCCCTTCCAACCCAAACTCTTCCATGATTCTGTCCAAACAAATAATCTTTATTACTGTAAAGATTTATTTCTGTTATAACGGTTTCTTGTAATGATTGTGGTTCATATCTCTACAGTGATTTTTTGTCCAGGTATAATATTAATAAGTATAAGAAGTTCTTGTTTCTATTGCTTATTTTTTTTCTAGTTCTGGTGTCAAAAATATCATTTTTCCTCAGCATGTCCTTCTGTGCTTCTCTCAAAAATCTCAGTGATCCTTTAACCAATTGAAAATCTATTTCCTTCAAGTAGCAATTCAATTTTCTGAGTCTCCTTCTAATTCACCTCTGACAATGTTCTCATTAAGGTTTTCTTATACTGCTGATAGCCATCTGACATGTGTAGAATTATGAAATCCAGTATGTCTTTAAATTTTAAAGAGGACCTCTCTTTAATCAAGAAGTCAACTTTTCTGTGATAGTTTTAAAGCATCACAGTCCTTTAAACTCTTATTGAAATAAATTAGAAAACATAGATCAACAAGAATGCCATGTTTGTTCCTGGAAACTGACAATATTCATTATTGTATAGAAATCACTGGCTGCGAATTTTGAGGTTTATTCTTTCTAAAAGTCTACAGTTAGCTTCTTTTTATATTAATTGTGCCATTTCTAGGGGAAAAAAATAAACATTTCTTCTCATCCTCCAACCTTTAGGACTGTTGGTGCTAAATTCTAGTCTGATGTGACTGATTAACTCTAAACAACGTGCTATCTATAAACTGAATTTTGGTTCATTATATCTGCATTTCCCATTTATCTTTCCTACTAACTTTCCTTTATCTAGCTGTTTTTTTTTTCCTTATCTGTCTGCATAGTGTTGTTCTTTCCTAGAACAAAATAGCGTTGTTCTTTCCCCCTAGAAGGGCTCCTGGTGCCCTTCAGAAGCACTGACTCTCAGTCCATGTTCTTAAGAATTAGCCTGTTTTGATGTGATATGCTGTGTTTAAACTTGCCTTCTTGGTCACAGTGTTCTGTTTTGCACCATCCTGTCACACAATGTCGTAAATAAGGTACAGCACATTCTCGCAGAAACTAATCCTTCTCCTACAATCTTAAGGAACAGAACAGCACTAATAAAAAAAAAAATTCCCTAATGTGTGTGTGTGGGGGGTGTCTTTCAAGGGCCTTTTAGGGTCCTGGGGGAGACATTGTAGGGGTTTTAGAGTTTTTAGGGTCTTCTGGGATTTTAGGGTTGTTAGGGTCTTTTGGAGAGGGCTGGGGAAATTTGGGGCCTTGGAGGGTTCCTGCAAAAACAACCTTTTACATTTTCTCACACTATAAAGTAAAACATGAGGCATGATAGAAGTACATTGAGACAGGAAAACGTAGAAAGCTAATGAATATTTAGATAAATTGCTTAGGTAGAAAGCAAACAGTTTAGTTTGAAACTAAACAGAAAATACTCTAGCATATTGTTTCATGTTCTTTGATGATTTAGGTTTTCCATTACAGGAGACAGTCCATTAAATTAGATTAAATACAAGAGAAAATACAATGTTCTACTAATGAAAAAGTAGCTGTTATTAAGATGACCAACAAGTAAAACAACCATAAGCTTCTGAGTTGCCTGTGAGACTTTTTTGAAAACAAGAGTTTAACCAAAGCCGTATACTTCTTACCTCTTTCCAGGAAGAAGAGCTAACTGACACTTGTAACAGAATTCTATTCCACTCACTCAATAACATAATAATAGTTCCCTCAAGATATTTGGTAGCTGGAAGCCTAACAGAAAACAGCTCCAGCTTCATCTCCTCAGATTTCTAAAACTGTTCCACACTGCAGGCACCCAAAGGGTATATCAATGCATATAGCCCAGGGAACTAAAAACTATTTATCTTTCTTCTGAATTTGTTTTAAACACTAACAAGTTTAAAAAGAAAAGAGAAGGATCTTCCTTAGTAAAACAAAGTTATCAGCTCATGGCCATACATGAAGATTGCAAGAAAAGTTAAAAAACAGAAGATTAAACTAATAAAATGTGATATTTTTTTCCTTTTTTTTTTTTTTTTTTCAGGGAGTAGTATGTTCAACTGTTTCTCTACATTGGACATCCTTTTAGGTAAATATTCTGGATCTTCTTAGATCTTCTTTCTCAGTAATGACTTCTGAAGTTGAACTTCTGTGTTGTGTCTCCCTTGCTTTGATATCAACTTCTTCCAAGTTAAATCTTCCTAGGTTCACTCTCAAACCTGGCTTTGAGTCACATATTGCCATTTGTTAAAAAGATAATTAACACTCCTTTGGACTTCTCTATTTTTTTTTTTTCATTTTTGTTTTGTTTTCCTTACTAGCACAGTCTTTAATTTTTGTATCATGCATTTTGTAGTATTTTCAAGGCTATTACAACACCTTTTAAATAATTTATTGATAGATGTAACTGATATTCTTTTGTCTTACTGGACTCACAATTCCCTGCCCACTCTTGACAGAAACATATTACAGTTGAAAGAAGTAGCATTCAAAAAGACAGGCTTTTTTCTAGTTCTATTTCCACCTTCTGTCAGATGTAGGGTTCTGCAATCATAAACCACAGCTACTAATCACAGCTATAAATCTGAATAATAATTTATCATTATTGTTAGGTTACCTATACAGCGTGATTTGTCATTATTAAATATAATGAACATGCAAAGCATAATCTGATTCTGTATGATAATGAACTTTAATTGGATTTTCACTTCAGGAAGAGTTAAAAATATATTACTTGATAGTAAATATCAATTTATTCTTGCTACAGGTGTGTATTTCCTTTATTTTATATATGTTTTGCTTTCAGTCACAGCTTTTCCTTTTTCAATCTACTCAGTAGAGAACCTAGAGCAATTTTGCATTACCTGACTCTGAGATGTTACACTGTTGTTAGTGGTTTGCTTTTTCCTTGGACAGTGCTAAATCATCTATGAACATGCAGGTAATCAGACTGTCTGTCTGAAATATCTAATAATTGCTAGAAAAGAAATTCTACTCCCTGAAATTGGAGAGCTATTTGCCTGCCCATTTCTTCCTGTTTGAAAAAAATTTACCCTACAAAGTATCTTGGTATATTTCAAGCAGGATATTTATCTTTTGAAAGTAACTATTGATTTTTAGTTTGTAACTTGAGGCTAATTAAATGGATCTGCGTTTCTCAGTCAAGTCCTCTTAGGTTAATGGAAAAAAAGGGATGTTTTACTGACTAAGCTGCAAGTGTGGCTTTGGAGAATGTGTTTTCTTTATTCTAATACACACTGCTGTTATGACCTTGGAAAGTCAGGACTAGAATTGTAGAGTAATGTGGTTGTTTAAAGATGCAGTTAGGACTTGAGAACAGTAATTCATTTATTCTTTGCCACACTGAAGAGCAATCAAGATGTTATTTAATTGGTGTTAACTTGGAAATCAGTTCCAAGCTGTAATTAACCTACAAACAAACATATATACTAGTAAACCAGCTAGTAACTAGTCAGAAGCTTTTGCAGCAGTACATTCAGATCTACTGCATTATAATGATATAATGATATGACTCAACTTTACCCTTGGCTAGTTTATACTCTCAGACTATTTGCAAATGCAGTTTGGGAATTCAAAGGAGTAGGGAATTATTCTCCATAGACAATTTGGCTATAAAATTCCTGTTTGGAGGCAAAACATCTAAGCCAGCTTTTCCTAAAGGCAAATAATGGGTCCTTACACCTTCTGATACTGATGCTAATTTGCTAGCATACAGGTGTAGCCCTTTCCTACTTGAGCTGTACCAAAATCAACATATGTTTCTGAGAAGAAAATTAGTGCAAAACTAACAGGCTACCACAACTTTCTGGCTTCTGGGTCAAAGTGGATTCATGTGTGTTCACCTTAGCAAAAGAGCAGAGTGAGTTACAATCTGTCTGCCACATCCATGTAGACCTGTCCCAGACACAAGTAATTTCAGTGTGAGGGTAACCGAACTTCTCCAGCTGTCAGAAATTTAATTCATGTTTTATTTAAACCTAAATTGGATGAAAACTGACACTAGATTTCAGAGTTAGGCTCATAGAGATTCACAGTATATTGTATTTACTCCTGCAACTCAGAATATTTCTGTTACTTTGATATTTTTTTAACATGTTTGAGAAGAACTCAGTGGCTAAAATTTGTTTCAGAAAGAACGAAATGGAAAAACTGATTAAATATAATCAAAACAAAATTAACAAAATAGTGTGTGGGATAGAAAAGACAACTAGGAAAGAAAAATTTCAGAATAACCATCATATCTTACGTCACAGTCAAAAGGAACAAACTTATGGAAACAATGGAAAGGATAAGTTAAGATTTAAGGTGCAGTCCCACATCTTCTCATGAGCCACATTCTCATGTCAACAACTCTACCACATGGCAATGAACCATACAGAAAACATGACTTAGATACAATAAGAAATTAAGCAGATGCACATTCCAAATTCTGTCCTCTCCTTATCTCCAGTGAACTCTGGCATGTAGGACAGTTCTAGAATCACTCCAAATAAGCAACCTCTACAAGGATTTGGGGAAAATAATACCGGAGCAGCAATTACTGAATAAGAAGATATGTAAATGAAAGAAGGCACTATGAGATGATCAAAAAGCCAGCCTCAAAATACAGCTTACAACAGAAGAATGGCAAATCAGGAATAGATAATAAAATTTCATTATTTCCTTGGGTAATATCAGCAGAGAACTTCCTAAAGGCAACTGTCACATTGTACACATTATATATCGTGTATACACTATTATTATCACCATGGTTGACATTAATTTAAAGGTTTTCTCAGATATTAAGGGAACTAACAAAAAACTTGAGTTTCAGATGCATCTCTCAGAACGTTATTTAAGCCTGGTGCCTGAGTTAGGCATCAGAGTGTACACATGTTGTAGGCTGAGAAATTCAGCTAGGACTTCTAATTAGCATACCAACAAGCAATCACAAACATCAAGAAATGAAACATGCTAAAAAGAAAGATATTCCTAAAATCCTACATCACTCAGATTGTAGACACCTTTGCAAGGAAAGGTTTCAAATACATGATCTTTCCTATGGGGAGATACTGTCCACTTATCTTGTTAAAGCTATGCATGATGGAGGAAAAAGGGAATTCAAAAAAGTGCGTAACTATAGCGCAACACTTGCTAAGGAGACTACTGTCTTAATATAATAAGGATTGTTTCTGTCATATCCAGTGTCTACAGTAGTGGACATACTAAGTATCCTTATGTTTCATAAGACTTCAAACATAATAAATCCTAGTAAATCCTCAGCTTTTCATTTGGTCTTTGAGAAACTTTTCCCTGATTAACTATATTACTTCAGAGGGCACAACTAGAAAGATTTCCTTTCCCTACCTCTACGTCCTTTCTGTCTTTTTCAAAGAACAAAATATATTCAACTTGAAAAATAAGAAAATTTTGTTTTCATGGAAAACTTATTTATTTATTTATTTTATTTATTGAAGGTGATAATTTAAACAACTACTGACATGAGAGATACATAAAAGCTTATTTTTTCATTATTGTTTACCTTGATTAGGAATAAAATTAACTTAGTTGAAGTAAAAATGTAGTTTAAAGCCCAATGTAATTTCAAAAACAGCAAATTGTATAATACGAACTCTAAAAGAGACTTCATTCACAGAACTGATTGAAGTCCTTCATGTAAAAAGTGCCCCAAAAGTTGCTGGTCTTTCTTCTCCTTTAGGATGCTCATGACTGCTGTGCTATTGGACTTCTTTAAGATGTTCCAGGTGAGTGACAGCCCAATGATTATGTGATTAAACAGATCTAAAATGTTATGAGCCAGTGAAATCTCAGACCAGCTACTGAAAAATACAACCCAGTGGAGAATATTTCAAAGCAACTCAGTAATACAATTGTTAGATGGAAATTCAGATAATCTCAATGCAAATAGAGAGGAAAAAAGAATGAAAGACAGTAAAAGGAAGAAAGAAGAAAGCAAGTTAAATTAAGAGAGAGAAATGAAGAGAGAGAGAATTGACTAAGATACGAAAGTTAGTTTTAAGTTAATATTTTAGAAGGTGAAATACTGAAATTGACAAGTGCAAACGCTTGGGGAATAAAAATACATATTATTACACTGAAAATAAAGTGGACTGAATAATTTGCAGTCTGTAAAAAAGCATTTACATTTTGGCCTTCCAAAAATAAAAGTAATAATAGAATAAACTCCACAAGCAATGACAGAGAAAATAAAAAAATCAAGAAAAAGCTATTAGGACAATTAAGTATTTTGACAGCTTGTCATGTGATAGAGACTAAAATAATTGAATTTCTATAAAGAAAATATGTTAAACATGTTTAAATGATGATAAGAACATGAGTATAGAAAACATTTTAAAATTCCAAAATCAGATTTGGCTTTTTTTTTTTTTTTAAAAAAAAAAAAGGGTTTNNNNATTTTTAAAAAAAAAAAAAAAAAAAAGGGGTTTCATTGTAAGTGCTGTAAACAGAATACTCAATGAATTATGTGAAGAATTTTGGCAGTATTAGAAAAAAAGAGTTGAAATTACAAAACATCTTGTGAATAGTAAAAACTAAATAGTGTTGGAAACTGTCCATAGACATGATCTCAGTAACCTTAAAATGTGTCAGTAGTAAACTGTAGTCCCGTTGTCCAGCATTCCAAGTAGTAGTATTTATTTGACTGGGTAGAATTTAGTAAGAACATTCTCTTTACTAATCCTTTTAATAGCAATTGAAATATTAAAAAAAAAAAAAAATCACACAGGGATGAAATTCATCCAAATATAACATCAAAAAATTGCCCATTTTCACTGAAATTCTGCCATATATTCCATAATTGATGGTCTATAGGTTTATGGTGATAATAATGGCAATTATTCTTCCACATTGAAATACTTCCAGTGCATTACAAATAGAATATTTGTGGTTTTTTTGCTCTGGCTTTAAGGGCTTGATGTGGAGATGAATATCAATATCTAGTTCCTGGACATAAATATCCATTAGGTAAAATACCACAAAGGGAACATACAGGTGAATGTTGAATTAACGCAACGTTTTTTGAAACTTTGAGTGACTCATGGTGTTCATTATCAGTTCAAGGAATCCATACACTACATTTAAGGCTTAGATTTCAGGAAATATTCCAGATTAATCAAAACGTATCAGAACAAAAGCTCTAGCTGGTTATCAGTTAATATCCTACAGTCTGTGGGATAACTCATCTGGATCAGAACTGCTTTTTACAGTTCCTGTGTCACACAACATCAGGAAGAAGATATGAACCATCATATAATCTAGTATTTTCAAAATGATAAGATTATTCTAAACTATTGAAATTGATTTTGGCTGTATAGTGAACAGAAAATCAGGGAATTGAAAGTGCACAGATAGCATTGTTCTCACAGACTCTATATCCTGCTCTGTATGTCTAACTACTAGTTCTAGCCAGATACAAGCTTTTAACTGTTAGTATGATGTTATTTAGAGGTTCAAAAGTCACCAAAATACCAATTTCCATTGCAATAAGTAGCTTTGACTCCAAATGTTATTACATTTTTTTCATAAAATATCAGCACATTAGTGAGGAAAATTATTTTCTCACACCAAACAGAACAAATAATTTTATAACATTTATTTATAGAAATCAAGGGTATATTGACAAAAATATGACATTTTTTTCAGTGGGAAATATTAAACTATTTTTGAAACCATAGTTCTGAAAAAAAACCTGGAAGTTTTAATTTATAATGGGATATTACAGGATTAGGACAACTTCTCTGCAATTTGAGTAAATGTGGTTAACCTTTGGTGTAGTATCCTTCATCTACTTCAGATATCTTACTAGTTTGTCACTTCCCAGAATATAGGATCACCACTAAACAGCTAAAACTTCAGTATCTGGAGCATTTCTACATAATAAAATCCGAGCTGATTGTCTGAATCTTCTTGTGCCACTACAAAACAGCTACTTTCTCCTAAAGGCTGTGACAGTAGGTTAATCATTTGAGCATAAAATAGGGAAGGACTTGTTTTCTGATCTTGAAGCAAACAGGTAGTCTGGATGACCATACATAACTGCTCATCTCTCACGCTGCAAGAAGGCAATCACAGCCAGACGGCTTCAGTGTTGACCCCAGAGCATGCGGCCTGGGATGGCATGAAACAGCTGGCTATGAGCCATTCATCAGTATTCAGATCCATGCCTCAGCTCTGTTCAGTTAACTAGCACACATGCAGCTGCAGAACCACAGTAAAGCAGAAACAAGAGAAGTGAAGTGAAATGGATAACACAAGGCGTAAAATCAGATAAAAATGTACTTCCTAGTTCAGTCCCTGAAATGTCATCTTGTTCACTAATTCAGTACATATGGCACACATAAAAATCTGCAATAGCATTGAACTTGATGAATTGTGTCGCCCTGCCTTTGATACTGAAAAAACACATTCCAAAGAAAAGTACATAGGACTGAACTTGCCTTCTGCTGACCAAGCTCAGTATCCTTGTTTAGCTGGGTAGGCACGTGTCAGTCATCAGGCTCACAATCACACACTGAAGGTGGTCAAACACAGTTCCGCATCCTTGGTCTCTGAGAACTACATATTGCTTAGAAGGTAATTGTTAAGCTGATGCTATTGTGCCTGCAGAGCCCTTGAAGAGTAAGTTTGTTTCAGATGAAGAAAAAGACTTTGCTTTCTGCCATTATTAGTTAGAGTTAATTCTTGGGAAGTCAACTTTGCCTGAGATTCCCAAGTGATTACACGCTGCTTAATCACTTCTGTTCAAGAACTGATGAATAAAAAAATAAATTGCGCTTAATATATAATCAAGATTCTAAGTTGAGTATTTTCCCTGTAATGGGAAACTGTTCTTTAATAATCTTGATTTTGCTATTACTTTGCAGATCCATCCCACAGGGAGATAAGTTAAAGCAAACATTTTCAGTTCTCTTGTGACACTTGATACACTGTTCATTAAATAGATTAAATCACTTGATAGACTGTTCATTAAATAAGGTTATACACTATGTGATGATTCAGCATTGCTACAAGATACAGCAGGGAGGGGACAAGGAACACATTTCTAAGGAAAGCACTTTTGTTCTACTTTGATGTAAATACATTTTGTGATGATAATACCTTTTAAGATCTACAGTCTTTGATGTACGGATGACTTTTCCTAGTCTTGGAAAGATTTCACAGTAATTTTGACAAGACCTTTATATCCTAAAAGTAATAGATTTCTCAGTACATTTCAGAGTAAGTAATTTTTGAGTTAAAATTATATAGCCGGCAGAGAAAATTTTGATTTTCTGTTTCTACGACATTTATTTTGACCTTTCGTATTTACACTGAATCTTTCTTACTTGCTGCTCTGTCAGGAAACACCCTGCTTGTGAGCACTAGAAATTGTTCTGCTTATTACCAGTTCAAACCAGGGACATTTTTTGAAAGCATCTAGCTGGAGTATAATGTTAGTTCAATTATTGCATTGGAATACATTTTGATTGCAAGATGCAATGTAACCAGTCTCATACCAATTTCTGCTGGCAACTTTCATGTTTGTGAACCTTGAAAAAGACCTCAAAACTTAAAAGTCAATAACAACAAGAACGCTTTTCTGAGATGAGATGCCTCTCAAAGTGTCTCAACGGCAGTTTTATTCTTCTACAAGACATGTAGTAATTTTCAGTCTGTCTTACACTTCCTCTGAAGTCTACCTTTATTCTGTATAGAATTCATATGTCATGATAATACATTTTGGAATAACATTTTGTTTTGTACTCTGTTTTGCTTTATTATCTTTTGTAAGAAAAAAGCCTTTTTTTCCCAAAAACTTTATTTCAAGAACAACTCTCTTGAACTTCTATTTTTTCACCAATGGAGAAAAACATGAGCTTTAAAAGATGGATATATTTTGTAAAATTAAGAAGTGTGTGTTTTCTACATCTTGTTCCACTTATTTGGCCTTCAATCATTATTTTTCATTCTGACTTGTGCTTCTTTAGAGTCCCTATTAAAGAGATCCATGATAAGTAATAGAGAATCTATGTGCATTTGCACTACTTGATGTAATGCTTTGTTTAAAGTTTTTGGATAAGATTTCCTCTTTATGTATCTAGCTAATTTAAATAGTGTCTTAGTTTCTAACAGAAGTTACTTCTCTCACAGTGTCTGGTATGAAGCTGCGTTTTGTTCCCAGAAGAGAAACACAACTGATAACACCTGGCAGTGCTGAACACAGCCAAGGACATATTTTATTCCTCAGTGAAGCAGTTAGAAGGCATAGGGAGCTGGGAACTGGGAGGGGACAGGATCAGGGCAGCTGACCCAAACTGACCAAAGGGATATTCCATACCATATGACATCATGTAATATAAGGAAGGGAAGTGAGCTGGGAGGGTCTGTTTGCTTGGGGATTGGCTAAGCATCGGTCGCGGTCGGTGAGCGATTGCTTTGTACAATCACTTGTTTTGTATATAATTATCATTACTGTTATTGTACTCTATTTTCCTCTTTCTGTTAGTAAATAGCTTTTATCTCAACCCACGAGTTCTACCTTATTTCTCGATTCTCTCCCCCATCCCAGCTGGGAGGAGGGGGGAGGGGGTGAGCGAACGGCTGTGTGGGATTTCCAGGCTTGCCGGCTGAAACCAAAACAAATAGGTAACCGTAATGAAAATTCTTTATGTACAGTATGTACCTGGTCATTCTGAAATAACACTTTGCAATAACCCTTTTACCCCATTTAAAACACATCTCACACTAAAATAAAAATTGAATAATTTAGAAAATTTTCAATATGAAAAATATACATGGATTGGCAGATATTTTAAACTTCAAAGACCTTCACTTGCTATGACCAGATAATAATAAGAAAGCTGCTAATGGAGATTCCTACCACATGCAGCTGGAAATATTCCTACCTGCCTTTGACAGCTCAGTCGTTCAGGCACTGGTTTGAGACTTGTAATTATTCACTTTGTCACAGCCTTTCAGTATGACCTTAGGAAGAATATTTTTTCCTCTCTAAGCCTTAGTTTCTACTCTGTCTTGTCTATTAAGCTTGTCAGATTTAGGAGTTGGAATTGTCTCTTGTTATACATTTACACAGTATCTTAGGGATCTTGATATACTCCCACAACACTGGTAATAATAATAAATAATAGAGTGAAGAAGTCCTGAAAAACGTCAGGGAAAGATTTATGGATGACATCCTGCAGTCTCTGATTTCATGTTCAGCAGCAAAGACTTATACCAACATAACTATGAGCATACATTTTCATGCACTTCACACCATGCCATGCCCCATGCCAGTGCAACTATCACTAAGGGTTTATGAAAGGTCAGACTAGAACTTAATCCAGTAGGTATTTTGGGAGGTTTTTTTCTGCCACAGATCCACAGAAATGTTTACATGATATTAACAGGAAAGGCAATCCAAAATCAAGAAAGAGTAGGTTGAAGGGAAAGATAAAATATAAGTAAGACCACATTTCAGCCAGGGTTGAGGGTGAAGTGAAGGGGCAAGTGGATTTTTATCCCGGAGTTCACTGCAGCACATGTATTTTGCATACTTTATGGCATTTCTCAAAGCAGTATCGTTTTAAAAGTACACAATAGCATATAAGGAATCTAGGAGTGCTCATTTGATTCAGATAAATGCTGCCAATTTTTAAAATTACTTTTTTTTGGTATAGATATTTACTGTGCTGATTCACATATTCTAAATCACATTACTGGCAGACTATTTTAATTACACAAAAAATTTAAAAATAGCAGAAGTATATATTTTGATCCTCCAGAAGCAAACACAGGAACAAAGTCAGATGTAGTGAATCATATCTCAATGTGAACCTTGAGTACCAAAGGAATATCTGAAGATGCTGCCAGATACCTCTGGTAACCTGCATGTTCTGTCTGGCCACACTGTAAGAACTCACTCACAACCTGCAGGGTGTAAGGTATATGTAGTGCTCAAAAG
This sequence comes from Penelope pileata, assembly GCA_013396635.1. NCBI lineage: Eukaryota > Metazoa > Chordata > Aves > Galliformes > Cracidae > Penelope > Penelope pileata. The sequence goes on along the minus strand of WBMW01001252.1, from coordinate 31,484 downwards.
TTCACCTTTCTAAGAACAACACCAGCTTTATCTGCCATGTCCACTGATTGCTATTATTGCAAAGCATTGTCCCACTTTGATGTTTCTTTTCTTTCTGGTCTTTTAATCTTCTCCCAACTGCATGAAAAAAGCAGGTGAGTGATCCTCATATGACATAAATTGAAGTTTAACTTCAGCCCGTCACTAGAAAATCAAGTCAAGCACTTATACCTTGGTGGCATAATTCTTAAAATTGCATTTAATGTTTCTGCTTATTTAATTTATAGGAGGAAAACAGATATAAAGTCTGAATGCATACCCTACGACATTCAAGGATTTCTCTCCTATCCCGAAAAATAGATATACCATACTACATATTACAAAACACATACGACAAAAAGTGTAAATGTCAGCTCTACTACTGCAAATAGTACCTTTGCCTCCTAAGATGAATGTATTTTCTTTTGTTCTGCTGTATTAATCGTGTCTAGTGAGCACCAAGGAGTAACAAGACACTTCAGAATTTTCTTTGACACTACAGGCAATGTTATGAATATCAAATTTGTGACATAATGTATTACAATTTGTCATGTGCTATGATTGTGTAGCAAATTGCTACTTCATGAAATTCTTATGTACATTCTGTACTTTGTGTATTTAACAATACATTAAGGATATTTTCGATGTTAAGAGTATGTCTAATGAAAATAAAGCTATTTTAAAAAAATAAAAGAAAAATGAGATTTTTTTAGAGCAATTAATACTTAGTTTAGCTAACATTAGCTGTTGTAAGAGGCAAATAAAAATGCATTACAATGTCACGTAAACAAACCTCAGTAGAAGTCAGCATAACTGTTTTGGAGACAACACAGAAAAATTACATGATCATAGGTAGAAACACTACTGAAATACATTCCTATCACTTATGTGAAGTTGTTGCTTAATGTAGGTTAATAATGGTGCATGTAGGTAATGTGCAGCATTTTATAATAAGAAGTAATGAATAATTTCTTCAGCTGAATTTCAGTTTATTTGAAGTGAATATAGAGAATCAGATTAATGTTTTTTCAAAAAAAAGCTAGTGCAACCTTAACTTCAAAAATGAGACATTATTTTATAACTGTGCAAGATCAGAACATTCACAGTAATGTTCTTATAGAATAGATTATCCAATCCTAATTACTTTTATTTTGCTTAATTTTTCTAATCATCCCTAAGAATATATCCATTGTGCATGTGAACTCATAAGTACTAACAAAATCTTGGCAGTGTATTCTAGACACTTTGTGGAATTAATTATTAAAGTCTTGGAATCTGCTATTTTTATTTATTTATTTTCTTTATTTAAAATTGTAACTTTATATTCATTATATGCTTTTTATCAGAATTTAATACTGCAAAAGCCTTTTTTTTCTTTTTTTCTTTTTTTTTTTCTTTTTTTTCTTTTTTTTTGTCTTTTAGTCAGACCGTTAAAAGGTAGATTCAGGAAAAAGTTTCAAGACAGAATGGTTACCTGAGGACAGAGGAAGTTAAAACTGAAGGTGAAATTATAACTCTACTCAAGTCAATGGTAAAGTTGTCATTGACTTCAGCAGGTCTGAAATTTCATGCAGAATGTGGAATTAAAGATCTATTTTCCTGAAAATGAAAATATACCTCCTTCTCAATGTCATTTCCCTGTGTAAAGACAGTACCTCTGTAGATTAAAGACAAACTGTTCCTATTCTTCAAATACCTAATGAAAATACAGTTCAGTGACAGAAAAGCAATTTCCGCAAATCAGTACTGTGTAATAGTATAAGCACTGCATTTAGTAATATGTGAGTTAAACAGCAGAGAATAATGGTTATGTTAAAGTACAAACTAATAAAACTTGGTGCCTTTTCCCTCTAACTTTTGACAATGAGAGCTATAAGTCTTTTTAAACATAAGAAGTTTCAGTTTTATTATTTCCATGTAAGCTAGCTCATAAAAGGCATGCATCATAGCTTTCCTTTCCTATATTATGCATAACCTCCAATACACCCCACTGCTCATGGTTGTCTGAGCAATAGTTTCTTCAATCTTTCCAATGACTTGGGGTTGAAGTAATCCCAGATATATATACAGTCTGGGAGAAGAACTCCTTGAAAGTAGCCCTGCTGAGAAGGACCTGGGGGTCCTGGTGGATGAAAAACTTAACATGAGCAGCAGTGTGCTCTTGCAGCTCAAAAGGCCAATGGTATCCTGGGCTGCATCAGGAGAGGGGTGGCCAGCAGGGTGAGGGAGGAGATTGCCTCCCTCTGCTTGAGGCCTAGGAATCCTATTCTGCATTTCCAGGAATCTACTTGTTATTTTGTTATTTTCGGTTTTGTTAATGATGAACTAATCTTGTGATTACCACCTATAGAGCCTTGTAGGCATCTGAGGATACCGTATGGATCTGCTGCAAGAACAGCAGTTCCTACCTGCTGAAAGTTCAGGTTTCCAGTCCTTGTTGTTACTGCTCCTACTTAACCACTCAACTTAGCAGATCAAAGCCAGCTAATTTTAAACTTCTTGGGCAACAAAAGAGTGTCACTCCTGTCACACAGTTTCTCAAAAGCATTGCATTTCAAATGCACCTGGAAATTCAAATGACCTATTCATCTCTTTTCATCTATTTTTCAAGGGATTTGTCTAGCTCAGTTCTAAGACATTCAGGGAGGAGAACTTCCTTTGTTTTCATCTAAGGAACATTCCACTTCTCACGCTGACCTCATTGACAAGGCATCTGTCAAGTCACCTTACTCGTGTCTTTCCTGAGTTTTAACTTTTTTTTTTCTAAACATACCACCTGCACTGTTCTATCCTCTCCCAGTTTACCGTTTTTAGCTTTCAAATAATGACGAATGATTATTGTAGGCAAGAGATATATAACAAGTATTTAAAGAGTGACTGCACAGTGCCAGAAACTTTTGCTTTTCCTCCAACAGACCATATTTTCCCATTTAGCGTACTTCCTGACACAATGTTGTATTTATATACCCTTGTAACTGTATCCCCAGAATTACTTTAGGCAGATCAGATTAGGCAGGTGATTGCTCAGAAACTTGCGGCTGAAAGAAAAGTAAATTCTGTTCTCACAGAATGAATATGAAGTATGCATCCCACCATGGTGAAGGGTAAAGCCATATTTCAAACAAGTGAGCCTAAAGATGATCTCATAAGTCTGTTTATTATGACTGCCAAAAGGAAGCCAAATCCAGAGCCACAGGGATTTTGCCTCCAAGCCTAATTTCTGCTGTTCCCATGTGCAGATTGAGTTTGTAGCAGAGCTGAATGTCTACTCCCAAGATGTACACACACACAGATGTACAAAATAGTATGGTATTGCAGAAAAAAGAAACAAAATTGAGTAAGACAGGACAGACCGCAGGAATGAGGCACAAGGCTCGGACAGACAGATGTGCTGACAGACGTACAAGTTTACCTCCAGCCAACCCCTACAGTCTCCATTCTCTCTAGCCTTCTATATTTGTTCCTCCCATTTCAAACGTCTTTTCTCAAATATCCCATAAGTGGATACTTTTCTTTTGATAATTTTGTTTCTCCTGTCTTATCAGATGCAAAGTTCAATCTGAACTTCACAAATGTTACATGTGAGATTTTTTAAAGGGTGCAGGCATGAACAACTTGAGAAGCCTTGTCTTCATTATCATCTCAAATATCTCCATGTATCTGCATTTGTGTATCTGGTTGTTTAGTATTTTTCCTGCCTCTTGTTTGTTCTTATGATTTTTTTTTGTTTGTTTTTGTTTTTATGTAGAACAGTTGTTAACCAGATACCTTTACAAATCAATTGTCGTTAATTTCAGGTATCATCCTGAACTCATCCTTTACATTGCCTGTACACTTAAAACATCAGTGTTTCTAGAGATGTTAAGCATATATCAAACATGCTGAATTAATATTATATATGATAAACTTGAAATAGTTTAAAAATCTGGCAACATATAACTACTATGAAAAGAGAAATTATAGAAACAACTCAGACAGACTTCCACAGAGGTTATTTTTATAATGCTTCCATTTGCTGGCAGTGTCCATAAGCTTTTGAATGGTCATCATGATGCTTGAGAAACAGAACTGCTGTCCCGAGCCTCCCCAACATTTCATATGGGCCTGTTGGTAAAGGGCTTTTTGATATTGCTGTCATGCTGTGGTGTGTGGGCCAAAAGTAAGGACACTGATATCATTGTGTCCCAATAAAAAAAATAAAGCCATATCTTTTATCTGTTTTGATAAATCATTGTCAAACTTGTGGAATATTTCTTATTACTAATATTAATATTATTGAGCACTGGCAAGACCCACTAAGGAAAATTATAAGTGGTCATAAATCTTCAAATATTGTACCTTTGAGCAAACATGGGAAGATATCAAAATATTTACAAATATATTTTAGTTTTTGCAAATAAGACAAATGTCACTTACATAAATTCTTCAGAAAGCATATTTAAAAATCATGTATTTGGAAGCCAATCTGAACTTAGAGAAATGCCACTGGAAAAAAACAACCATGAGCCACATGGATGAATAGATGGAAGATAAGTAATCTTTCCCACTTGATCAGGGGAACATATGGTTTTCATATATTTTCCACAGATAGGGAAAAACTAGTCACTCTGTAATAGAGTGTTTTATGACTTTCTGGGGTATACCTTTTAATTTATTTTCAAATATACAAGTGGCTGTTTTATGCCTGACATTTACTAACTTTAAATTTGTGAATCAGGACTAATTGAAATTTCATAACCTCACAATATAATAAAGGCATAAATACATGAAAAAAAAAAAAGTTGTTCCCAAAACAACAGAAGAAAAAAAAAAAACAGGAGGGCTTTCATAGAAAAATGTGGACTTTGAAAGCTGAATATTGCTATAGCTTTTAATGACAATTTCCCCCAATATCCAACACAAAATCTATTGAAATCATTGATATTCTATGAATCTTAGGCTGAGAAAATAAAGGGAGCATAAAAGAAAGGAAATGAAAGAAACATATATACTTTTCTTTAAAGAAAATGAAAATAAAGAAACATTTATCAATCTGGACAGAATCCTACGATATGTAAGTAGTATGAGAACTTAAAACAAAATGATTTCCCATCTCACACCAGCTAATAATAAATGTTCAGTCTGGAATAACGTTTACAAAAGGATATATTTAGCTTGAAATTATACTTTTCTGCTGAAGAAAAACAGTAGTACAGTGTTCTATGATATTGTCTGAAGTAAACTTTTGTCCTTTTTTTCATATATCATATATATCATTCAAAAGAGAAGCCATTTGAGTACTACTAAAATAAACTTGAATGGTCTAAATATCTAAATTTGTTATAAAAATCTGTCTATGTGATTAATTTCCTGTCTGTATTAGTCAGACAAATAGCTTCTTAAGGCACAAGAAAATAATATGAAACTCAAAAAACTGTAAGTAATTTCATTTGCAAGTTACTATGGACAAAAGGACAGTTATATATGTAGACATATATGTATATATACTTATAGCAAACAAGAAGATATCATAGCAATATAATTAAAGATATTTTAAGTTATTAGTGTAATATATGCATAAATATTTATTTATTCTGTTCTCCTTTAACTTGCAATTGTCTTCAATGTAAGCTTATACAAAGAAAACAAATAAATTAGCCAGAAGCCAAGTTCCTATTACTCTATCTACTTTTTTTTGTTGAAAACTGGGAGGGAGAACTGTGTGTCTGAAACAAACAAATGAACAAATACACAAACAAACAAACAAAAACAAGACACGAATAATGAAGTATTTTATATAAGGTGACATTACAGTTGCAGTTACCAAAGGAGGGAGCACAGTTAAGTTAATCAGATACTGAAGGGGGAGTTCTGGGAAATCTGGTCTTATTCGCAATTCTGCTGTGATTCTACTTGGTGACCTCAGACACTTCTGTCTGAGCAGTGGTTCCTCCGTGGACAGGCTATAGACACTCTCTTGAGCATCGTGTTGAGATTGAGATAGAAGAAATATTGCTGTAATATTAATCTCTTTTCACAAGACTCTTATTTCAGCCAAGCACAAAAAGTACAATTGGCCTTGGTGCCAATTGACTGACAATAGGGCATAGAAATATCTAAACAACCGTAAGAAAGAAATGCTAGTTGCCAGTATTATAAAAGTTCTCTGCAAATGACTCAGGAATGCTCTGTGGGACGTTGATGTGAGCAGCCATAAAGGCAAACCAAGCATGCACAGAGGCAAATGATCATTCTTTCCTAGTATTAATTTGGTAGTGTATATATATACATATGTTTTAAAATAATAATTTGTTGTAATTTATAATAAAAAACAGACTTCCATATCCTTCTGTATTTTGGAATCCTGAGAAGCCCACAGTTGTGAGCTTTGCACACCCACAGGTCAGGAAACTTTCACAGGCTGTGATCGTGATCACTGCTGAAATGTTCACTGGAAATGGTTCTTAAAGGAGGAATTACACCTTAATAAAACATATAAAATCCACATAAATGAGTGAATAAAAGGGTTATTATTAAATGCTTGTTTTGTCCTCAGGAATTTTGGACAAGTAAGTCAAACATCACCCCAACCAGATGCTGGAAAAGTTGAGAATTCCTTAGACCCTTGGAATTATCTTCCCATATAGCATAACTGCAGGATTCCCTTCTGCAGAGAAAGAAAGAGATAAAAATTACATAGTTTCCATGGAAATAAATAGGAGGCATTACTTTCAGGGCAACCTACATCATTTGCTCTCTCTTTTTATTTTTTTTTCTGTATTGTCCATTTGCCTTAGCTATCCTTCTATATACATTTTATTCCTGTTAGGTAATGGTTCATGTACTTCAGCAATGTCTACAGTTTTGACAGAGTTCATGCATGGAGCAGTCCCAATCACGTATAAAATAGGTGTGCCTAGATGTGGCCTCAAGAGGTTGTGATATTATCCCTCTAGTTCATGGCAGGAACAGTACATGACAGAAGTTTGCGGAACCTGTTATTAAAGATCTCCCATGATGGAGATTTCAAAACCTCCTATGGAGAGAAGGTTTAGGTGAGACATCAGGGGGAAGTTCTTTACTGAGAGAGTGGTGAGGTGCTGGCAAAGGCTGCCCAGAGAGGTTGTGGATGCCCCGACCCTGGACGTGTTCAAGGCCAGGTTGGATGGGGTCCTGGGTAACCTGATCTAGTACCTAATCTGGAGGTTGGTGGCCCTGCCTGTGGCAGGGGGGCTGGAACCTGATGATCCTTGGGGTACCTTCCAACCCAGGCCATTCTATGATTCTATGATTTCAGTGTTCATTTGCTCTAATAAGGGCTCTTTATGAAAAACTTTTATGGAAAAAGGATGGGATGAGAAGTCAAAATGGGAATTTAATTTTAATACACGGAGAATAAGGTAAGACAGCATTTACTTCAACAATTAATTTTGTGAGGCTCCTTGGTAAACTTGTAAAAAAAAAAAATAAATAAGATATTAAATAAATATACGCACAATCAGTACATGTGAAAAAGTGTATTTATATTTACACCTTTATAATGAACCATTATCACTAGGAGAGAAGCAACAACAAATTTTACTTAAAAACTTTATGTATTACCCCCAGTGGAAATAAGCTTATTTTACAATACAAAAACTGAAAAATAAATTAATTATTTTGATTGTAAATATCATGGATATCAGTACATTTTAATTTCACAAAGTCTAAGTCACTTCAACATGTAACATTTTTTAAGAATTTGTTCTTGCAAGAATCAATAGGCTCACACTTGACATGAACATTTGTGGAGTGAAAATACAAGAAACATTACATAAAATACGCAAATACTACAGGAGACAATCAGATGAGGGAAAAGAACATCTTTCATTTTTAACCTTACAGATTATGGATAAAATAACAGGCATACTAATTTTTCAAAATAATTTCTCACTCATCTCCAGGACTGATTTATATCATCAAATCTCAATGGCATACTCTATGATTTAATGCATTTCATTTAGCACAAAGGAGAACCTTCTTTATTTTCCTACAGGAAGGTTATAAGAGCTAGAGATAAGCCATGATAGATTTCACATCAGCTCTTCTCACCTTTAGGAGTGAAAGGCTTGACAGGCTTGCTACTTGTTGAAGTATCTGCTTTCTACTGCAGCAGATCCCTGGACCCACACATCAGTGAGCAGGTAGACACATATAGTGGTGTCTTTAAGTCTGGCCCTAAGAATATTTCGGAATTGCAATCAAGGGATGTACAATGCAAAAGAAGCTGTGGAGCAGAAACCAGAATGCTGAACTCACCTCAACCCCAGAAGCCTTCCTGAGTGCACCCCCAGCAAGTTTGTGGATGACACCAAGCTGTGTGCTGCAGTCAACACACTTGAGGGACTAGATGCCATCCAGAGAGACCTAGACAGGCTCAAGAAGTGGGCCCAGGAGAACTTCATGATAAGCTCTTGCACCTGGGTCGCAGCAACCCCCACTGTCAATACAAGTTGGGGTACGAAAGGATTTAGCACAGCCGTGCCAAAAAGGACTTGGGAGTACTGGTGGATGGCAAGCTGGATGAGCCAGCAAGGTGCCCTCACAGCCCAGAAAGCCAACTGTATCCTGAATTGCATCAAAAGAAGCATGGTCAGCTGGTTGAGGAAAGTGATCATGCCCCTCTACTCTGTGCTGGTGAGACTTCACCTGGAATAATGCATCCAGACGTAGAGCCCTCAGTGCAGGAGAGACATGGACCTCTTGGAGCGCATCCAGAGGAGGGCCACAAAAATCATAGGATCATAGAATCATAGAATGGTTCAGGTTGGAAGGGACCTTAGAGATCATCTTGTTCCAACCCCCCTGCCATGGACAAGGACACCTCCCACTAGACCAGGTTGCTCAAAGTCCCATCCAGCCTGGC
>WBMW01001252.1:0-22497 GCA_013396635.1 Penelope pileata | reverse complement strand
CTGGGGCTGTTCAGCCTGAAGAAAAGAAGGCTACGAGATGCCCTGATAGGGGCCTTTCAGTATCTAAAGAGAGGATAAAAGAAAGAAGGGGACAGACTCTTTCATAGAATCATAGAATGGCTTGGGTAGGAAAAGACCTCAAAGACCATCTACTTCCAGTCTCATTGCCATGAGCATGATTGCCAACCTCTAGACCAGACTGCCCTACTCTTTAGCAGTGTCTGTGGTGATAGGACAGGGGAAAATGTTTTCAAACTAAAAGAGGGAAGATTTAGGTTGGATAAGGAAAAAAATTTTTCTAATGTGAAGCACTGAATCAGGATGTCCAGTGATGTGGTGGATGCTCCATCCTTGGAGACATTCAAGGTCAATCTGGACCAGGCTCTGGGCAACGTGATACAGCTGTAGGTGTCCCTTTACATTGCAGCTGTTCTAGATAGTCTTTAAAGGTCTCGTTGAACTCAAATGATTCTGTGATTCTACAATTCTATAAACCACAGTTAAGAGTTTCTATTCTCTTTCACTCCTTCTAGCCCTCATAATCCAGTTAACTCTGAATTCTTTGTTGCAACCCCAACACAGTGAATGAAGAATAGCCTAATTCTGCCTAGCCTTTCAGCTGCAGGATGCTCCAAAAGGCTCCTCCAGGTCAGGCAAACTGTATGACTTTATCTCTTCTCAGAAATTGCTCCAGTGGGCATCAGAGAATTATGTGTTGCTCTGACTCACACATCTAAGATGGAATGATCTAAGAGCTCAGACATCCCTATAATTGTTGCTTTTTACCAGTTATTACCCACTTGCAGAAGAAGCTTGCAGGTTTCTTGTGAACTAGACTTCTGAGGAGACCGTCTAGGTGTGTCTCTCTTTCTAACTGAATCATCACCCTGAAGCTATGGTGCTGTTGCTCTCCCACCTGGAAAGACCCCGAGGGGCTTTTGCAGATGTAGCACAAATGCATCTGACTGGACCCAGATGACTAAAAGTCAGATAAAATGATTGTGGCTTGATGTGCTCTGTAATGTACCCAATAATTTTTGTCTCCAAGTTCATGTCCTTGTTACATCCTGCCTCTGGAACAAGTACCCCTTGCCTCTGGTTCTTTCCTTGGTCTTCCAACTGCACAAACTTAATTTGATCTGTTTCCTTCTCAACCATGTGTTGGGATTTCTTTCCAAGGGAAACTGAACCAGCAAACAGCCTCCATACTATAGAATAACCATCAAAAGCATGATTTGAGGGTATCTTGTAACACCCACCCATCCCACAGCACAGATCACTATTAGCAATCTTCTCCCATGATCTGTTAGTCGCTTATAATCGCGCATTGATTCTCCAAGTCACTAGTATTTGTTCTGATTTGGTATTCTAATATACCAATGGAACAGGGGGAAAAAAAATTGTCAGTTCTGTGTGGGTGATAGCGTGCATAGTGTTAAAAACTCACTGGTTCACCTAGAAGAGAAAATCCAGCCTTCTACCCATTGCAACTACTTGTGTGAGAGAAATTAGATTGTTTTTTTTCTTGAGCTATCATAAGCCTTTTATCTTGTTCTTGTTTTACTCTCTTTCTTAGTAATTTTTTTTCATTCTTTCCATGATCATTCAGTTAGGCCCCAAGGGGGGTTGCTCATAAATATTCAGAAATCTGTTTGCTAGAAATGAATTTCTTTCCAGCTACAGCACTGAACAAAGTGAAACTGTCACAACCTGAACCTCTTACATTCTGTAATGTTGCTCTACCATGGCCATTATTGTACCTTGTCTTCCTGTGTTATATTGCATGTTTCAAGAGCCAAGATTTAGGTGATTTCATGTGGTGTTAACTGCTATACATGCTACCAATTTTAAAATATATGTTTTAGACAATCTGGTAGAATTAGTCTCGAAAAGGCCTTCAGAGAGGGGAAAAGATGGTATATACCTTGCTAAAACCAACATCCTAAAAATCCCACAAGCAGCAGATGAAAAAACACAGTGGGAATTTATATAACTCAAACCTTTCATTATGTATACTACTTGAAATTAAAGTAATTATTCCGTTAGAATTAATTATTAGAAAATAGCATACAAATGTTCAGTAGTAGCTCTTCAGGTGCAGCAATTAGTGATTTCTGTAATATTTTTCCTGACATAAACTGTTTATAGTGCATGGATTAATTTAATAACATATTTTTATGAAAATTAAAAATATACAAATCAAATCAACGTCTTGTTATCCTCTAGTTGCAAATTGAGCATTGCAAAAAAGAATAATCCAATGCCTAATATTGTACAAAACTCAACAACAGCAACAAAGAAAACCATAGTATTCTTTTATTCTTAACAATTTATATTTGAATACTCAAGAATAACTGCTTACAAACTGTATTTGTAGTGGAAAAAAGAAGCTGTTGAATTTTCTAATAAGGCTGCCAACTTATTTTAGATTAAAGCTTTTTTCCCCCAATTTAGTGTAGTGAGTGAGTTTCATACTGGTTTCCAAGACAATAAATAGTTATAAAAAAGTTCTTAAGTAGGTGTTCTTTGAATAACTTGCATTCTTGCTCTTTAAACAGATATAATTTGATCTTTCCTACAGAATAAGTTTTGTTTCAAATATACTGCACTCAATATTATTTTAGCTACTTAAAAACCTCAACGTAATAGTTCTGTTGCTTTTTTTGTCCACTAATAATGGAATTCTTAAATAATGGAATTTGTAAAAATCTGCACCAGCAGAGATGACCTGCTGTTGCTGTCGCCCCTGCTGAAATGCACTACCCACCTCCTCACTGCTTGCATCCACTGTTTGGTCTCTGTAAATGTTCAGCAAGCATCAATGAATGGTGGAATTTTTTTCCACATGGAGGAATTCAATTCCACCCCTTTGTTTCATCTGCACTTCCATGTCAGATGACATTTTGTCAGACCACCCCTCTGCTGCTATCTGTCACACGGCAACTATATGCGACGGAATATTGGTGGGAAGGTTCAGCCTCTCCTGCCATACCACCAATGATACCACCATACCGCCTCTGATATCATGGACCAACATGATGAAAGAGGAAACTACATTTGGAGCAGCGCTCATATAAAGCACTAATGCCACTGAATTGCAGTCAGTATGCTTTGTTTTGTTTTAAAACAGAAGCTACAGGCTACACATGAAAATATAGTAAGCTTTTAGTTTCTTTACTGGCTTTTTTAGTATATGCATTTTTTGTATTCTTATCAAATATTTATTTTTTAATTGTATTGTGTTTGTCCTTGTGTAGCTCATCTTTTTTAATCCTGGCAGATCAATGCATTTTGCTGAGCTATTTTCACTTGTTACTGGGCCCTAAATAGTGTAACCACTGAGCAAAGAAACTCAAATTTCACAGTCTATGTGAGTAATACATACACAGTAATTTATACAGTGAAAATATTAAGATATGCTATTAATGGATACTAAAAATAATAGAAATAAATTAGACTATCTTGTTGTTCAATGGCAGGAACTACATTTAAAAACTATCCAAAAACTAAAGGATGTGAAAGTTTATGGAAGGAGAAGCTCGTTGCAGCCAAGAGTACCTGAAATACAGTGGATTTTTTGTCAACTCACAGATGAAGGCACTGGTTGGCACCTGCAAAACTTTAAAAAGTCACACAAGAGGATACATTGTTGATCTTAATGATTTCTAGAGGTACTTTCACTTTTAATAAATAAAAACTGCTGGGATTGCTAGCAGTTGTTTCCAGATCTCCCTGAGCTGATGCACTTGCATTTACATTTACATCTCATGCATAGCACAGTGGAAAGTCAGTATGCTCTCCTGTAAACATCAACTATGTTAAGCCAATGAAAAAAGGGAACACGGGGAGAAATGTAGACTCTGCTCCACTCTTTCCACTATCAAAGTTATGCTTTGCATAGAAAGGAGGAAACAGAAAATACCCTATGCCATTAGTTTCCTTCCTCTTTATTTTACATAGAGAAATGGACATCAATGGGCAACAGCAATGATTTTTTGCTTATGTTACATACTGTTAACAGTGTGTATGATAACAGCCCTTGACATAAGAGAAGAGATACATTTTGCTGACTGCTCGAACCTGCAGTACATTCCAACTCACGTGTTCCCCTCCAGGCCCCACTGTGGTTATTTGCTTCACACCGCCACATTCACAAAAGAGAACAAACCTATGCCCAGCACCAGCAATTTCTGGCCCAGTCTATGAACTGAGGAGTGCAGCTGTCTGTGCTGCTCGGCAAAAGTAGGGAGCCCACCACCCACCACACAGTCAGCCCAAAAAGGTGTCTTACACACAATTTTGAAGATCCAACACAGATGTAAAACTTTGAGTTGTTTTTTGTTTTGTTTTGCTTTGTTTTTAAATTTAAAACTCATCTTATGTGAGGAACAGTGAATGGAGACTTCTTTTCACAAGTAACTAGTATTACCAGGTGTAATATTAGTTCAAGGTCAAATCTTTCTAATTGCTCAGTAAAAGGAGCACTACTGAACATTATGGAACAGTAATTTCTGCTATTGTAGAAAGATAAATAGTTGCATATGTTAAACTATACTTTTCTCCTTTTTTCTTCCCACGCTATATTAACAATTCTATTATGAAAGAATATTGACATTTTTGGTGTTTTGTGTTTTTGTTTTTCTTTTGGTTTGTTTTGTTTTTCTGCATCCTGCTACCATTTTTTACCAACAAATATTCTAATGACTCCGTCTTTGGTCTGAGCAAACCAAAAGTGTCTCCCTTAATCTACACTTGTGAACTCCACCTAACAGGGAAGATTAAGAAAAGACTTCTAAAACATTGTCACATCAGAATAATAAATATAAGAATCCTTTTTAATTAAACATTTGTTTGACTTTTGTTTGGAAGAGGATAGGGTGAATATCAGTGAGTCCTTATGTAACATAAATGTGTTGAGACCATGGAGACCACATAACAGTAAGGATTCCTGTTTCTGCTGCTGGCAATGTTATTAAGAGTAAATGCTTGTCATGAACTGTTCTAGAGACATGCAAAAATACTTAAATCACCTGAAGGGATAGAAATAGATAAAACATTAATTTAAATCCTCCTTCTTTTTATTATTTCACCACACATTGATTTTACTAGTGCTTCCATAATCTGCAATAATTGCCAGTCCATGAATTGTCAGTGAAACAATTTTAAATAATTAGTACGAGTTCTCAAATCAAAATTTTTTGTCCCAATGGATCTCTCTAATTAGTAATATATTTCTTATATTTAGGGAAATGTGCCAGCATGACTTAAAAACAGAAAACAAAAATATTTTTGTTAATAATTGGTGAGTATTGTTGTGGTTTGACCCAGCAGATAGCGAAGTACTACACAGTCGCTCGCTCGTCCCCCCAACCCCAGTGGAATGGGAGAGAGAATTAGGAGAAAATACAGTAGAACTTGCGGGCTGAGATAAAAACTATTTACTAAGACAGGAAAAAAGTAAATAGAAGTAGCAGTAATTATACACAAAGTGATACACAAAGCAAGGGCTCACCACCCGCCGACTGATGCCCATCCAGTCCCTAAACAGTGGTCCCTCCCTGGCTAACTAGCCTTCCTTGTATTACGTGATGTCGTTTGGTATGGAATATCCCGTTGGTCACTTTGGGTCAGTTGCTCTGGTCCTGTCCCCCCAGCCCCTTCGCTGGCAGAGCAATACAAAACACTGAGAGACTGAAACATTCTTGGTTCTCTTCAATGCTGCCAGGCAATAAGTATAAACAATCGGTATATGTTATCAGCATATTTTCTTTCTAGAACCAAAACATAGCCAGAAACTAAGACAGTGTAATATGTAAATTGAACGCAGATCTGTTTCTCAGTGTTGCACATTTTGAAAAATTAAGAATCTATAGATCACTATGACTGAATGCTTTACAACAGTAAAAATAAAATAGGTCCTAAAAATAACAATGAAGTAATAGAGAGAAAAAAAAGATTGTTTGCTGATTGCAAACAATCTGCTTAACCTACCTATATTCCCTAATTATGATCATGCTTGTTCTTCCACTTCATTTTTATAATTATTTTTTAAATTTGTAAATATGTGTCTTACTACTCAGTTTCTTGGAATCTGATGTTAAAGTGCATTCTATGCAGACCATGAATTGGGATTTTTAAGGTCAAATTCAGTTCCTGTTATTTATTTGGCTTAGCAGTGTTACAGCTGTCTTGAGTGGTCTATCTTCTGCATATGAAGCTGTATGATATTAGATAACGAACTGTGTGACATATTATGTAATTGCAGCTGACAGCATTTTTTTTTTAATGGAACTAATTTTCTTTGGAAAATGTCAATTTTTAGTGGAAAGCATGGACCTGACAGTATCCATTAAATCAGTGTTTGAAAGACTCTCTAAGATACAAAAAAAAAAAAAAAAAAAAAAAAGAGCAATTTCAAAGAAGAAATTATAACCTCTTATCCATGCATGTAGTAGAAAATATAAAAAGTAACAGGATTAAATTAAGAAGAAATTTACATTTGAAGACAGGAAAATTGTCTAATGGTAAAAATTTTAAAGTTCAGAAGTTAACTATCTGAAAAAGCTTTTGTCATTTCGTATCTTTAAAATAAACTGGAAAATCTTTTGTCAATATTGCTCCTGTCTTAGGGTAGAGGGTAGAGTGGATGATTCATCAAAATCTCCTTCTTTTATGGGTATTTTGTTTCATAAGTCGAAAGAGAATGAACACATAACCTATGTACAATGAAAATGAAGATTTTGTTTATACTCCAGAGGAAGGAACTCTTTGGGTAACAAATAATCATACTAGCCTTCACAGAGTCACCTATAGCATCAGTTTCTCAGCACAAGTTAGTGCTTGCACTCAGGAACAATGCATCTCAGATGTGTGCACCAGGTTTTGAAGCAGATACTGAGGAACGTGTAACATTACCAAAGTAGTACATCACATAGCACAGAGCATGGAACTGCTGATCCCTATGATGCATTTACCCTTACATATGGTAATTCGTAGTCATGACACATGAAGAAGTTTCTTTATGATTTTGACTTTTATGGGCTTTCTCATGTATGATTTCAAATGTATATACATCTATAAAACAAAGCAAAATATTTTTTTAATATTATTTTTTTATAATTTTCATGAAATGTAGAAAAAATAGCCACCTAGCTCTCAAAATATGCACTAGATTGATCACTAGTTTCCTGAACATAAGACAGTGAAACATTAAAGAATACTAACACATGGAATAAAAAAATTAAACTATTCAATTAATTCTTATATCACAATTTTAGAAAATAAAACAACTTCAATTGCTGTGTAAAAGAAAGTTTGTATTTCTATCATGTATTTTTTGACATTAGTCACGTAGAAGAATACATGGAGTATGTTAAAAAATGATAATGAATTCTTTCATTACAATGATCATTTTTTTTGCGCAGACAACCCATTCAGTCTTAATGCGAAGTATGTGCTAATAAAAAAAATTAAAAAGAATCAGCATGAAATTTGATCATAGTAGCATGGTTGGCTAGATTAACTACCATAAAATTAAGTTAAAATATAACAAAGTGTTATAAGCAGGAACTTTCTGCAGGAAGAGAAATTGAATTTCACCTGCTTTATCCATGGATAAACAGATGCTGGTGACTTAACTTCTTACATTTTATTTATGGCTAGTATGAACCTCTGAAGTGCACCAACAATTAGGGTCATGAAAAAGGAGAAAAACAACAAGAGTGTGGGAGGACAAGTTACCTCATTTTCACAGCTCTGAGCACAGAACGTAATTGCTAGTTCAACATGGCCTTGTATTTTCAACTTCAGAATGAAAGAAAGAAACAAAAAAAAAGTATTGCACCTTTGATGAACTCCTATTTATTTCCAATTTAGGATTTTTACAAGTAGATGTAAGACCAAAATCATAATAATGTGTGCCAATTTTTCTTAGCTGAGAAAACTTCCTTATAATCTGCTTGCTCTTCTCAGGAGATTTTTTCTGCTACAGTTTTATTTATTTTTAGCGAACTTCTATCACTGTAGCATTTTTCTTCCCACAGAAAATCAGCTCTCCACTCCCTGAATGTGTGTGTAGAGTCTTGCTGAAATACGAGGGCTGCCCTAAAAGTAGTGCCTCATGTTTTTATCTTGGCCCACAACGTCAGAGGTGAATGCTGGTGATGTGGCAGCAGATGTTGAACCTTCCCACCAATATTCCACTACATTTTGTTGCCATGTGACAGATGGCAGTAGAGGGGCAGTCTGACCAAATGGCATCTGATCACAGAAGTGCATATGAAGAGAAGGTGTGGAACCAAATTCCTTTACGTGGGAAAAAATTGCGCCCATGGACATTTGTCAACACTTGCTGGACATTCATGGAGACCTAAGAGTGGATGTCGGCACAGTGAGGTGGTAGATGGTACATTTCAGCAGTGGCAACAGCAACATGAAAGACAAGCCAAATTCCAGATGTCCATGTAGATTTTTATGAGCACAGCATGTAGGCTCTTGCTCATCACTGGCAAAAATACATAGCTAATGGTGGTGATTGTGTTGAAAACGGTGTTTTGTATCTGAGAATTTGCTCTATCAAATGCTGTTATTGTGCTCTTTGTAGTGTATCTGTTCTAGTTTTCATGGAAAGAAAATAGGAGACGTTACTTTCAGAGTGACCTGTGTACTTTTATATCTTCTATATGAGAGATTTTCTTTGCAGAAGTGCTCTTGGCAAGATCAACTACTGCAACTGTGGTGGACTCATGCTGTTATACACTTAAGATTTGTTCCTCTAGTACTGTAAAGACAGTGAGTAGGAACTTCTGAAGTAAATTATAAATCTTCTGTGAGTTTAATTGCACAGGTTGAAGGCCTGACAGTCTGGCCCTACATACCACCACATGACAGTGTGCATACATCAAATAAACATGTATTAAGTACAAGAAGTACCTCCTGCATGCAGAATATTTTGAACAAATCATATCTTCATCTAAACATTGGCTAATATGAATTGATAAAGTGAAAAATTTTTTATATCAATACTAAGAAAAAAATTATCAGAATCAAATCCAACGACAGCACATTTTAGGGGAAAAATGGCAGCACACAAAGATTTGAAAAAGTAGTGCTGTGAGTAAACAGCACATGTGCACATAAAAGTGCAATTTCAAAGCAACTGATTATCTTTTAGCCTTTAAAGAATATGAAGGCAATTTCATCCTGAAGAGTTGTCTTTTCCTGAATCAGTTTGCATTTTGGGATAGACATGGCTTTTTTATAATCAAAGCATGACATCTTTCTTCAAGAAAAATACAAGTACTAATCTTAGCAGAATATGGCAATCATGGTGTATCATCAAGTGATAAACCCTAGATCACAAGTTTTTTAATTTTTGGCAATTTTTCAACTTTTTAAAATAAATGTAACAGTTTGCGATAGAAGGGAATCAAGTTTTATTCTTGAAAACTGTCTGTCATAGCACATGTGGAGGAGTGCAGCTGTGAGGCAGTGCAATGCTTGTTAGCTAATAGCAGCTGCATTGTAGGAGCTGTTGGAGAGGAAATAATGAAGCCTGTTTTCCTTCCCTTTGTCACATCCCACCTGTGAAGGGACGGAGGGGTGACCGGATTTGCAAATCCCCTTGGTCAGATTAAGGTGAAACAACACTCAAGATCCATACATAAGAGGAAAAGATCAACTTTGATAGATTTCTATGAAATGGTTATCCTACATGTGTTGGCCATCCCCCATTTCTATCTATCTAAGCTATGTGGTTTTATAGGAAATTCAAGTAAACCTTGTGTTATTTAACAACTTTAAGAGAGAGAAAGGAAAAGAGTTAGAGAAATGAAAGGGGGTAGAAAGATCACCAGTCCTAGATCTAGTGCTAGGCCTGCTGAGTGCTGGCCTCCCTTGTCCCTATTTATAGTACCAAAAACAAAAGGGGAAAGGATGATTCTCCCCTAGCCCCTATTTGGAACTGTAGTTGGCTCCAGTCCCAGGACTGGTAGAAACACCAGACACCAGTCAAGACAAAAAGGTGGCACCAGGCACACTTAAATGATTGACGGGTCCTCGGGCACTGGTCTGGGCCCTTTCAGGAGTGACTGAGGCACCATCTATCGGTGCTTTGCCCGGGCCTGTCGCTTACACCCCTCTGCATCACACCCAAGATTCTGTATTCTATTACCCAGCAATAACCTCAGTTTCTTTTTCCTTTATGACCTCACCTTCATCTGTGCTGTTTCTGTTCCCTCACACTCCCTAATAATTCCTTTCTACTTTTTTCCCTAAGTATTAATCTACTTCCTCTGTCCTTTAGATCTCAAGTGGAAGCTGATAGACAAACAGACAACGTAACCTTTAAGAAAAAGTTGCTAAAAACAGTGTCCAATAAATCACTGATCTGTGTGGCGTAACTGGACAAAGTTCTACAAAGTACACTTTGAAAGAATGCTGCACTGGCAAAGGAAAAGTTTGTGTTACCTACTAGCTTTTTTCTTTCCTTAGCTTCCTAGATTCCCTGATAATTTATAATCACTGGAAAGAGATATGGACAGTTGAGTCAATCAAAAGGTCTGGGATGTGTGTTAATCTGAGAGGCAGAATAGGAATTATTTACTTTAAATTAGGTGGTGAAACTGGAAAAATGGCCTGTCACTTCTGGAAGAACTTGTCAAATCTGACAAGAAGAAATTTCATATTCTTGCAGCTGCCAATTGTTGTATATTACGTTTTGGAGATGTACTCCTGTATGTGGAGTTGAAACGGAAAATGCAGCTAAGCTTTGTCACCCACTTGCCTCAGTTAGGCTGTAGATTGTGCTTTGTGCACAGAACGCTGCAAAGAGAAACTCCATTTTGTTGCGACGCGAAGGCTCGGACAAACACTATACGACCAATATGATCAAGTGAATGCCAATTTATTGAGCTCACACAGATTCTTTTATAACTATTTGCTATCTTGCCAGAGACACACGGCTATTAGTGATTGGTTAAAGACAGTAAAACACACGTTAGCAGTCTAATTCTAATTGGTTATTGACAGCTGTTGGGAAGTGAAATGTTATTGAGAAAACAGTTCTTGTATTCACACGGGAGTCATTCTTTTCTCAGGATGTTCTTGTATTTTGGCTGTCTTCTGACCTTGTCTTCGACACGTACCTCGGAACTAAACTTGATCTTCACACGCACCCCAGCATTGTTTTCATACCAATCATCTCTGTTTAGATTTGTACATTGTCCACAGTTGCTGGATTGCTCACACGTCCGTTGTTATACAGAAATTCTCCCACACCATTTGCCCACAGAAAAAAAAATAAAAGAAACTACAAAAGATGGAGATTTTATTTCTTCTTCGGTTTATACTACGTGCCTTTCTTGGTGTACACAAACTGCAGGTGACTGATTCCTGAGTCAGGTTCTTTGGATCTCTGTGTTCTATTGTACTTGATCAATCAATGGATGGCTGTGTGTGCTCAGCAGAGCCATTTATTTCAGAAACCTCCATCACTCAGTGGTACACAAGGGTGTTCAGGTATGTTTTCTGAATGAGGATTTATGCCATAAAGTTATCCTTAAGAGTGTGATTTGTCCTTAAAAACAGATCTTAGAGGTCTTGGGACCTTCCGGTTTACCTCCTGGGAGCTCTTCACCATGCCACATGCAGTAGATTTTGGTCTCTGCATATTTTTACAGTCTGGGGCAAGGTGGGAAGCGGTCATCAAACTCTGCAGCAAAACATCCTGAGAATCCCCTGCAGAAGCATGTTTCATGTTACAAACAGCCTTGTTTTAAAGCCCTTTTACAAGGAAATAACACATCTAGATCTTTTTAATTTGCATTTCTCTTTTTTTCCACTGGCAATACTGCTCCTGCTACAGAAGCTGCCAAGCAATCTTTGAAGGAAGAAGGGCCCAAGGCCCATTTCACAGCACTATATTGATTGAATAATCCTTCATTTACATTGTAATACTTCCATATGGTAAGGGATAGTTTGTTACTACCTGTTACAGTAGCAATACTCCGGGGTAATGCTATACACATTTTATTTTTTAAACATCTGTTGTATGTTGATTTACAACCTATTTGTGAGGCTTCTGACACATTTTCAGAGCAATAGACTGCAAATATTATTCTCAAAATTTGTATATTGAAAATCTCCAAAGCTCCTGTCAAGTATCAATTAATTACTTGTCTTATGTAGTATTAACCAATATTTACCTTTGGCAATAAGAATTGAGTACATAAATATGTTCACTCATTGAACACATTATAATGAATTAATATTTCACATTGTAAATACTTGACAGTAAGCACCTACTACATAAATTGCCTAAATTTAAGAAAATATAGCTTTCTTAAAAGCTGCCACACTCAATTCGATGTGAGGCCTCTGACTTGGATAATGTTCTTTTCCAGTTTGCTTCATTGCTTGCTGTTTTGTTGTTGTTGTTGTTGTTATGTTTGGTTTTGTTTGGTTTGGGTGTTTTTTGCTTTTTTTTTTTTCCCTAGAACATCTCTGAACACCTAAGGGAAGGTGCTTTGGTTGCTGAAGCATTGCATTCTTCTTTAGGTATAACATGGCTAGAGGGTGTCACAGGCCTTCACATAAATACTGCAGCAGTTCTGCTGGTAGGCTACTGCAGCGTATTGGCTATACTGAATGATTTTGTTCTGCCTCAGTGTCTATCATGTGAATCATTTGTCCTAAGCTTAGTGTCAGTGGTTCACGAATTCACTTGTTTTAGTTGAAAGTGATGGCTCCTTTGTTTTTTACCACGACTGAAATCTCAGACTGTACATTTTCCTTGCTTTGCTACATGTTGATAATATGTCCACAGTAAAATTACAATTTCACTTTGCTTAGTTGCAATGTGTTTCTTGAATAAAAAGGGGAAAGCCCTTTCAGGCTAGTCAAGCGATCCATACACAATTCTCTATTTGGTCTTCAATTACCTGTTTATTTTTCATCTGCCAACTTATCTTTAGAGCTAGTACTACATCAAACTTTACAAAGCTTTTTTTTTTTTCAATAGTTGTATTTATGCAAAATCTAATTCTTCAACTAATTGCTTCTGTCCCCAAAGTGATGAATTACTTTCCTTTTTCTTTTTTTTCTTGTCTGCATGCTCTGACATAATGCTTTTTTAGGCTATAATTAACCTAGAGATAGGGCATTTTCCATTACAGTTTTCTACATACCTCACAGATTTGCCTTTGCATATTGTTATCCCTGATTTATGCTTATAAATATTCTTTGCACGTTTTGTTGTCTTGCCCCCTTTATCTTCATGTTTTCTTTGTGTTTCTCTGTGAACTTTGTGTCTATTCCCTTTCTGCTTAACATACAGATATGAATTTTTCTCTGCTTTGTCCTGTGCAAGTAGGTTTTGGAGAATATTTTTATTTGGGCACTCACTATTAATATATGTTCAATTGTTTCCTTACCTATAGTCATTTCTATATTTTTTTCATATAGAGAAGTATTTATTTTCCCTTGGTTATTCTTTTCAAAAAGCTCTCTGTTGTACATGCATCTTATTGTGGATTTAAAATATTTCATAGTTTCGAGCAGAACTGGTATTCCTCCACACAAACTGTTGGCACAAGAAACACTTCAGATGGTTGAGGTTAGTAGAGTCTACTATATTTTCCCCAAACCGGGAAGACAAGACACGCGAAGCTGCAACTAACATGTTGTAAAATCTGTGGTTCATATTCATTCATTTACCCTACAAATTGTTCTGTGTCTACAGACAATCAAAGGGTTGCAATGGCAGAAGGGAGTGCCTGACAAGATCTCCAGAACATCTGAAAACACACAGGTGAACCAAGAGACCTAGAAAGCAATCATTCAAAAAATATCATATGGAACTTGTTTGGGACATAGGGTTCAAAACACTAATGTATAGGCAAATGACATTCTGACATAAAAAGTATTAGAGACAATTAAGAGATCTCACATAATCACTTGGAAACTGGATTTCTAACCTTCTCTTCCTGGGAAGAGAACATCTCTCAATGTCAGAAATACATTGGTCACTCTGAAAGTAATGCCTCCTATTTATTTCACAGAAACTAGAACAGATACAAAGAATACAATAACACTATTTGATACAGAAAATTCTCAGCTACAAAACACTATTTTCAGCATTGTCACCACCACTGGCCAATTTGTACAGAGGAGCCAATCAAGACAGTCTTCATTTTGTGATGTGACAGCTGTGCATGGCCATCTGGAATGTAGCCCTCCTATAATGCTTGCACTGCTTGTACTTTGGTTACAAATAATTGGGTACCAAGACTGAAAAGGCAACAGTGAGGAACAAAGCAAAAACAGCACAAGACAGTCATCTGCTTCAGTTTCTGATATGAAAGTGGATCTCAGATTTGAATCTGATTTGAAAGCAGCAGAAAGAACGAGTCCATATTTTTTTGTTCCAAATAAGAGAAAAATGCAGTAATATTTGGATCTGGTTCTATCTATCTGTTTTCATTTCCTACCTTTGAACTGAACCTAACAATATTTGCAGCTGATACACTGCTTGTGTTTTCTATAAAGGTTTATATCACTTTTCCTGGAACTCAGCTGACTGTTAGCCACTCAGACAATACTGTGGTTTATAAAAATGATACAAAGTGAAGATATATGAACTTCTTTCTAAAGATTTATTTTTTTCTAACAAGGTAAAATGAGAAAAGACAAAGAGATTTTAGCCATTCCAGAAGTGTTCCCTTATTTTGTTTTCCCTTTCCTTCTGTTTGCAGCTAACATGCTAACTTTATGATTTTAACATCACTTTACCATCCCTAAAGTCAAACAAATAAAAGTCAAAGTTGGCCAATGGAGGTTAAGCTGTTAAAAAGAGAAGTATCTGTATTCTATACATAAAAGCAGTGCCTGTTGTTTTAAAACAAGCAGAATCCATTGGATCACTACCTCCAGAAATGCCAAATGAAAGTCCGAATGGTAGTAAACTTGAAGGCTCATTCCCATTCTCACCTTTGCCAATAGCACAGTAACCTTAAGCAACATAGATCATATTAAAGGTCTTGCTGAATTTCGCTGTTTGTTCCAGCTTCCATGAACATCATTCTATTCAGTAAAAAGAAAAAAAAAATGAACCAATGTTAACTTCCTTAAGATTATATTGCCATTTTCAGATGTTTATTTAAAATGATACCTATGATGCAAATTTGGGGACTAAACAGTGTGTTTTTACAAGTGACTAACTCATTCATGACTGGCAGTGGTACCTGGACACTTCTGAAATATTTCTAACAATTGTAAAACAGAGAAACAGACTGATAGAATATGCTAGTGAATATTCCCCAGGTTTATTTTGTACAAGAGTTGTTACCTACAACATTTCTGCACTCTTTTTCAAGTTGGAGGGCAACCAACAGAGAACAGGAACTCCCAGAGATGCCACAGTGGGCAATTTGGCTATTTGAGGTGCTGACACTTTTCATGCTCTCCTCCACTGTGAGTCTAAAGCAGCTTCTCCAAGTAATCTGAAGCAGATTTCTAGATATGTAATTTGACAGAATTTTGAATGCCAGAAGTGACTTTGAAAAAAAGGTAAAAATGTACCTTTTCTTCTCTTTTTCAGCCTGCTTTACAGAAAATATTCATATTGGAGTCCCCACCATAGAAATTACTGTAAATCTGTGCTGCATCTTATCTTGTTCCACTGTGTCTAAGCAGTTTATATTTATCTTTGAAAATTCATGTTATAAATGCAAGTGAAGATGTATACATACTATTTATACAAAAGGCTAGGTAATAAAAATAAATATGAGTGTACTCTTCAGAATGAAAAGGGCAAGATAACCTTGATTTGTTATTTGTCTTGTGGGTGTTCTAACTTTGCGGGAACAATTTTTTACCTGCAATTTAGCTTACATTAAGATGTCTGACAAATCATAGGGAAAGATGACTAAGTAAGTTAAATTGTAGGCAGAAATAATTGTGGGCAGCAGCGACAGAAACAGCTCTGAAAGAAGAAATTAAAAACAGCAACAAAAGAAAATTATTTACAAAGTTTTAACACTGCTGGTGTTTTTCCTCTAGTCTCTAGAATATTTTGACACCTCTAAAGGTATTATTGTTTGGATTAAGTTCTCTTTGGAAAAAAAAAATTTTTTTCTTCATAAAAATGAGCTAAAACACACAGAAAAGGAGCCTAATTCTTCAACTCAAAGAAAATCAAATTACAGAATCACAGAATCACAGAATTGTAGGGGTTGGAAGGGACCTCGAGAGATCATCGAGTCCAACCCCCCTGCCAAAGCAGGTTCCCTACAGCAGNCTTTCTTATACAGGGGAGCCCAGAACTGGATACAGTACTTCAGCTGAGGCCTGACCAGGGCAGAGTAGAGGGGGAGGATCACCTCCCTCGACCTGCTGGCAATGCTCTTTTTAATACACCCCAGGATCCCATTGGCCTTCTGTGATTCTGTGATTCTAATTATTCAACTCAAAGAAAATCAAATCCTGAACTCCTTTTGCGACTCTTGGGGTTTTGCCTCTGACATTCTTTTGGAAGGTTTTTAAAAATTTCTTCTTGGAAACTGAAAGGAAGTTTTCTTTTAAGTTATGTGAAACTCAAAAGAACCAAACAGAAAACAGAATGTTCACTAGTGTTAGTCCTTGCAGAGCTAATGGCTATTCATGACTGGTGGCTGGAGATGAACAGGGTACCACAGAAATCAATACTGACAACACCATCTTCATTGGTGGTTTAAGTAACACACCCAAAATATTTGAGGGAGTATACTAAATGAAGGAAAGTACTTGACAACAGCTGTTCAAATTTCTATTTATAGTGACAGGGATGAACATGGGAACTGTGGCAAAAGGAGCCTTGAGGGGTTCAGTAACGAAGTTCTCCCATTTCTACACCTGAGGTGGGAGAACAAACATCAGAGCAGGCTGAGGGGAGTACTCTGCTAGTGAGTTCACTGTGGATGCTACATTAAACATAAGCCAACAAAGAGTGCATTCTTATTCCATAATGTAAATTTAACTCCATTAGAGGAAGGGTAGGAAGAAGACTGAAGGGAGTTCAGTTCTACTTCCATTCAGGAGAAGTTGGGGAAGGTCCAATAGAAGTCACCAAGATGCTAGGGGCTCCAAGGCCATATGGGGAGAGGCTGAGAGAAATGGACTTACACAATCTGGTGTAAGAAAGAGCTAAGGGACATCCTCATAGCAAACCACAGCTATTTGTAAGGAATCACAAGATGACGGAGGCAAGGTCTTTCCAGAAGTGGCAGGCTGTAAGGGACTGTTTCGGAATCTTTTGTCTCAAAGCTTTCTGTGAGAGAACTCTTTTGTCTCAAAGTTCATCCACCTGCCTGCTGCCTGGTGATGTCTCCTGATGCCTACTGCTCCTGATGTCTGCTCCTGCTTTGCCTGATGCCTACTGCCTGAGACTGTTACAGAGCAAAGGCTCCCAGAGAACTAACAATGAGACATTTTGATTTCTTGTTAGCAGGTATTTCTTATTAGCATGCACGGGTCATGCCGGGGATCGTTCCACCTAGGCATTCCCAAAATAGTCTGGCAAGCATGCTGATTATATTACAATAGATATTACATATTCACTACACTCTATTACATATTCATTACAGTACGTGCATATTCATACTGTCCTTTCTTCAGGTGATCTTTCTTCCATTTTTGGTCATCTTCTTTGACTCTCCTCCAATCAGCAGCCAGCCTTGTTTTCTTTGGCTTCATCTTCAAGTTGTGGCTATATTCTATCTTTTTCCCTTGGGACCCATGCTGATAAGGTCCCTAGCTGGGGCCAAACATCCTGCCTATCCAACGGGCTCTTTCTTATCTCCTTGTAGGCCCTATACACATGCGGATGTGAACATTCTCAGGCCTTTAGTTCCCTTCCATGTTACACAGTTCAAAGTGCTGCTCCCCCTCATGCCACCTGTTCTCTCTATCAAGACCTGACAACCTGATGCCTGCTTGCTGGTGCTCCCCCTGCACTCTTGCTCCCTCACTCCCACACGGGCCTGAAGATATTCCTGGACCGACAAAACAGCATGGGATCCATGGTGGTGACTGTCCCTGCTTTTTTATATGCAACCCTTATTCTTATTTCCTATCTTTTACTATCGTCTGCTTCCCCATCCCCATCTCCCTCACTGACCAGAATTTCTATTAAACTGGTCAGACAACATTTGACCTCACTTGTGTCTTCATCTCACTCTGTGTATATTAAAGAATCTCCCCTCATTACGATAGTTGGAGTGGGACACACACGTGAGAGCAAAAAGCACTACCCACAAGCTACAGATTGGGAGATTTGGATTGGATTTTGGCAAAATCTTCTTCAGTAAAGTGGTGTGTCACTTTTAGACATAGAAGGAGCAGGATTTCCATCCTTGCAGGTTTCTCAGACTCACCTCAACAAACTCAGGGTGATCTATTGTTGCTGATAGTTTTGCTACAAGTGGGAGGCTAGACTAGATGGCCTACAGAGATTCTTATTAGTCAATATGTTTATGTGAAAACAGAATATTTACTGCTGTGTATGAAGAGATACATTAGAAGAGCTCCAAAAAGTTATTTGCATTAACGGTTTTGAACTAAAATTATTGAAAAATCTTACCTATTGGGAGACATCTTTCAAAAATTAAAGTCTAAATTAATCAAAATCCATGCATACAGTAGAAACTGTGGTTTTTCATATTTGTTCAATATTTGCCAAGGTAAAAATTATGCAGTTTAATTAAGCAAGATAAAGAAATAAAGCATTTCTAACAAAGTTCTTTTGAAAATTCTTCATCAAGGCATCAAGAATGTATTTTTGTAATGCAGTTTTGTGGCTTGGTTCCTGCTTGAGGCTTGATTGTGTGATAAATGACAGCTTGACAGAGATTCATAGCTACCAGTGATTTTGAAAGCTCCATTTAGTTCACATTATATACTGTGTGCATCCCTTTGGTTTTATTGGACTTTTCAGAAAAGGGCTACACCATCATTCTTTAATTCTAAATAGAAATGGAAAGCTGTAAATCTCTATACAGAATGACATCTTACAAAACATGTTCACTTCTTCAATTCACTTAGCAAGAACACATTTCTAAGTTGAAAAAGTAAAAGAAGCAGCAGGTCAAATCCCTAACACTTTTGAATATTTTTCATTCTGGAGAGGTAGGCAGAGAGAGGATTTAAATCCTAAGCAAAAAACACTTCAGCACACTAGTGCAACTTCATTTCCATAAGTTTGTATCAGTAGCCTCAACAAGAAAAATCTTATTTATGCTCATATAATTTCATGTTGAAAGAAATAAAGGCCTTCAGAATCGATGCATTGTATGAAATGTAAATATAACGTTAAAAATGTAATTGTTGCTGTGACCTAAGACAATTGGTTATAATCTGGGGCCTTGAAAGGTTATTTCAACTGGAATGAGAAAAATTGCAGACATCAGTCAATCGCACTGTTTCATGTAAATTTGTTTCCTTTAAAAGATATGCGAAGTACTTTTTTCCAGAACAGTACAGAGGCAAGAAGATCTGAACTTTCCACATCTGTTCCTCAAACTACAATCTACCCACAAAGCCCTGTCTCTTTGCTTGCTCATTACTTATTCCCAGATTTCTATCCCCAGTGCATGCATATCCACCATTTCCAGCTGACAAACTAATCCTTGTCTAATGATCATAGACATAGTCTTCTTGCCATGCACCATGGTTCCTCAGGGAGAGCTCCTTCCTTCCTACTCCTGCCACCAGATGTTTTTTGCCATAACAAGATTTAATTATTTCTTCTTTTTCAAGCCTTCAATGTGCTGTTGGCATACCTAAGTTTTAATAAGGATTGTGACTGTTTTTACAGTCAAAGTATAGCAGCTGGTAGCCATCAACCTTCTTAGCAAGAAACAAACGGACAAACAAACAAAAAACAGTTAAAATATTATTACTACTGCATGTTTTTACTATATGCTGGTGAGGTCTTTCGATGATGTGATATTACAAGACGTGACTCTGTCAAAAGCTGGCAAAAAGTCCAAGATGCATCTGTTAATATCTTTAGAATTTTAAAAAGACCAAGTGCGCCTTCAGTGAAACTTTCTTTGTTAAAGATGGACTCAGAAGAATTGTTATCAAAGCAGTCTGCAGAAGCTTCATTGAGTATGATGTGTGCTTTTTGTGTTGTCACTTCATTTTCTGCTCATTTGCTATGCTAGGGCTTAGATCCTTCGACAGTTTTCCTTTAGTCACATGTAATTTCCTCTGATCAGCCAGAATACCTAGCATCATTTACTCCTATTACTACCATTGCTTATTTATCATTACACCTTTATCATTTTTCTGATAAAACCTTATTTTGATTACCTGTTTTAAGATTCCTTTTTTACTGTAAATAACCATTTACTTCATGCTTTTTTTTTTTTTTGAGACTAATAATTCTGCTGAGAAAAAAAGTAAACTTGCAATTCCCAAGTCAAAAAAATTCGTTTTATAAAGCTGGCAAAAGAATCTCATTTGTTTTTTATGTACGAATTATTCTCAGCTAACTAAATGGAATACAATGGTAGAGAGCTATGTTTCAAAAATACAAGAAAATAATTTACATTAATTATAAAATTGTAATTTATTTTCTTCAGAACCCACAACATGTTTTGCTAGCAGTGTAGAGCAGGGAAGACTGACATTTTAACATTATTAACAAAGTTCACTCTACACGTCAGGACCTATTTAGGGTAGGAAAACCTATTGAGTTTTCTTGAGAGAAGTTGTGAGAGAAGAGAAAAGCCTCATTCTTTGATCTCACAGTGAGGATATGATCAAGGAGGTGGTCCTTCCTCTACCTTCTGGCCCTTTTTTTTTTGCAGAACCAAAGCTGACCTCTGAAAACTGTTGAGATTGCTGATTCCTACATGAAACTGCAGTCATCTTTCTCTTCCTGACTGGCTGAAAATCATCACTTCATTCATGGCATTCATCCTGTTGGAATTTCACAAAGACAAGTTAAGTGCATAGCGTGAGATGATTTACCTCAACTGGAAATCAGTAAGTATGTTTGAGGGATTCAGCAATCTCAGGAAATTTTATTTTACTGAAAACTTGTTCCCTAGACAAATTCAGAAATGGCAATCCATTGAAAATCCTGTAAAGCTACCCCTGTAAAACATTATTTCTATAAAACTGATTTAAAACAACAACTGTAATTTATTTGGAGTTTGCATTAAAGAATTATTAGGAAAAGAAAATAAAATGTGTTTGTCCTTCATGTCAAGAGAGAATTCAAAATAAATTTTGATCAAAAAGAGAAGTGTAAATGTCTTCATAAATTGATCTTGACAGACTTAAATCAGGCCCAAGGGTCATAGAAACAATAAAACATGATATAATTATTATAGTTCTCTCTCTCCCTTCTGAATATAAATAATTCCATCTTCCTATGTATCCTGGCTGATTTTCAGTTCTCAAGGAAATCAGATTTGATGTATAGTTTAGTGATCAATTCGTTATGTCTTGCTCAAATTTGACAGATACTTGTCAACACATTGTAAAGTTGTTGTCTTAAGCTATCTTTTTAACCCCATTCTGAATTTGCTGCTAGTCTTGCAAAAAAAAAGGAGCTGAGGAGTAGAAATTCTATCTTCTCTCCTCCCTTATATTAGCATTCTGCGTTGTGGCAGAAGAAGCCAGACAAGCTCATAGAAGCAAGAGAAAACAAAGCAGCTACACTTCTTCTTACAAAACCACACCTTCCTATGCTGTGAAGACAAGGGCACAAACCATTCATTTTTCAAGAAAACAGAGAATTAGATTTAGAAACATCAAAGTAGATAAACCAGAGAGATATTTTCTACTAAGTGTCTTGGCATGATAATTTCAAAGGTTTTGTTCACAAAACACTTTAACAAGTTCTTCTAACAGCTGCCTCCAGAAAACTCAAGATTACTGCTCAGTATATTTTTTGAACCTAGAAAAAATAGCCACATTTACAACCTAAGGATCATGTGTGGAGAACAGACAGTTAATTGTTAATTATGGCATTTAGGAGCTTTTAGGACTCTGGGCCTCTCACTTGCACTTCCAGCAAAGAAATGCAAATGTTTCATCAGTACTTTTCACAGAATTTTCTCCAGAACAACCACTGACAGACAATATCACATTATTGATATTAGTGTGCCCCTGTAATAGTACTCACAGGAGAAGAGAATATCTGCTCACAATTTTCTTTTATTTTTGACCTTATACAGAGGCAATAGCATGGCTTTCTTTCAAAACACTCATTTTTGCTTTCCCAAGATTATTAGTCTATCACGGTGCATGATTTATAGTCCTCAAAAATAGCTGTCAATAAAACAAATCCCTCGACACACTCCTCTAGGACCAAATCCTTTCTCGTAGAAAACACAACCATCTTTTCTTTCCCTAATTTCACCAAACATTTGACTCTTTTTCCTCCTAAAAGACACACAACAAAGCAAATTCAAAATGAATCAAAACCTCATGTCCTAGTTTCTAACAGAA
>WBMW01001250.1:95153-123792 GCA_013396635.1 Penelope pileata | reverse complement strand
TGGTATGGGATCCATGGAGCTATAGGGATCCACAGAGGTGTGGGATCCACAGAGGTGTGGGCTCTATTGGTATGGGGTCCATGAAAGTGTGGGATCCACGGAGGTGCAGGATGTGATGGAAGTGTGGGATCCACGGAGCTATGGGATCCATGGAGGTATGGGAGCAGGGGATCCACAGATGTACGGGGTCCATGGAGGTGTGGGCTCCATTGCTGCGGGATCCGTGGAGGCCTCACTGCAGCCTCCTCAAGGCCTCCCCCAGAGCCCGTCCTGCCGCTCCCCGAGGCCTCCCACCGCCCGGGGGCGCCCTGTGCCACCCAAGCGCCGCGGCCTCGTCCCGCAGCCGCCGCCCCCACCCCAACATCGCCCACGTGCAGCGCGCAGCCCCGCCGCACCACCGCGCATGCACTGAGCCCTTTCTACTCGCTGCGCAGACGCGGATCGGATCGCACCACTCTGCGGACAGAGGGGGGTGTACGGAGCGCAACGCGTCCCTCATCCCCACGCCGAGAGTGGGCTGCGGCGCCCTCTTCCTCTTCCTCACCCGTGGTTGAGTTCTGGCGTTTCTCTCGCTGCGCTTTGAGCCTCTCTGAGGCCGCGAGGCCGCGGCGGGGCGGGCGCAGGGTGGTACGCGCCGCTTCCCCCGGCGCTGGCAGTGGGCGCGGCCCGCGGCGGCGCAGTCTCTTCCTTTCGGACCCGGCGCAGCCGCCGCCATGAGGTGAGGGCCGCGCTCCGCGGGAGCGGCGGCGGCGGTGGAGGGGACAGCGAGGCCGGGCCGGGGCCTCGCGCGGGGCTCAGCGTCCTCTCAGCGCCCCCAGTGCGGGGGAGCGCGCTCAGCGCGGCCCAGGGGGCGGCTGCGGCTCTCACACCTCAGGGGACGGGGAAAATGGCGGCCGGGGNGAGGTAAAACCCCGAGGTTTGGGCGGTGCTTTGTGCTCCCAAGCAGAGTTGGGCCCAGTGCTGTGATGCAGAGGGATCCCCCGTGCACCCCCAGGAGTGCGGTGTGGGGGCATTCGGTGCGTGGGGTTTTCCCAAATGATTAACGAAGCAAAAATGGGATGGGGAAAGGGCAGCCCCAGCAGCACGAGGCGGGCACTGGGGAGATGCCTGGCTCCTCGTGGCCCCGGGTTACAGCCTGCCCTTGCCTGATGCGGTCTCTGTGCTCATTCACGTAAAATACTGAATGTGGAGTTTCTCTTTCTAGGTCAGCAGATCCGGAAGTTAATTAAGGATGGTCTGATTATCCGCAAACCCGTGACCGTTCACTCCCGGGCCCGATGCAGGAAGAACACCCTGGCCCGGCGGAAGGGCCGGCACATGGGCATCGGTGAGTGTGAGGGCAGCGGCCGCAGCCCTCCCTGTGTCGAGCAGGGATCCCTGAAGCTCTCACTGCAGAGCTTTGTGTGTTAACAGTTCTGTTCTGGGAGCGAAGAGAAGGATGAAGTGCTTGCAGAGGTGGTGTTCCTCCTGCAGAAGCCTGGCCACGGTGTTATTGCCGTGTTCTTCTCTCTCCTTAGGTAAGAGGAAGGGTACGGCCAACGCCCGTATGCCCGAGAAGGTGACCTGGATGAGGAGGATGCGGATCCTGAGGCGCCTGCTCCGCAGATACAGGGAGTCCAAGAAGATCGACCGCCACATGTGAGCCTGGCGTGGAGCTGTGGGTGGGGGGCAGGCAGCGGGGGTCGGGTCCACGTGCGTGGCTGTGGCTGTGTCGCCGTACGCAGCTTCTGCAGCCAGCTCCTTGCTGAGGAAAACTGATCCTCTGCAGAAAGCGGCTCCCGTAGCTCCCCAAACCAAGCCTTCGTGCTGCTGCAGCAGCTTCCGAGCTTGGGGGTGATGCTGCACGCAGCACTCACAGCTCGTTCTGTTCCTGTAGGTACCACAGCCTCTACCTGAAGGTCAAGGGCAACGTGTTCAAGAACAAGCGGATCCTGATGGAGCACATCCACAAGCTCAAGGCAGATAAAGCTCGCAAGAAGCTCTTGGCGTAAGTGCTGCCTCGCTGCAATGCTTCCATGCTGCAGGTTGGGGAAAAGATTGTTGTTATTTTTAAATAACCGCACGCAGATAATTCCTGGTGGCTCTGTCTGGAGCCCTGGTGAAGAATCAGACCGGAGCTGGGTAGGGCTGGCTTGAAGCAGACATCCAGTCTCATTTCACCACGTGCAGAGCAGCTCACGCTGCCATGGACTGGCAGCTCACTGATGCAGCCACTTCAATCAGTAAATGATTGATAAGGGGAGGCGTGAGTCAGTGGTTTTCAAAGCTCCTGCTATGTGCTCTGTTTAAAAAAAAAAAAAATCCTGTGCTCCAGTAAAGCTCAGAGCCAGAAGGGCTAGACCAGACATGTCCAGGCTGCGCTGCTGGTGGCCTGGAACAGCTGGGAGCCAGCTCCGCCCCTGCTGCCGCACCCATCGCTCAGCAACCACCACAACATCGGCCCCAAACCGTTCCTCTGGACTCAGTGTGCCCCAGGCAGCCAAAAGGTTGGACACCCGTGTGCGAGGGGAAATTCAGCCCGTTGGCATCCTCCTGCTGACTCCAGCTCCCTCCGTGGAGTTTTCTCAGGGCAGTTGTGTCCTGGGCAGCCAGGAGCTGGCGCCTGTGCCTGTGCCCGGCACCCAGAGCCTGGCAGGGAGGGCAGCAGACCAGTAGTGCAGGGAGCTGCTGGTAGAGCTTTGCAGGGAGCGCTGCCTTCCTCACTGTGCTCACTGGAGCAGCTGGTGTGGCAGACCAGGATCCTGGGGAGGGACAGGAGAGCAAGGCCAGCAGTAAAAGCTTCCTCCAGGCTGTTGGGAACGATCCCCCCTCACTCACAAACTGTTAAATCCTTGCAGTGACCAAGCTGAGGCTCGCAGGTCCAAGACCAAGGAGGCTCGCAAGCGCCGTGAGGAACGCCTGCAAGCCAAGAAGGAGGAGATCATCAAGACCCTCTCTAAGGAGGAGGAGACCAAGAAGTGAAGGCTGTCTGTCTTGTGTACATAGTGCTTCCTATCCACAAGGAATCAATAAAAGACATCTGGAAATGATCCCACCTGGCCTTGGTCTCTCTGGGGTTTCTGGAGCTGGGGAAGGGTTGGGGATGAGCTGTGATTGTGTTGGACCTGCCCTGCATAAAGGTGAGCTGCAAACCTCTGGGCTGACAGCAGAGAACACAGAGGAGGAACATGTAGAAAAGTAGAGGCCCCTTCCCCTGCAGCTGTTCCTGGCCCTCTGATCCCAATGCTGCGAGGTGCAGCTGCACGCAGAAAGCTTTTTTGCTCTACAAAAGCATTCCTCCAGTAAGACAAGGTTTGGAAAACGGTCTTTATTGGTATTTATAAATACAAACATAAGGAAGAGTCCATTTAGAGACGGATAGTTGACTTAAAAGGACACTGTCAAGTAGTTTGAGCTACCTTATGCTGTTAACCCTGTTTGAAAACAAACCAACAAACAAAGCTTTGGGTTCTGTACTTTGAGTTATCTTGAAAACTCAATGCTGTTACCAGAAATCTGTCAGTCAGCTGCACCCTGGCTCGCCAACCAGTTGTGGCTCTCCCCTGCCCCGGCAGAACTAAGCCAAGTGCTCTGCCAGAGCTGTGCAGCAGCCACTGCTCCACCACGGCCGCTCCGCCATCGTCTGCCACCCTGAAAACTGGAGAAAGTTCTGCGAGTGAGGGATAGGAACATGCTCGCTGAGAATCCACGGAGCTAAAGAGGATTTGAATAAATAGAATGGATTAAAAGCAACCTACAGGAAAGGAATTGACAGTATCCTTTTAAACACAGCATACTGGATTTCCTCCCAACAGACTGCGCCGCCGCAACGCTTCGTTAGGGGTAGGCGAGGGGCTGGGGGGTCCGAGCAGACGGGGGGGAGGTGGCTCTGTCCAGCCCTTCTGGCACTGCTCTGTCCTCAGAGCAAACCCACAGCGATGGAGTGCAACCCTGGGGCCCTACAGCAGCCGCTGCAGCTCTGCCCTCGTCACAGAGAGGTGAAGTGCCATTCCCATACGGGGCAGCGAGTGATAAATGCTCCTCACAGCCCAGCGCTGTGCTCTCCCCTCCATCCCGGGGTGCACGCAGCAGGAGGAGGAGGAGGGCAATCCCTCCCAGCTCAGCTCCTCACAACCCTCCTGCAGTCCGAGTTGTGCCCCATCACAGCTATGCTGCCAGCACCGGGAG
This sequence comes from Penelope pileata, assembly GCA_013396635.1. Lineage (NCBI taxonomy): Eukaryota > Metazoa > Chordata > Aves > Galliformes > Cracidae > Penelope > Penelope pileata. Next base: position 119,625 of record WBMW01001250.1, on the reverse strand, counting down.
CTGAGAGCTCACTGCCTGCCCTGCTCTGCACCAATCTCACCCGAAACGCCTCGGCCCCGGCTGCTCCCAGCACCGACAGCGGGGACAGCACCCGCAGCAGCTCCCCTGGGCCCCGTCCTGGGGCAGGGGGACACTTACCTGGGGAGGTGCAGCCACCCAGCGCTCCCCCTCATGCACCCAATGCAACCACCCAGCAGCAGCCGACACCGCTGCTCCCCCTGCAGCGATTGAGGCTCTGCTGCTCCACCGGGACAAGGAGCAAAAAGATTCTGCTTCATCTTCCCCGGGGGTGGGATGGGGGGAAAGGAACAGAGCAGGGAACTCCCAGCTGCTGAGACTAATTTGTCCCCAGATCAAGAGTTACGCTCTCATCGCTGGGTAAAACCCCAAAAACAGAACAAACTCCGGCAGCCAACCCCTGCCCAGGAGCCCCCAGGGGCCCGAGGAGCAGCATGGCTCCCTCCCTGCCTGCACACCCTTCCACCAGGACCTTGCAGGCTCAGCCTTCAGCCACCAAAAGCAATTTCCGAAATTTCAACGGTTTCCCTAACGTTCGTTTGGTAAACCTTTAAATTGCAAATCAGTAAGGGGAAAAAAAAATCAGAAAAAAAAAAGAAAAAAGAAAGCAAGGGGAGGGTAAAAAACCAGAGCCTGGGTTTCGAGCTCTACCACGAGCAGCTGGGAAGGCTCCGAGCTGGGAGCTACAGAACCAGGAGGAAACGGGTGAACCTTCGGTGTGAGCATGCTCAGGTGGCAGCGGGGAGCGGGGCAGCACGAGAAACCCACGGCTCCCAGCGGCTGCTCCATTCCCTCGCTGAAAAACGGACACCAAACTTGTTGGGTTTTTCAGTTTGTTTTTTTTTTTTTCTTCTGGACAACGGATGCAGGGTTAAAGCATGTTCCTTCCTCTCCCTATTCCAAAGGACTGCAATGACTCCTCCAACCTCAACAGCAGCAACAGTCAATTTTTGGGTTCGCAAAAAAAAAAATAAAATAAATCTTCCCCTCCTTACCGCAACGGTTTCGTCTGAGCATGCCCAGTAGGAATGGTTCAGAATTAGACCAATCCACCTACAGAAAAAAGCCAACAGCTCCAGCTCCCAGACCGCAGAGTCCCTCGGTTGCTGGGCCGGGGGGGGTGGGTATGGATGNGGCTACAGGGGCCCGGCCCCGCTGCCCCGCGCTGCCCCTTGCAAACGACCCTGCCATCGCCCTCCTCGCAGCCACTGTGTCCAGCGGGACTCTAGAGGTGTCATTAAATACTCAGTTTGCAGGGATGAGCACGTCCAGTGTCATAGGATGATGCAGCATCTGCAGAAGCGCTGTCGGCTGCCTCCCACCGATGGAGGGGGGGTCACCGGCGCGAAGTAGGCGTGGACTTTGATGTTGGGTAAATGGGTCTGCGGAGAGAAACACGGCGTGAGGGGCGGCACAGGGACGGCCCCGCAGCACCGCAGCAGCCAGAGGGGCTGAAACGGTCACAGCATGGGGTCAGGGAGTGGGATCAGGGCATGGGACCAGGGAATGGATCACGGAATGGGATCATGGAATGGGATCACAGAATGGATCACAGCATGGGGTCACAGCATGGGATCATGGAATGGGATCACGGAATGGATCACGGCATGGGATCATGGAATGGGATCATTGAATGGATCACAGCATGGGATCATGGAATGGGATCACGGAATGGATCACAGCATGGGATCATGGAATGGGATCACAGAATGGATCACAGAATGGATCACAGCATGGGATCATGGAATGGATCACAGCATGGATCACGGCATGGATCACAGCACGGATCCAACTCCATTTCTTCCCCAGCGTTCACCCCCACACAATTTTTGGGACTGCACCACTCTGCATCGTTTCCAGTGATGCTCACAACACCTCCAGGAGCCAACACCCCGCGCTGGGAGGGATGCAGCGCCCCAAGCCCACCCCGCCGTGCCCTTACCCTGAGTCTCTTGATGCCTGCCCGTGTGATCTGCTGGCAGTCGTACAGTTCTATCCTCTCCAGGCTGTGGCAGCTCTTCAGGTGCTCCAGGGACGCGTCGGTGATCAGGGGGCAGTTGTCCAACTCGATCACCTCCAGGCGGTCGTGGGCGCAGGCTCCGTTCCCCAGGTGCCGGATGCCGTCGTCGGTGATCAGCTCGCAGTGGGACAGGCTCTGCAGCAAACACAGCCCGTCAGCAGCCCCTGCCCTGGCACTCAGCAGCACGCTCTGTGCTGGGGGAAGCAGGGGATGGAGCTGTTTCTGCAGCACGACGCCCACGCGGGTGCTCTGAGCACGTCCGTGCCGACTCCGTGCGCTGAGCTCCGGGCTCTGCTCCCAGCACTGCAGGGGACACTCGTGTGGCTGAAGAGCTCAGGGGAAGGCAAGGTGAGAGCAGGAGGAAGGGAGCAGACGCTGCCAGGGAACGGGGTAAATACCTCTGCTAGCAAAGAAAGCAGCTTGGCAAAATCCCCGTGGCCTTGCGCATCATAGCCAGGGCCCTGCTGCTGGGTGTAAAAACCTGTAGAAATAGAATGTCACCTCTGGGGGCACCTCTGGGGGCTGCACTGCAGGAGTTCTGGGAGAGGAGGTGGGGCCTGAGCTGGGAGATGGCAGCAGTCGCTCTGCAGAGGGCACAGCTGAGCTGGGGGGGGCCCAGCACAGCCCCACGTTGCCCACTGTGCCCAGGGCACGGGGCCACGGCGATGGGGACAGACTCCATCCCCAGGAACGTGGACCAGGAGGAGCAATGCCTCCCGGAGCTGTGAGCAGGGCAGGTGCTGCTGCCCAGCTGCTGGGCAGGGGGAGGCTGCAGGCTGCCCTCCCGCTGCCTCCTGCACAGCTCCTGGGGGAAATCCCCACCAGGGGAACCCAGCACCCTGTCACTCACGCTCAGGGCCTGGTGCACAACGAATGCCAGCAGCAGGGGAGGGACCAGAGGTCCCTGNCCCACGGCTCCCAGCGGCTGCTCCATTCCCTCGCTGAAAAACGGACACCAAACTTGTTGGGTTTTTCAGTTTGTTTTTTTTTTTTTCTTCTGGACAACGGATGCAGGGTTAAAGCATGTTCCTTCCTCTCCCTATTCCAAAGGACTGCAATGACTCCTCCAACCTCAACAGCAGCAACAGTCAATTTTTGGGTTCGCAAAAAAAAAAATAAAATAAATCTTCCCCTCCTTACCGCAACGGTTTCGTCTGAGCATGCCCAGTAGGAATGGTTCAGAATTAGACCAATCCACCTACAGAAAAAAGCCAACAGCTCCAGCTCCCAGACCGCAGAGTCCCTCGGTTGCTGGGCCGGGGGGGGGTGGATATGGATGCGGGTGGGTGGCTACAGGGGCCCGGCCCCGCTGCCCCGCGCTGCCCCTTGCAAACGACCCTGCCATCGCCCTCCTCGCAGCCACTGTGTCCAGCGGGACTCTAGAGGTGTCATTAAATACTCAGTTTGCAGGGATGAGCACGTCCAGTGTCATAGGATGATGCAGCATCTGCAGAAGCGCTGTCGGCTGCCTCCCACCGACGGAGGGGGGGTCACCGGCGCGAAGTAGGCGTGGACTTTGATGTTGGGTAAATGGGTCTGCGGAGAGAAACACGGCGTGAGGGGCGGCACAGGGACGGCCCCGCAGCACCGCAGCAGCCAGAGGGGCTGAAACGGTCACAGCATGGGGTCAGGGAGTGGGATCAGGGCATGGGACCAGGGAATGGATCACGGAATGGGATCATGGAATGGGATCACAGAATGGATCACAGCATGGGGTCACAGCATGGGATCATGGAATGGGATCACGGAATGGATCACGGCATGGGATCATGGAATGGGATCATTGAATGGATCACAGCATGGGATCATGGAATGGGATCACGGAATGGATCACGGAATGGGATCATGGAATGGGATCACAGAATGGATCACAGCATGGGGTCACAGCATGGGATCATGGAATGGGATCACGGAATGGATCACGGCATGGGATCATGGAATGGGATCATTGAATGGATCACAGCATGGGATCATGGAATGGGATCACGGAATGGATCACAGCATGGGATCATGGAATGGGATCACAGAATGGATCACAGAATGGATCACAGCATGGGATCATGGAATGGATCACAGCATGGATCACGGCATGGATCACAGCACGGATCCAACTCCATTTCTTCCCCAGCGTTCACCCCCACACAATTTTTGGGACTGCACCACTCTGCATCGTTTCCAGTGATGCTCACAACACCTCCAGGAGCCAACACCCCGCGCTGGGAGGGATGCAACGCCCCAAGCCCCCCCCGCCGTGCCCTTACCCTGAGTCTCTTGATGCCTGCCCGTGTGATCTGCTGGCAGTCGTACAGTTCTATCCTCTCCAGGCTGTGGCAGCTCTTCAGGTGCTCCAGGGACGCGTCGGTGATCAGGGGGCAGTTGTCCAACTCGATCACCTCCAGGCGGTCGTGGGCGCAGGCTCCGTTCCCCAGGTGCCGGATGCCGTCGTCGGTGATCAGCTCGCAGTGGGACAGGCTCTGCAGCAAACACAGCCCGTCAGCAGCCCCTGCCCTGGCACTCAGCAGCACGCTCTGTGCTGGGGGAAGCAGGGGATGGAGCTGTTCCTGCAGCACGACGCCCACGCGGGTGCTCTGAGCACGTCCGTGCCGACTCCGTGCGCTGAGCTCCGGGCTCTGCTCCCAGCACTGCAGCGGACACTCGTGTGGCTGAAGAGCTCAGGGGAAGGCAAGGTGAGAGCAGGAGGAAGAGAGCAGACGCTGCCAGGGAACGGGGTAAATACCTCTGCTAGCAAAGAAAGCAGCTTGGCAAAATCCCCGTGGCCTTGCGCATCATAGCCAGGGCCCTGCTGCTGGGTGTAAAAACCTGTAGAAATAGAATGTCACCTCTGGGGGCACCTCTGGGGGCTGCACTGCAGGAGTTCTGGGAGAGGAGGTGGGGCCTGAGCTGGGAGATGGCAGCAGTCGCTCTGCAGAGGGCACAGCTGAGCTGGGGGGGGCCCAGCACAGCCCCACGTTGCCCACTGTGCCCAGGGCACGGGGCCACGGCGATGGGGACAGACTCCATCCCCAGGAACGTGGACCAGGAGGAGCAATGCCTCCCGGAGCTGTGAGCAGGGCAGGTGCTGCTGCCCAGCTGCTGGGCAGGGGGAGGCTGCAGGCTGCCCTCCCGCTGCCTCCTGCACAGCTCCTGGGGGAAATCCCCACCAGGGGAACCCAGCACCCTGTCACTCACGCTCAGGGCCTGGTGCACAACGAATGCCAGCAGCAGGGGAGGGACCAGAGGTCCCTGAGGTTCCTGGCTGAGTCCTTCCAGGACCTCACAATGCATCTGCGAGGTCAGAGCCGTCCCCACAGGCAGGGCCTGGAGCCCCTTTGCTTGCAGCAGGCAGGGCTGGAAACCTCAGCTCTGACACTCACCAGAACCTGGAGGCGCGGACAGTGGATGGAGAGCTGGATGAGGGTGCTGTCTGTTATCTGCAGAAGAGAAAACGCCTTTTGGTGCTGTGCATGAGGACCTTTCCCCCACCCCTCCCAAGGAGCAGCGACAAACATCTGCCCCATGCCTTCCCCTGAGCCCTCGGGTGCGTGGCTTCTCCCAGCCGGGTCCCACAGCACCCGAGGGGCTCACATCCCCCCCCCCATGGGGATGCAGAGCTCTGGGGGTCTCTGAGCTGCTCCTCATTTTTCCTCCAGCACAACACAACAGCTCTCACACGGCAGCACCCAGCTGTTTCCTATCCCATTTTTGCATCATGGGATCATCATTTTCGTGATGACCTTTTCTGAGGATGCAAAACAAAGCTCCCATTTGGAGACAACCTGCTGCTTTTGTACCATTGTCACACTGCTGTGATTGTGTAAAAAAAAAATAAAGAAGGAGAAAATAAGAAGCATTGGTGCCGGAGGCGGCAGCCCCTACCTGGACACACTCCTCCAGGTCCATTTTCTCGAGCTCGTGGCAGTTCTGGGAACAGACAGAAGAGCAAACACAGAGTGAGCAGGTCAGGCTGCAAACACACCCACAGCAAAGAGCTCCCGGAGGAACACAGGGTTTTCCCCACGGAGCAGCAGGGGTGAAAACGTTTGCTGCTTCGGCTACAGCAAATAAAGGCAGCAGCTGCACTTGTTTCAGGGCAACGAGGTTTTCTGGATTGGTAGAAAGTAAAGGTTGTAGGTGTAGGGTGTAAAGTGTAGGGTTGGTCACACAGAGTGACCTGGAACAATCACTGCGTTGGGTCACCCTGAAGTATTTCCCATCTCAGTTCGGCCCTATGGAGCGTGGGGTGGATGCTGCCTTGGAGTGCACCCAGCCCAACTCCCTGCAGACCTCGAGATCAAAAACATTGGGAAAAAGGAGAGGAAGCTGTGCTCAGCCACAGGCAGCACGGGAAGGAAGGCAGGTGGGAGCGCCCAGAGGTGGAGAGGAGCTCTTACCCTGGCCAGAGTGGTGAAGCCCACATCTGTCAGCTGGGAACACCTGGCGACTTCCAGTATTCTGTACAGAAGGAATTATAATTACCATTCTATAAGAGTCAGTGTATAATGACCAGGAATTACTACAAGGGGGCTGGGCTGTGGGGGGGCTGGGGCTCCCCCACCTCCACAAACAGCCAAATCCTGAAGCTGCATGGAACTGAGCGACCACAGCCAGCACCCAGAGCTGAAACCTCCCTTCCCCTCTCAGATCACCTCCATGGGAGCATCCCAGGGAGCACAGCCCCCCCCCCAGCCCCTGGGGACATTCACCTGATGACACTGCACACCACGAAAACCAGGAGCAGGTGTACAATGGTTTGAACTTCTTCCAGCTCTGTGCCACCCTGCCCAGCCCACAGCCCTGTGCTGAGGGTGCTGAGGACCCACCTGAGCCTCGGGCAGTTCTGTCCCAGGGCGTTCAAGATGGCATCTGTGATGTTACAGCAGCCCGAGGCACACAGGGATTGCAGCTTGTGGCATCCTCTGCATATTGTAATGAGACCATCATCTGTTATTTGCTACAAGAAAAACAACACCACCATCACACAGCCAGAACAGAGCAGGCGGAGGTGCAACGCGCTGCGTGTTTTTCCTCCTGGACTTCCAACCAGGAGCTTCACCGAGGCCACGTTCTGCTCCTTGCAACCCAAAAGTGCATTCAGATCTGAGCATCTGGGAGGGGTTCTGCACGCACAGAGATGGCTCTGAGCTGGGCTGGGAGGATGCTACTGCTCCCACAGCTCAGCACAGCCCCAGGGCTGCCCCTGAGCAGCACTGCAGCAATCAGTGCAGTGCAATGAGCCCCAATCAGTGCAGTGCAATGAGCCCCAATCAGTGCAGTGCAGAGAGCCCTTTCCAACCTCAGCTTTGGTGGAAATGCACGTTGTTTTTGGCACTGAGGAGTGATGGCTGAGCCCTGTGCAGGGAAATTGCTCCCCTCGGTTCAGCGCTGGAGCGGGCGCTGCCTGGAACACGGCGCAGCATTCCAGCCCCAATGGAAAGAATGTCTGCAGCTCGCCCTGCAGCGAGCTGGGAGCCCGTGGGCAGGGCAAGGAGACACAGCTCCGACCAAGCAATGCTATTCCAGGGCTTTATTCAACGCTGCTGAGCGTTACCAACAAGCTGTTTCTCATCAACTATTTTTAAAAAGCTCCGAAATGTCCAACTGCTCCGTCTGCACAGAGGATGGTGCTCCTGGGGCCGGGCACATTCTGCTCAGAGATGGCTCTGGGATGGCTGAGAGTGGAACTCACTGTGGAGTTTACTTACTAAGCACGTCTGGAGGTTTAAAGTCACCAGCTCAGGGCAATTTGCACCAATGTATTTGAGAGCTTCGTCCTCAAGCTGGAAAGAAAAAGGCAGAGAGCGAAACAAAGCGTTAATGGTTGGGGTGTTTGTCCAAAGGAGAGCCTGGGAGCAATCGGATGCGTGGGGCTGGGATGGCTCTGGGGGAGGAGGGCACTGCAGCCCCAACACACACAGGACCAGAGCCCAGAGAGCTCCTGATGGAGGGAGGGGCTGAGCTGAGCACAGCACACAGGCAGGGGACACAGCAGCGAGGGCAGGAGCTCCGTGCAGGGACTGAGGCACCGCAACGGTGGAGCTCAAAAAAAAGAAAAAGTATCATTTCAAGATGAGGAGCACAGACACATCCAGGTTGCTTTCTGATGACAAAATAAAAGCTTGGGTGTTGTTCACTCCATCTGAGCAGATGGCAACGCACTGCCAGCAAGGACACGCTGCCCCCAGCATCACTCCCAGCTCTGTGAATCACTGCAGCTCACACTGCTCCCGTGACCCAAATCCTCCAAACAGGCTCAGGCTGTTCTACCTTCAGTGGAGTCGTTCTGACAGCCAGGGGCACTCACCTTGCAGTGACAGAAATGCAGAGACGCTGCTGAGCACAGCCCTGCACCGGGGGGTCACTGCCACTGCCCAGTGCACACAGGACCTCCCAGGACTTTGCTTCCTTGCATGGGAGAAATGTGCTTTTTGTCAGAGCAAACCCTACAGCTGTTGATGTCTATACAGCAGAGGGTAACAGCACAGTGACTCATTCCTCGCACTGGAGGAATGCCCGCCCCAAAAAAAAAAATCATTCCAAACCAAAGCAGGGCACGAGGCTGGGCAGCGCTGAGAGCAGCTCCTGGGCCCTGCAGCCCCTGGGACCCAGCCCCCAGCCCCCCGGGGACAGCACTGCTCTCCCAGGGACAGGAACCTGAGCTGTGGCTGCCCCTTTCTAGCAGAGCTTTTGCTCACTGAGTGATGCCCATGGCTCAGGTCCCTCCTGCCCCAGCCCAGAGCTGCGGTGCAGGGATGCATTTAACACGTGATGCTTGCCAGTGGCTCCCCAGGTAAGAAAGCAAAGCAGGACAAAAAGAAATTCACTCCAAATGACAAAAAAAACAACAAGGGAGCAAACCAACGTCCAGCTGCTGGGGGTGGCACAGCGGCTGCACGCTGCCAGGGAGCAGCAGCAGCTCTGAGCCTCCCCAGAGGGTTCTGCTGTGGGTGCAGAGCTGCAGGGAGCACCCAGGGGAGCGGGGCCGTGCTCCTGGCTGCTGGGAGGCTCTGCCAAGGAGCCACATCCCCTCTGACCACGACCACGATTCTATGACCAGCGAGGTCCAAGTGCCCCATGAAGGCAGTTCTGTCATCACGGGGCTGCCACGCTTCCTGAAATTTCCTGAGCTGTCAAAACCGGATGGGTTTAGCCACGAATAACAAAGTTATCTTCTTTTCAGAAAAAAAAAAAAATCTAAGTTTGCTCAACGCGTTCCCAATGGGGAAAAAAAATAAAATAAAATTCTGCAGGGAGACACACGATGTGTTTGCTGTCCTGCCACGCACGCTGAGCTCAGAGCTGGTGAAGAATCTCCAAACCAAAGCAGTTAACCTCCACCAGACAGCAAAGAGCTCCAGCACTGCGATGCTTCTGGGGACAGAGAAGCCCGAGGCTGTCACAGCGGCGGTGACCGCGCGCTCCCCGGAGCCGTACCTGCGTGCAGCCCTTCAGGGACAGCGCCTTGAGGCCCCCGCAGCCCCGCACCAGCGCCTGGATGCCGTCCTTGGTCACTTGGTCACACCAGGAGATGTTCAGCTGTTCCAGCAGCGGGCAGCCCTCGCTTGGGGGGTGAAAGGAAAAGTGTGGGAACTCGTTGTTTTGTGTTAGAAAGAAATCTTGCTTCCATCCAGAAGCTGGGAAAATCCCATTTCTGGAACCCACCCGGGCACAGCTGCACCCCACACCCCAGGGGAACCCCCCCAACCCCATCTCCAGATGCTGGGAGCTCCCCAGAGGCAGCACCACAAGCTGTGTACCCACAGGGGAAACCACGAGCAACCCACTCCACTTTGGACACCCCCAGCTCCTGCACCTGGATGAACACCGTGCACCCTCTGGATGTGCACACATCCAAACCACCCTCAGCCAAAAAACCATATCCAGGGCTGCTTTCCACCCCCTGTTTCTGCCCTTCCAGGTGTAACTCTGCCCTTGCAGACAGCTGCCAGCAGGAGCAATGCTGGAGCGTGCTCTGCAGCCAGGGAGGGGCAGAGATGCTGCCATGCACTGGGGATATCAGCAGCACACACCTGACCCTGTGAGATGAGAGACAGGTGAACACCCTCAAGGGGAAAAAAAAAAAGCCAGGCTCCAAGTATTTTCCTGTAGCTACAGGAATAATTTAACCATCCACTAATTCTCTCAAATTTGTTTTCCTTTTGGTGTCTACACATTCTCTCCAGTATTTCCCCCCCGATACAGCTCTCTTCTATTTTATTCCTCTGCAGCATCACTTGAAGCTTCTTTCTTCCAGTAGCTCAGCCTCTCTTGCTGCCTCCAGTGTTTTTTTGCCTCCTTCCCTCTGTCCCAGGATCTTCCCACCTATGTCCTTCCCTTCCTCTGCCACATCCCTTGCTGATGCCACTGAGCAGATTTCAGCAGCACTGCCCAGCAACAACTGAAGCCATGAGGATGCTTTCAGCTCTGGTTTTCCTTTTAAAACCAGAACACAGCATCACACCAGACGCTACCAGAAAAACTAATTTCTGTCCCAGCTGAAGCTGAGACCTGTCTCCTAAGCAGCTGAAGGAGACAAACTGCCACGTGCCATCCCCCTCCCAGCCACACAGCCACCCAGTGCAGGAGCTGATGGCAGGAACGGAGGGTTTGCAGCAGGCTGCCTGCCTTCTTGTTTGCCTCCACCCCATCCCTCCTCCAAGAGCTGGATGCAAGGAACTCTCCTACTGCTAGGGATGGATACAAACGAGCTCGAGGGCAGCTTTCCCTGCACCCTCCTCTTCCTCCCTGCAAGCCAGGAGGCACAACCAGGAACAGAGCCCTAAGCTGGGCAATGCTGGGCAGGGACAGCCCAGCCTGCTCATCCCCTCCCAGGGGCACACAGGGCTGCAGCACGTCCCGCTGCCAGGAACCAAGGGGAAAAGGCAAGGGTGCCTCCTACCTCAGAGCCTTCAGGGACAGGTTGGTGATGGACGTGCAGGACGCCAGGTCGAGGTGCCGCAGCTTCGAGCAGAACTTGCTGAGGCTGGTGCACGTCCTGGGGGAGAGCACACGAGAGGCATTGATGTGACAGCTTCAGTCAAAGCCCTGTGCACCTCTCAGGACGTGCATTCTGTTCCCTACTGCATGCAGGAGCCTGGTCCTCCCTTAGAAGGGAGATGGGAATAATATGGTGCTCATGGCGAAGGGGACAGCGGGGAAGCAGAGGAGGGATCGGTACTCACGCGTCTGTGATCTTGGTGCAGCCATTCAGGTTCAGCACTTCAATATTTCTGCAGTTCTGTGCAAATGTCCTTCATGAAATGAAAGGGAGAACACAGCCCTGCTCAGGCACCGCATCTCAGAAGTTTGCCGCGTCCCGCTAACGCTTCAGGCACAATTTTACAAAGTTGGCCCAAGCAAAATAAATCAAATCAAACCAAATCAATAATTCACGCTGCCCCGTATCTCACTCTGGGATTTCCCATCCTAGAGGCGGAACTTTGCAATCCGGCACTGATCATTACTCAGCCTGCAGCTGCTGTGACTTCAATGGGAACTGAGCAAAACAGCCGCTGCGGGAAGTTAATTAACGACGCTTATGTTACTGCTCTCAGTGTCTGAAGTCAGACACAGGCACAGACCTCAGTCCCAGCGTGGTCACGAGTGATCCCAGCCTCCAAACCCCCTGTGCCCAGAGGAGCAGGGCAGCCATGCCCCTACCTCAGTGCGTTGTCCCCCACGCCCTGGCAGCCGCGCAGGCTCAGCTTCCTCAGGAACCCCCCGCATCTTTTCGAGATGTTCTCAACCACTCGGCCCTGTGGAAGACAAAAGGGATGCCCTTAAAATCCCCGAGAACCAAAACAGAGCTCAGCATTCAAAAAGCTGGACTCGAGGTTTTGTACATGAACAGTTTGTTATGCTGGGGCAAACGGCGCTTAGGAAACAAAATGCCACCGTGATAATCTCAGGGAGGGAGGGGGAGAGTTGTTCAGCTTCTGAAGATGGAGAGATGGGGAGCTCCAGAGGCAGAGCTCGGGGTGAGGAACCCCTCCAGCTCAGCTCTGGGCAGTGGCACACTGAGGCCAAGCAGCACCAAGGCTGCAGCAGGGACAGGAGATTTCAATGAGCCCAGGGAATGCACTGCAAACAGACCTGCTTCAATCTCGGCATCAGCACCCCGGAATCCCAACACCTTCCCCCTCCTTCACCCTACAGCTGCTCACTGCAGAGCAGAACACCCCTCGGTTCCTCAGGCATTTCTCTCTGTCACCCTGAGGATGTCTTGCTGCACCTTTTTCCCATCAGTCCCTCAATAACTGAGCAGCAGGCACACGGGGATGCCACAGCTGGGAGGGGGACAGCAGGTTCACTACATCTGTGGGAGCTCCTGGTGACATCTGGTGCCTGGGGAACAGCTGGAGAACAGCTGGAGACGTGGGAACAGCTGGGGAACAGCTGGGGTCTGACCTGTGTTTCCAGGAGGGCTGGGCAGGCTGAAATGGGACGAGCATCCCCGAAGCTCCTCTACAAGCCCATGAATTCTCATGCTTCACTGAGATCTGAGTAAGTTTTATGTTATAGATGGAACTGATGCTGATGGATGCATTGCTGTTGCTTTAAAGCAAACAGCACTGAGGGCATCATGAAGGCCAGCAGGCACCCTGGGGTTGGGTGCAACACAGCACAGCGTTTTGTTTTAAAAGGGGAAGTTGGTGCTCATGGGAGAGCATGGACAGAGTGCTGCTGGAGGACAGGGGGGTTAAAACCACCAAAAACCACCCAAAAGGAGAGCACACATCGTGGCTGTGCCTCGGTGGCACTCAGCAGTGATGGGGTCAGAACGCTCAGGGCACGTTGGGAGATAAGGATCTGCTATCAGGAACACCACCCCCTTCCCACCAGGGGTGCACCTTGGTCACCATCCGCTTTATGCTTCAGTCTGTGGAGTTACAGTGATACATTCCCTATCTTCCTCCTCCAAAATTGGAAGAGAATATAAACATTCTGGTGAGAAATGAGGTTTTTTGGTGGTATTGCTTGGTCCTGATAAATGCAACTGCAGTTTCCAGAAGAGCACAGCAGCAGCCACTGCTGTTGGTGCTCACCAGAGCCCACCCCACAGACTGAGCACAGCTGCCACCAAGCACCCCTAAAGCTGCAGCTTCCAGGAACCACCCTGACCCCGAACCATCCTCGTTTTCATTGCAACGTTTGGCACTGAAGGTCCCCAGGGAAGGAGAGATGCTGCAGGCCATGGCTCAACACACAGAGCCCTAATGGCCCAGCTCTGTCCTATGTCAGCTTTGCTTTTTTGCAGCCTGTGTTGTGCAGAAGTAGCTCTCCCCAGGAGCACACCCACCTGCTCTGCTCCCTTCTGCTCTCAGCACACACACCCACACCACGTCCCTTCCGTCACCCCTTGAATCCAGATCTGTCACTCTGTCCATTTTCAAAAGCTGAATGGGTTGCGGGGCTGTAACGGTTCCCCGGAGCCAAGAACTGAAATTAACGATTTCTGTCTCCAGGGAAGGTAGGGAGGGTCACCCTGGGAGCATTAATCCATTCTAGGCTGTAATTACATTTTAACAAGGAAAAATGGGTTTGTATGTCACTTAATTATACCTCAATATCCCTCTGGAAATCAAACAGGTCAATTCGCTGCCAGTTACTGCCATCCAGGGCCAGAACGTTCCATGCCTTTATCAGGGGAAAAAATGTAAATGCGTCGTTAATAGGAAAAAAAACACCAGTGGGGACCTCGTTACAGTCTGTTCTGTTCAGAAACAACAATTCTGTCTCAGATGACAATGCAATAATTACAGCCAACGAGGAGCACGGCACGGTCAGGTGCCAGGACACGGCGTGGGGCTCACGGCACTGGCACGGCGTGCAGCACCCGTGCCACATCCCAGAGAAATGGGGAACCTGGTGAGCTGCCCTTGGAAAGCACCCAGCTGCCTGATGGGGCCTGCTGCCTCTGCTTTGGGGGTGGTAAGCAGGAGGAGTGGGCAAATATATAAAAAAAACAAACATAGATTCATGGAATGGCTTGGGTTGGAAGGGCCCTTGAAGGTCATGGAATGGTTTGGGTTGGAAGGGTTCTTAAAGATCATAGAATCACCAAATTGTTTGGGTTGGAAGGGACCTTGAAGATCACAGAATGGTTTGGGTTGGAAGGGACCTTGATCATCACAGAACCACAGAATGGTTTTGGCTGCAAAGGACCTTGAAGATCATGAAATCACTGAATGGCTTGGGTTGGAAGGGTCCTTGAAGATCGCAGAATCACTGAATGGTTGGGTTGGAAGGGTCCTTGAAGATCACAGAATGGTTTGGGTTGGAAGGGACCTTGATCATCACAGAACCACAGAATGGTTTTGGTTGCAAAGGACCTTGAAGATCATGAAATCACTGAATGGTTGGGTTGGAAGGGTCCTTGAAGCCCACCCAGTCCCAGCTCCTGCTGTGGGCTGGGTGCCCCCCACCAGATCAGGTTCTGGGTCCCACCCAGCCGGGCCTTGGGCACCTCCAGGGATGGGGCACCCACCCACCACCCTCACCTTCCTTTTCCTTACGCTACAAACAAGAACCAGCAATCTGAAGTTGATGATTCTGCCCTGAGTAAATCCAGAAGGTTTTCAGCACTCTGCTAACTTGAAGTTTTCATTGTGTAGGCAAAGTAAACAGCCGAACCTGCTCACAGCCAGGAGCCCAGCGCTGTGCACACACACGTGGGTGTATCTGCACTCCACACCTACTGCAGGCACGGAGCTGCACCCCCAGCACAACCCAGCTCGTGTGCAAGTCACACAGAGCCTTACAGAACTGAGTGCTGATTGCGTCTCTGCATTTTACATCGGGGATGGATGTTTGCTTGGAGGTCTGCTTCTTCCCAAAAGAGCACCCAACAGCTCCAGTGGAGCAGAAACTTCTCAGTGGGTGCAAGCTGCAGTGCGGTGTAGATCCATGTGAAACGGGGAATGCAGATTCTTGGAGCTCTGCAGATGCTCTGGCCCTTTGCAACACAGTTACAGAGGGACTGAGGTGTTCTGAGATGCACAGTGGAGACAGAAGGCAGGGACAAAAACGGGAGCAAAGCAGAGCTTGGCAGGTGCCCTGCCAGCCCCTGGAGGCTGAGGTTCATGGAGCAGTGAACTTCAGCTGGAGGAGCCTCCCTGGAGCCCTGGGCTACTTGGAGAACGTGGGCTATGGCACAGTGCCTGCACATCATGCACTTCTTGTTTTTATGCTATTAAAAATGGTTAAGCCCAGTATTTTTTATTCTTCTGTGCTCTGAGTAAGGAAAGAAGTCATGGCTCAGGTCGGACCCCATGCCCAGTTCTGCCCTGGAGCCCCCAGCACTGCCAGGAGCACTTGCACCAGCTGCTCCTGCCATCGTATGCATCCCCTGCACGTGGGACTGGCAGCACAAAGCTCCTGCAGGAGCTGAGCAGCCAGGAGGGAGCTGCAGCTGGAGGAGCTCAGCCAGGTGGGTGACCCACACCAGGTGCCACCAACCAGCTGGGTGCCACCGAGCCAGGAGCTGCTCAGGGGAAAGCAAACAAACCGGGCACTCTTTTTTCTCTTCTAGATTAGCAATCAAATCCAAGTAGAAATTCAATGCCCACGGACTGTGCTGCACCTCTGTGAATCAAAATGTCTTTGCCAAACTCCCCAAGGACCCATTTCAGACCCTCCCACCCCCCCCTGCTGCCCCCTCCCATTGCCTGCTCAGGGCCACCACCACGGGACAGGGCCTTTGCTGTCAGCTGCCACCAGAAGGTTCTGGTGCTCCTCTTTAACACGGGACATGGAACAACAGCAGCTGGAACAGCCTTGGCACAAAGCTCCCTGGTGCAAATCCCCTGCTGTGAATGCACCCAGGGAGGGGCAGCAACCCCATGAAGACCCCGGGGGGAGGGGGAAGTTCTTACCCTGGAGACCTGGGCACAGCGACACAGAGTGACCACGTCCAGGAAAGAGAAAATTCTGCAACAGAGATGGAAAAAGGACCTTTTGGGTTATCTGCGTTTACAACAAAGAGAACGTGGAAAACAAAGGAGAAAAACAAATAAAATAAAAGGGCTGGAGGCAGCAAAACTTCTTTGTACGTCGGTTGAAAGCTGAGCGGTGAAAAGAAGCGCAGAGCCAGCAGTTAGAGGGGAGCAAAGCACGGGCAGAGCCCTGGGGCACACTGAGCACACCTGGTTGCAAACCCAGGCCACGTGGTCAGTGGAAAGGCAGCGAGGTTCCATCTTCTGTAGAGCTGTCAGAAACCATAGGAGTTGTTCTTGCAGGGACAAGACAAGAGCTTGGCCACAAGAACACACCTGGCCCGTGCTTCCCACTGCCAGAAAGAGGAGGAAACGCTCCCAGGTGTGGGCAGGGGATTTTGTTGTGATGCTCTGCAGCATTTTGTAGAACACTCAGTGTCCAAGAGAAATTGTGAGCGCGAGCAATGCTCCATCGCTCCACACCACCCGATTCCCCAAGCACTGAAACTCTCCTATGAAAAAAAGAAAGCTGTAGGATGCACTCATCTCCCCCGAAAAGCACAATTTGAACAAAGAGTGCTGAGAAAGGAGGGGGAGGAGAACAACAAACACAGGCTGTGTGCACAGCAATCAGCTGCACTTTGTCCTGGAGATAGCAGAGAGCATTACCCAGGCTGTGGCTGCAGAGCTGAGTGTCAGCCCAGGTGCTGGTGCTGCACACCCCTGGCCACGCATGCACACTGTGCAGCAAAACACGGAGCTTCCCATCTCAGGAGGGCTGCCAGCTCGTGGGTGCATTTAACCCCAAGTCAAGATGTGCAGGGAGATGCTGAGACTCGTGCCATGGTTGGGAAGAAGCCAGCGTGCACCGCTGCCCTGGGAGCCCCCTGTGCTCTGCTGCAGCCCCGTGCTCACCTCTGAGTGCTCACCAGCAAAACCTTCCCCTGAATCCGTGTTATTTACACGGGCACGCACGTGAGCACTGAGGGTTTATTGAGCACAATGTCAATGCACAATACAAGGAAAGCCGAGGGAAATGATAGAAGCTAGGGAAAATTCCAACTTTTGCCCTGGATTCCCATCAGAGGAACACAAAAACCCACCCAAGCTCCATGGGAACAGCGGCCAAGCCAACAACTAGGCACCCGCTCTGCATTCCCATTCAAACCACTTTCTGCATGGAAATCCCAGGCTATTAATAACCCCCCCCATCCTTCTGTCAGGGCTATTAGGTCTTGGCCAAACTCTTCCTGCTTCCTGCTCCTCCCTTCCCAGCCCACACCCAGCGCTGGGGATGCAGCATAGCACAGCCCAGCCCTCACCCCCATCTCCTGGGGCAGCACCTGGGAGCTCCCCCAGGGCTGGGCTGTGTCCAAGGGCTCCTGATGCTGGGAATGCACAGCCCCCTGCCTTCCCCACATTTCGGGGATGCACAGCCCCCTGCCTTCTCCTTGTTAGGGGAAACAAAGTCCAAACAAGTGCAAAGCCATGGGAAAATCAAGTGGAAATCTAAGTGAAACCAAGGGTAAACGAAAGGGATACCTAGTGGAAAACCAACTGCAAACCTAGGGGAAAAGAACTGCTAATGTAGGGGAAAAGAAGTGCAAAGCTGGGGATGCACAGTCCCCTTCCCTCTCCTTTTTAGGGGATGCACAGCCCCCTGCCCTCCTGCTGCCATCCCCTGCTCCGTGCACAGTCCCTGCCCCTCGGAGTAGCTGGGACAAGCAGAGCTCTGGGACCTCTGCTCTGAACAGCACACAGAGCACTGCCCAAAGCATGCAGAGCACTGCTCGGTGTGTTCTGTGCTGCTCTTTGCTCGCAAGCAGTGACTCAGCAGCATCGCCCGGCACGCGCTGCTCCGAGCGGCTCCGCTGCACACTTGGGTCGGCTCAGCCTTGGCTCCAGCTCCAGCCCTCCCCATGCACTGCAGGGATCAGCAGGAGCACAGTGCCCTGAGCTGAGCTCTCCAGAACAGCCCCAGGGCTGCTGCTGCTTCACGGAGCTGCTGGGAAACCCTAAAAACCCCAAAGCCCCCAGAGCAGCTGCAGCAGTGCCCCAGCAACGTCCTCCTCCAACACGAGCGCAGCATGGGGCAAACGCTGCTTCCCTGCAGACTGCACAGGGTGAAATGGAGCAAAGGGAACCTCTGTGTTCACCTGAGATAATGAGCACTGCTGCTGGTACCCACAGCTTGACGCAAAGCAAACCTGACCAACGGCAGCATGCTGGGTGATGGGGCTTGGATGGCACCCAGCAGGGCACCAGAATTCCTCCTGGAACTGCTCCAGTGCAGCAGATCCTTACAACACATCCACTGCTCTGCCCAGGTTCTGCTCCTCTGGGTGAGGGAGCAGAGAGGAGTGCTCAGTGCTGGATTCCTGGCTCTGCTGAGCAGAGCTGCAGGCACGGGGCTGGGGGCTGCTCCCACCCCTCGCAGCATCACCCTGAGCTGCTCCCACATCTCAGAGCATCCCCTGCTCTGCTCCCAGCTCTCCCCTTGCACCGGTGCCTTTCTGCTCTTCAGCAATAATCCAAGCCAGTATCTTCATCATCAGAGGTGAAGGCTGAGCATTCCCAGCAGGAACCCCAACAGCTCTGGCTCCGTATCAGTTTTGCTGCACAGCAGCTCAGTGCAGCTGCATGGCCACCAGCTGCTGGGACAAGGACCTGTGGCCACCAGCTACTCCCTCCTCCCAGGTGCTGCAGGAGAGCTCTGGTACGAGCAGGATGAACACTGCTGTGTGCCAGCATCAGGGCATGGTGCCACAGCACAGCACCTTAAGAAGCAGTCCCTGGACCCCTCCCCATCCACCCTGACACCCAGCTTTGTCCCCACATTTTGGTGACCCCCTCCCAGCAGGGTGCTGCTGGAGCTGCACATTTCTGGAGCTCGGGGTGGGACGAAGGCTGCTGGTCCCCTCTTTACATCCTCCTACTCCTTATTTTGCTCAAGCACAGCTTTCTACTTTGCAACCACATACAGGAGACATCAATGCCATCTGCAGAATGAACAAACCAGAGAACAAGACATTACACAGTGGTGCTGCTTAAACACACACGGCTTTGTCTTGTAGACAGTGACACATTTACAGGAGATTCCTGCAGATAAATGCATCCAAGTTTCTCTTTGAAAGGCTGCACTGTCACTCCGCACTAATTACTTTTCACAGTATGCTAACAGTGAATTCCAACTCTCAAAACCATCACTTATGAACTTTAACATTTATAAACTCCATCTCCCCATCTTCCCTGGGTTCCACACCACTCTGCAGCACGTGAGGGTGACCGGTGACACGGGGACAGAGGGCACAAAGCCACCTCCTCGCTGCAGAGCTGGGCACTGCTGAGAACTCAGCGCTGGTTTGCAGGGAGCGAGGTCCCAGCATGGTGCAGGAGCTTCCCCTGCCCTCCCCACAGCTCAGGGATGGAGCCTTAACCCTGTTCTTCCCTATTCACTTCTTTTCACAAGTGAGCAAGGAGCACTTTCCTGCTGCAGAGCATAAGTGTGGGGAGGAAGGCTGAGAGCACTGCAGAGTTCTGCTCATGGGAATAATCCAGGGCAGCACCGAGGGCTGGCTGCTCCCTGCCAACAGCACGGCCAGTCGGGGCTGAATGCTTTATTTTTATTTAAATGCAGCACTTGGTAGGTATAGAGCAATGCATAGAACAGGGTTCTGCCATTTCTCTTCGTTAGGGACCCGTTTAGCCCTACACTTCTTCCATCGACAAAACAAGCAACCAGCAAATTCATTCACATTTGAAAAACCCAAATCTAGTAATATTGAGTGCGAACTGCTGCTGCTGCACTCCTTTACCTGCTTCTGTTTGCCTATGGCTCCATGGGTGATCCAACCCCGGGCTCCATTGGGCGACCCAACCCCGGGGCTCCACTGGGCGACCCAAGCCCGGTTTGTGCTTTAGGAACGCACCAACAGCAACACTGCGACACAACGCAGTTGGCTCCACGTTGGGGACTGGAGGGAGGCTTACCGGAGCAGCAGCTCTTTTGGAAGCTTTTTGTTGATCACAGCTTCATCATTGTTTGAGAACATCTGTAAAGAAAAACAATTTCAGCGGTTCAGCCGTATGCTTTCATCGGGGAAACAAAACCCGCTTTGCTCTGGGAGGAAGCTGCTGGTTAAGGAGGGTATTTCAGAGCCATCTGGCCCAGTCCATCCTCCAAAGGTAAACTCTGGGCACAAGTTTGCAAACTCCTGCATCACCAGACGGATGGATTTTAAAACCATGCTGGGTGCAGAATTCCAAGGATGCTTTGTGGATTGGTAGACTAAGTGGAAATTGAGCTGATTCTGGGGAAAACCTGCGTTTTCCCAGGCAACAGAGTCAGAGCTGTTGGCTGATCCCAGTAGCCCTTCCATGCCGACCAACAGCACGTGGACCAGTGATGGAGCAGCCGACGGGGGACCTCTGGCCACCCTAAGCCAACCCAAAAGGCAGTGCCCAACAGCACCATGAGAGCCCCCAAATTGTGTCTTCAGAGCCAGGGGGAAGCCTGTCCTAAAGCACCACTTGCTTTTTCTCTCTCATTATCTCATGGCACCGAAGCATGCTGTGAACTCGTCCCAACGTCACGCAGCTGAGAAGTGCTGCTCTCCCCCACAGCTGCTTTTAGCACTTCCCACCAGGAGACATCACAGGTTCACAAGTCCTAAAGGCCCCGCAGATGGGTGACTGCTCAGCCCCTTTGCAGATCATCGTGATGGAAGCGCTGCCAACCGCAGCCTTATGCAGTGCCCTATGCCATGCCCCATGCCACCAACCCACTGCTGTCCCCAGGGCTGACCCTGGTGCCACCTGGAGGGAGGATGTAGGAGGTTGGATCTTCAAAAGAGCAGCCAGCATTGGAACAGGCTGCCCAAGGAAGTGCTGGAGTCATCGTCCCTGGGGTGTTACAGAACCGTGGAGATGTGGCATTGGGGACATGGTTTGGTGGCCATGGTGGGGATGGGTTGGGGATGGACTTGGTGATCTCAGAGGGCTTTTCCAACCTTAACGACTCTGAGTGCCCCGTGCCGATGCCTAATGCAAGTGTTCTGGGGTCATCCCATCAGAGGGTTCCTTTGCTCAGCTGGGAAACAAGGAAACTGGGGAGAAAGCACTAACAAAGAGAAATGCAGAGGAATTATTCATGGGAAAACGAGCATGGGTTTTCTCCCCCCAGTTATGAGAACAATAAGGGGCATATCTGTCCTCTCCTTCCCATTGCTGTCCAGGCCAGCATGTGACATCTGAGCCAGCAGCCTCTGTCCCTGCACAAAACACAGGGAGGAATTAAAGGAGCAAACTGGAGGGCGGATGGCTGCGTCCACCAGGAGCCAGCCTGGACAGAGCAGGAGGGAGCAGAGCAGGGGCTGCAGGCAGACCATGGGCAGAGCCTGCAGAGCATCCTGGGCAGACTCAAAGATGTCACAGCCCCAGAATGTTCTGCACATGCACACCTCAGGGTGCTGCAGTGGAAATGCTTCCCCAGACCATCAGAAGGGAGAGCAAACGAGAGCTGTTAACCACAGCTCCAGCATTGGGCAGCAATCTCACAAGCCCAGAGAAAGGATAAAACAGAGGGATGCAATCCTTAAATCAGTCCTTTATGTCACAAACCAATTAAAACGTAACGCAGCATTAATATCTGCTATGCAATAAAAGAACTCCGAGCAGCTCCAGGCAGCCCCAACGGGGAGCACGGCCACGCTGATGGGGGCCATCGGGTGCCATGGGTGACAGTGTGCCACGACCAATGTCCCCACGCTCACAGCGTGCACAGAGGGATGTGCACAGCAGCTGATGCAAGCTCTGGGTGAAGCAACCCGGTGCAGGCAGTGATTACTGGCGTTGGGACACAGCGTGGTGTCACGCCGGCAGCACTCGCTCAGCCTTGCAGCAGGACCCGCGGGCTCTGTGCTGCAGGCAGGGATGCTGCACGTGTCCCTGCTGGGTGACACCGATGTGGCTCATGGTGGTGTCATTCGGTGTGGCCAATGACTGCAGCTCCTCCAGGAGCTCAGCACCCATGGGTGCCAGCACCCACGGCCCAGAGCTCAGCACTGCTGCTCAGAGCCTGGAGCTCAGCACCCATGGGTGCCACAACCACTGCCCAGACCCCAGAGCTCAGCACTCACTGCTGAGAGCCAGAGCTCAGCACCCATGGGTGCCAGAACCGCTGCCCAGAGCTCAGCACCCACTGCCCAGACCCCAGAGCTCAGCACCCATGGGTGCCAGAACCACTGCCCAGAGCTCAGCACCCACTGCCCAGCCCCAGAGCTCAGCGCCTGCTGCCCAGAGCCCGGAGCTCAGCACCCAGAGCCTCCCCAGCTGCTTTGCAGCCACAGGAAATTAAGTAATTAAAAGCAAGACAGAAAGCAGACTGCAATTATTAGAGGGTAAACGATGCATTCTGGAAGTTGTTTTTCAGCTGGGGAAGGTGGAGGGCCAGCAGCTGCCATTATAAATGGAGGATGACACGCAGCCGGCGCTCGCTGCCAGCGCAGGTCCCCACCCAGCCCGCCCTGAGACGCTGCAGCTTTAACCTCCAGAGCCCTGCAAGAATCTTTTGCTGCTCTGAAATGGAAGAAACAGGAACATCAGGGTGCGCTCGCTGCCCAGGTCCTGGCAGCGCCCCGCAGCCCCACGTTGGCTGGCACCCAGCACCCGGCATTACCACGGGTATTTATACCCCGCTGCAGCGGGGTCGGCTGCAGCACGGGGACGAGGCCAGGGCACGGCAACCTGAGTGTGTACAACAGGAGCCGAGCGGGAGGGAGAAAAGAAAAGGCAGAGCGCGGCCGCTTTGCAGGAAAAGCTCAGCAACGCTTCGGAGCGACTTCTTACACCCGCTGGGGGGAAGTAATAAAAATCAAATTAGCTACAGGGCTAAAGCACCAAGATGTGCACGGAGGACTCGCACAGGGAGGGCAGAGGATGGGAGGTGCGGGGCTGTCCCATGGCACTGGAGCATCCCACGGGGCAGAGCAGCAGCTGGGCTGCACGCACCGCATCCCCTGCAGCCGTGTACCAAGGGCTCCCTGCTCCCACCCCAGCAGCATGTGGCCTCCCTGGAGCTTGGCTGGCTGCAGAATGCCACACGTGCCAGCAGCAGCCCCACGGCACCGCCGGCCCCGGCGTGACTAAGCAGCCAGAGGAGAAACGAATCGGATCGCAGGCGGCCAGGCTGATTACGGGCTTAATAGCCCTAAAAATAGCTCCAGGGGTGATTTGCTCAACAAACGCCGTCGGATCGCTTCTTCCTCCCCTGCTCGTCGGGGCTTTGGAGGAAGGGGTGGGTGCGAGGAGCCTGACCATGATCTGTGTTCATAGCAAAGTTGGGATGAATGGACAACTGGAGCCAGCACAGCTCTGGGCTGCAGAGATGGGGGGGTCTGTCCCCAAGGACACCGGGGACAGCTCACCCATGGGGAAACCCAGCAGTGCCACCTATGTTGTCGTCCAACGTGGTTCTGGATGTCCACTTCTTTTTTTTTAAGCTCCATTGCAAACCTCAGCATCCTGCGCTCATCTGGGCCACGGGGTATTTCATGACCTCTTCCATAGATGTGATTTGAAACGATGCTGCTTTCCCACTCACGCCCTTCCAAGCATTAAATATAGACCGCTGACCCCAAGAGCTGCCTCCAGTCCAGCCAAGGAGAACAGAAACACAGCAAAGGTCTCCCAGCCACAAACATCCTCCAGACGCCCACTGTCACCACTTTTTTCCTTTGCCCACTCCAGCAGAGCAGCACTTTGCCACAAACACCCCTCAAATGGATTTTTTCTTCCTTTTAAAGAAGCTCTTCAGCCTCGGAGCGAAGTCCTCCAGCTCTGAGCGCATCCTATGAACAAACGTGGGTTTGCGCTCAGCTCTCGCCCATGGGATGATGATGGTGATGGTGATGATGTCACGGACACGGATCCTCAGGGATACGCTGGGTGGTGGTGCTGGCACAGCCCCACTTGCCACGGGGGTGGGGTGGAGGTGGATGTGCTGCCCCGGGTGCGGACGGGCTCCGGGGCCGTACGGCCGCGATGTGCGTCGGGTCGGCTTTCCCAATGACATGACTCAAGCGTAATCCTGGGCAAGGCAACCCGGCGGTGAAAACAGTAATTAGCGGCACATCCCAGGCCCCAATTAAGGCTGGGATCGGAAGCAGAGCGAGGCACGGCCACGCGCGGGCCAGCCCTGTGCGTTGGGCAAGCTGCGACGCAAGGCATGGGCATGGCCAACNCTCAGGTGATATGGGCTGAGGTCAAACACCCCACTGTTGACCCCCCCATCACAAAGCTCTCCCTAACGAGGAGAGGCCAAAACCTGCCCCNGCAAACAACCCCCAAACAAAGCATGGGGTGCTCCCCTCGCACAGTCCCCCCCAAAAAAACCCCACAGCACGGGGTGCCCCCCCCCCGCAGAGCTGCCCCAGTGCTGAGCACCAGCAGTGATGGAGGCCAGGTGTCGGCACCCCCACTCTCACCCAACCCATGAGCGCGATGA
>WBMW01001250.1:55294-92792 GCA_013396635.1 Penelope pileata | reverse complement strand
CCCGGTAACGAAGGGCTGCGGGGTGCCCCCCCCCCACAGACACCCCCAGGAGAGTGGTGCCGTCAGGACACGCCCCGCCGCACCGGGGGGGCCGCGCTGGGGGGCGCCCCCCACCCCGCAGTTCCCTTCCGGGAGGAGCGGGCAAAGCGCGCTACGGCCAATGGCGCGCCGAGACGGCGCGGCGTCACCGTGACGTCATCCGCGCGGGAAAATCGAGCGTGGCGGCAGGCGCCTCTCTGCGGGCAGCGCGCCCCCGCCTGGGGCTGGGTCCGCGCGTGAAGGAACACAAACGACCACCCACCACCCCTCCCCGGCGCGGATTTACATAACGACCACTTAGAAAAGAACCATTTTCTTTTAATCTCCACGTACGCTCCCCCCACTCGAGATTAAAAGGCTTGGCTTTTATTCTGCGTACACATCGATCTTTCCAATACCGAAAGATGTAAAATATCGTCGAGAATAAGCAAAAATATTTTAAAAATAAAACATTTGTAAGAGAGCACGCGCTGACAGGTGTCTGTGTGGCAGTGACGGGTGCCCCTCGCCCCTCCCCAGCACGGCACAGCTGCTCCTGCCCCACACAGAGCCGGGTGCACGGGGCAGGGCACAGCGTGGGGGGCCACTGCTTGCCCCCCCGGCTTTGCCCAGGGCTGAGGGTTGGAGGCTCTGCTCCCTGTTCGTGCCACGCCGCCCACTTTGCGCAGGAGAAATTTCCAACGTTGAACTTTGGTCTTGGGCAAGCAGAGAGGGAAACGTGTTCAGCTCGTTCATTTCTAACGCGTTTCCGTGCCTATGCTGAAGCTGAACAGTATTTCCTTTTAACTTTTTCATGCTGGTAAAACACGACTCCAAACACCACCAGTCCATCAAACTGTCCTGTGAAATCCCCAGCCCTGATTCGACTTTCAAAGAGCGCTTCTTCCACCTCCACGCAGAGCAGAAGGGATCAAAGGGCTTCTTTAAAACAAAGCCACTTAAAAAAAAGAAAACGAGAGGGGCAGAAACGGATGACAACAACCTGCTGGAGCTGTACAGGCATTACTTCCAGAGGCAGCCGCTGGAGCAGGGTCTCAAGATAAAGTCACCCGGTGCTGCATTTCTTAGGTCCTCTTCAGGGACACCCCTCAGTTGTAGGATTCTGATGCTGCATGAGATAATGCTCCAGGTTTAAATGTAATGGTTGCTTTGCCGTCATCTCAGCACACAAAGATGGGAGCACTGGGGAGCGGGGAGCTACGGGTGTGCAGACCACAAGGAGCAAAGGATGACTGCTGGAAAATACATGAAGCTCTCTGGTTTGGGGTGGTTTTAGAGAAATTCGTGGCTCCTGCATCCTACAGGAACCCAGGAATCA
This sequence comes from Penelope pileata, assembly GCA_013396635.1. NCBI lineage: Eukaryota > Metazoa > Chordata > Aves > Galliformes > Cracidae > Penelope > Penelope pileata. The sequence continues at coordinate 91,435 of WBMW01001250.1, read as the reverse complement.
AGGCAGGAGGAACAGGTGAAAAACCCCTACAATTGAGTAGCTGCCACCCTACTGAAAAGACACCTGCCCTGCTACAGCTTTCAGTGAGCCAGAAAGGAAAGTGCTTGCCTGGAATATCACTGGGGTCAGAATGCAAGCAGGACTGGAAATCTCTGTGGCTTACAAGAAACTGCAATCCCTGACACGTTTTCAGGCTGCATCCCCAAATGCAAAGCATAATCTCATTCCCATGGGTGAAATCCTGGCCTCCAGGAGTTAATGGCAAAATCCAGCTGGAGCAGGATTCTGCCCAGTACTACATTCAAAAGATGTGCTCGCAGTACTCTTGATTTCTTCTTCAGCATATTAGATTTAACTGCTTTTAAAAATAAAACACTCTCCTGAGTCTCTTTTCCTTTCAGGGACCACAAGGTAAGACCACAGAGGATGCCTGAGTCATGCTCTTAATTCCAGCCAAAAGGGGAAAATCCATCATTTAAGGAAATCACTGCTTCTGCTGCAATTGTTATCCGGATGAACCAGTCAGGGTCTGTTTTTCCAGCAGTGTAAGAGCTAACACGAGGACACGACTGACTCACACTGCTGGGCTAACACCTCCCAGAGAGAGAAGGCAATGCTTGTGTGCATTACCAGAATTACTATTTGAGAAGTGTGCTGCAAGTTAAAAGAAAGAAAAAACAAAAACAAAAAGAAACCTTAAGCACTTCAGCATCAGAAACACAAGACAGCAAGGCCTGTTTTTAACCACGAGTGCACACCAGCTGTTCTATCAACACTGACGGAAGCATTCACCGTGGATCAATTAAGCACAGCTCTGAAGTGTTTGCAGGGCTGAGACTCGTGTGTGGCTTGCAGTCTCTCTCTTTACAAACACAGCAGCAGTGGGTTCTGGGGAAGTTCTGTTTGCTTGGTTTACCAGGAAGCAATACTCAGATTGAGACAACGGAGTCCCTTTTAAATTTAGATTTGCTCCAACGTGTGCCAGAATTTCACCAATGTCACCAAAGCTACGGTGGCTGCACATGTGCAGAGCTTTCCACATCCACAGGCTCTGTCCAAATTCCCAAGTCCCTTTGGACTCTGCATCACACCATTAAAACAAGGACTGCATGAAAACAAGCAGCACAACGCATTCAGATATGGACATAAATAAATAACTGAAACGAAAGAGAAGTAAAAAATGATAGACAGCAATCCTTCATCACTTTGACCTGGAATAAAACGCTGATACCCATCCAAACACAGCGTCCGATCCTGCGGCACGCACCAGAGGAAGATTAAGTTCCCCAGCACCGCCCTGAATCAGGCACTGAATGAAGAAATGCCAGAAAAATATTTAAAAAGCACTTCCTTTTTTTTTTTTTTTTCCTCCAACCACTCTTTTAAAAAGAATAAAACCCAACCCTAAAACATACCCTAAAATAATTAGCTTAAAACTTCCTATAAGCAAAAGCAACTTTGTCTGAATGGGAAGAGGGGCAGAGGAACCCCGATCCTCCCCAAACAGCCCATGCTTCTGTTGCACCAGTTTGGGGTCTGCTCCCACACTTACACGCACACTTAGCTTCATACCCATTAAGTCTAATGGGCCTATTAATACTTATTAATTAAGAATGAGTGTAAGTGTCCATAGGATGAAGGCCACAGTCAGGAACCTGGCTCGCAGAGTGAGCTGCTGCCACTCACACACGTTCTGTGTGGTCTTTGGAGATCCTTGGAAATACTTTTTCTCTCTTCAAACACGCTTTGTAAAAGATCAGAGTGGCAAGCTCGCAACGACTGGTTCCTTTCTTTCCATCACTAGGACCCGCAGGTCCTGCATACAGTTCATCTTTCAAAGATACTATGAAAATTAATTGCCAATTAGAGCAACATCCATGAGATCATCATCTTCTTCCCCGATCAAAAACTCAGGGCTAGCCCGGGATGGCCGCTCCGCCGAGAGGATGGCACTGCTTGCCATGGAGAGAGACTGGTCGGCTGAAATTGGGGACTTAGACCAGCTCTCGGGCTTGATGCTGTGAGATTTCTTCTTGTCTCTGTCTTTATCCCGATCCCGATCTCTGTCCCGGTCTTTGTCTTTCACCTTTTTCTTCTCCTTTTTGTGCTTCTTATGTTTTTCGGAGCTATATTCAGGCAACGGCCTAATGCCATCGTCAGAGCTGGGGCTGTTCTGATAGGATTTCTCTGCGATGGAAGAGCCCGACTCACTCTCGCTGTCTATGTTTTGGGGAGTGTATGCTGGTGACTTACTGTGGCTGGGAGAGCAGCGTTCATGTTTTGGAGTAGATCCACTGATTAGAGGGGATCCATAGCTTTTGGAAGAAGCCATCTGAGGCCTTAAGCTATCCCCACCTCCTTCCCCAGGTTTCTGCAAAGTTACTTTGGCTTTAATACTAGGGGAACCACCATCGTGCTTGCTGATAATAATTTTGGCCACTCCAGTGCTTCCAACGTTTTTGGAATCTGAAGTCTTCTTGGAAGAGTCAACGGATCCTCCAGAAACAGAGACTTTAGATTTCTCCTTGTCACTCTTCTCACGTTTGCCCTGGAACTCACCCCCAGACATATTATGTTTGGAGGACATAGTATGGCTTGAGGAATTGGAACTTGGCCCCATTTGTCCATCCATTGGGTCATCTCCACCAGGCCCGCTAGTGACAACCCCATGTTTCAGTTTGTCTATGACTGCAGTCAGAGATGGCTTCTTGTTTCTGCTAGGAGATTTGCCTTTGGAACTTCCATGCTGGTTTTGAGATGAAGACATGGAAGACCCGCTGGATGAAAAGGAAGATGAAGACGCCGTGGAAGAATTTGATGAAGGAGGTGGCTTCTGTGACATAGACCCAGAGGATCCCATTCCTGAAGATGATTTCATACTTGAGCTTGACCCGGTCCCAGACATGTGAGAGCCTCCAGAACCTGAACTGATAGGTGACTTTGCTTTAGATGATGGGGGAGTACCTGGAACGGGTTTCATGGGAGAAGCAAGCTTGTCAGAACCTCCCGAGGGTCTAGAATGAGATGGAGAGATGTTTGGTTTACTCATGGAAGGGTTCATTAGCGATGATGGCTTTCCTTGAGGTTTCATCTTGGTACTTCCGGAACCGCTGCTGAGGCCGTGTTTGGTGATGGGGGAGGATCCAGGCTTTCCCACCGACTGAGCTGAGCTTTTGGACTGACCCGAGCTCGAGCCACCCTGGCTGGAGTAGAGGCTGCTGCTCATCTTTGAGCCAGAAGATCCTTCTGATTTGCTGCTTTTAATTTTGCCTGAGGTTGAAGAGGAGGAGGAAGAGGAGGAGGAGGAAGAATGGCTATGATGGCTTTTGCTGCTGGAGGAGGTGACAGAGCCACTACTCGAATACTGGCCATGAGAAGACGGTTTGCCAACAGTCACTGTTCCTTTTGGGATCTGAATTGTGATTTTTGGAATAGGAGGAGTAGCTACACCGGGAGGAGTCTGAGATCTGCCTGAACTCCCAGGAGATTTGGACCCACCGGTGCTTGCTGGCGGCGTGAAAGGCCTGTTTGATGAACTGTGGGACGGAGATTTCCCATCTGTCTCCTGCTTCTTCCTCTTTGGAAGTTTCTCTTTACTTTTGCCGTCACTGGATGGCGTCCGGCTGCGCTTCCCTGGCTTCCCATCTATTCCAGAACCTGCCATGTTACTTCCAGAACCATTGCCTTCCTTTACCCGTTTCTGAGACTTTTCTTTTCCTAAATCCCCTGCATTGAGTAAGGGGCTCTGACCTCCACTGTGATGCTCCATGATGTCAGAGGACCCCAGTGCTTTGCTTGCAGCCGCAATAATGCTAAAATCTACTGTATCAGACTGATTGCTCCCCTTAAATTTATTTTCCCCCCCATCGCCCCCCAACACTTGTACCCCCAAAGTACTTAAAGCCTGGGATGCATAGCCCTTGAAATCATCCGTGTCTCCACTCTGACTGCTCTCATCAAAGTACTCCTCTCCAAAGCCACTTTGGCTCTGACTGTTCAGCAAATCAGGATTGAAATCTACCCCATCTGGAAAAAAATGGTTTGAAGAATCACTGTTGGGGCTCACAGCAGCATCTGCTATCAGGTCTGCTGGATCTGTGTACGGGTTCTCGCTATTGTTTGTCTGAAAAACATCTGGGTCAAAGAGGGCACTTTGTGAATGTCCTGAACTAGAAGAGTCTCTTACGGGAGTACCAATGGGTGGACAGTCCTCATTAGTGGTGGGTAACTTGGAAGCCTCCTCTGCTATATCCGAAAGGATATCAGTAACATCGGCTCCAATGCTGTCCGAACTAGAAAGTCGAACCATTCTCTGAATACTGGGCTGCGAGTGAGGTATAGGCTGTGGGTATGTAGTAGGAGGAGTGCTGCATTGGCTGGGTGCTGGAGTAATATGAGGGGTGTCCAGGGTATCTGCAGTCATGTTGACATCAAAAATGGGATTCTGGGAGTCAACATCCATTGAAAAGAGCTCCCTCTGGAAATCATCCTCAGTCTGATGCTTGGGCTTGTCGGCAGGCATACGGGATTTTTTTTTCTTTTGCTTATTCCCCCCAGGGCCCATTTCCATTCTGGGAGAGCCAGAGGAAGAGTTCTGCCTTTCGAGAGGGCTGCTCCCATACAGAGTGGAGAAATCCTGAGGGGGATTATCTTTAAGAAGGTTCATGAGCATGGGGTGGTTCTTGGTGTTGCCTGCTGATGAGGATACTGGTGGTGGTGTGTGATGGGGAGGGGTTGGACTTGAGCCAATGGCAGACCCCACATTCCCTGTGATCTGCAACAAGCTAGTGAGAATAGGGTTCTGAGACACTTTGCTGAAGTCCTCCCCATGGCCCACCGAGTCATGCCTCTCTTTCATGCTTATGCTCATGTTAAACAAAGTAGTGATGGGCCCCCCGGAAAAAGTGTTTGTTGGGGTAGTGGTACCACTCATTGGGTTGCTGCCTGTGGTCATGCCATACCCTGGGCTGCTGGCTGGGGGAAGATTTTTCTTCACCATATCTTCTACTGTCTCTGCAATGAGGGACAAGGCTGGTGTGTCTGCTTGAATCGTTTCTGCTTTTCTGCGAATTGCTCTCATGGTCACAGGAATGGACATACATCTGCAAGACACAAAACAAGGGTTTAGCATGAATTGCCCTACAGCGATGCTCACTGAACCAGTTTTAACAACTTCACCACACTTCAGGCAAGCAGCAAGGTTCTTGGGCAAGAGAGCAACAACAGGTCCAGCCACTGTAAATGCTCTGCTGTTCTGTTTGTATTTGTACTTACCCCATAATGCTTATCTAGCCATGAGACACCTGTGCCTCTGTGTGACGCCTTGCAACCACAAATGCAGGGAGAAACTACTTATCCTGATCATTACACAGAAATCCTGGAAATATGGGAAAACTACTAACTTTTAGCTATCCAAGCACTGATTTTAGTTGCTTCTGTGTTACTCTTGGAGCCTGTTTTTGCATTGCCAGTTCTGCCCCTCTAAGTCGAGTCGTCTGCAGTACGAAAAACTTGGTGAGATGCTACTGAAGGCATTTACAAATAACTGGACTTGCAAGCTACCACGTATTGGCTTACAAACAACACTCTCAGCAACACTGAATGACAGAATATCCAGCTTACCTTTGAACAACTTTGGCAATGAAATCATCTGTACAGATAAGAGCATCGGATAGCCCTTTGTACAGCTTACAGTTCACGTGAGTAGAGTCTTGCACATCCATTACCACTGAAAGAGAGAAGGCATTTAGAAGAGATCAAAATTCTGGTTACAGTGGAAGAAAACCCTACCATCCCTCCTGTAAATACATTGTGCTTTTAGTGAGTCCACTTACCACACACCAGGGAGTCATTCACGGGATGCTGAAAGGACACACTAAAACAGGAGTCAGAGAGAGGACAAACTTCAAACTGCAGGATCCCAGGAGAATCTGAAAGACATAGGAACTATTCAGTTAGGGAACACAGGAGATGGAACAAGAGGTGCCAGCTCAATACACCTCTAGAGAAAAAGGACAAAAAAAAAAAAGGAAAGAAAAAGGAAAGAAACAAGGAAAGAAAAGGAAAATGGGAAAAAAAATGCACGGGCCTCATTGCTTATTCCCACACCTGGGAAAATTACCCTTGTTTCCTTATTTTCCACACATTATATTCCACTCAATGCAGCACCCACCTTCTTTTAAAACTGTTCGCTTGACACAGCTGCCAATCAGTGTGTTGTATGCCACCTGGTGTCTGATCAAATTGAGGATGAGAGGAACCCGTCCGGGGTGCTGGAAGGCGATTTTACTGAGCAGTGTTCCTTGAAGGCTTCTTCCATCTGGGAGAGGAGCATCCTTGTTCAGAAAGTAACAGTGCTGCTGTCCTGGAAGAGCCTGACAAACAATTTCTGCTTTACTCCAGCTAGTGCTGGGTACAAGGCAATAACAGATATCCAGGAAGGAAAGTGCAGACCCCAGATCCAAGTGATGCCAAGCCACCTTTGGGGCTGAAAATGTATCAGAATTCTAATGATCGGATAGCACGGTCTTAAACTATGAACAAATGTTGTACCAATTTCCTTTATTCTGCTTGAGGGATACCTGAAACACATGAAAACCCCCACATTGCTCATCTACAAGTATAATGTCCTGACTGTAACAACGTACTTACTGCATAGAAGCGCATGTTGTGGTTTAAAGGTACAGGATCAGCCTCCTTAGATAATTCAAACTGTGTGATCAACTCATACAAGGGTACAAACGTTGGTGGTGTGTCAAACAACGGAATACCTGAGGAAACAAAATGGCACAGAATCATAGCACCTGGGAGCTGGGAAGAGATGGTGGGCCAGAGGAGTTACTGTCTAGGAAAGGAAGCTTAATCAGTTCTTACTGAAAACAGAGCACAAAACCTGAAGCAACTTTTCTGGCACATTCTAAAAAGTAGCAGCGGTTTATTAATAAAAACCTGGGGAGTATCTATCTCACAGATCTGCAACTCACCTGTGCAGCCCTGAAGTTTCTGAATGAAAGCTCGAGACACTGGAATGGGACGTGGGAATTTCAAGAAGAAACAAGCTGGTAAGTCCACACTGTTGGCACTGGTGATTGAAGAGAACGACGGAGTTCTGGAATATTGAGTTAACACAAGATCTTATTAGATGCAGGACATGACTCTGGCTTCTGCTCTGAGTGCCAGAAATACAATTTACTGTTTGCTCAAATACAAGCAGATTGTTACACTTTCTTAAGAAGTTAAAGACACTCCTCAAAAGCATGTCACGTTCCTGAAATACACATTTCTCAGCTTCATATTATGCTACAACATCATGCAGCCATCACTCTAACTTCAAAAGAGGGCTGAACATTGGATTTGCATCTAAACAAAGCCACTGAGAAAGGCCTGGCCGATAGCTCCTTTGCTTACCCTTTGCTGTCAACTGGATGAGAGCCCATAATCAGCGGTGCAATTGGAAGTTTGTACATTGCCATGGTTCCTTCAATTGTTACTGACACATTCATACCCAAAGATCGAGGAACTGCAAGACAAGGCAAGAAAAAAAAGAACAACATAAGCTGATGAGAAAAAACAAAGCAACCCTTACGAATGAGATATCACTATGGTGGAAGTACTACTTCCTCCACACAGCAGAGTAGCCCGCAGCGGCCTCTAAAGGTGACCTACCATTGTTCTCATGCAAAATAACGGGGGCTCCAGTGCCATCTTCAAATAAATCATAGGGCGAGACATAATACTTGAGATTCATCAGGAGACCTGAGGGAGAGAGGCTTGTGAACAGGCATCCTGATGACCTAAGTCAACCCAATCGTTGTTAACCCCTGTAACCACACAATACATGCACTGTAACACAGCACACACTGCACAGAGCTCCTGGTGCACCTTGGAAGAGCTGTTCTCTGCTGTCAAAGACACAGACATGGCCATCTGCCATAGCATTACTACGTGTGGCTTTGTGAAGGAAATACAGCTTCTGGATCATGGGAGACTTACAAATATTCAACCATCTTGTCCCTGTTTGATTAGCATTTTTCTTTATTATCATCAGTTAATGTAAAAAAAAAAAAATCCTTAATAAAGAGGACCCTGAACAAACCATCTTTTTTCTTCCTGAAGTGTTAATACCTCCGCTCCTGGGGGTGAGATAGCCAACACTGCCGTGAAGAATCTTGTCCAGTGGATTTGCATTGGTGGCTTGCCTGCAAGAGAGGCAATCACATGTCTGTAAGAAGCCAGAGCCACATCTGAAGCCACCACTCACGTGCTGATGGAAGTCTAAGATTCTGACTCAATATAGACACTGCTCAGCCACAGTAGTAGCTATCTTAAACTTCACACTGTTACAGGCAAAGCAGAAGCCACTTTTTATTTCTACAGCATGAAAGGTTTAACTTCTGAATCTACCTACAGCAGTAAGCAGTGATCAAATGTTTCTCGATTTCTGACTGTAAAATACATGTTATCACTAATCCACCTAGTTATGAATATTTTTTTGGCTTTTGAGAACTATTTAAAGTTGAATTCTGTAGTTAAAAAGGATATTGGTAAATTCCAGAAAGCTCCTGAGCAATTTTTCAGTCTCTCCATCACTCTCCTGCTAGCATGGTCTTTCTTAAACCTCAGCATTGTATTTTTTAGCAATAATATCACAATACACAGGCACTGATATGACACTTCATGGATATACAATACAAGATTATCATCTGCCAACATGATACAGTAATTTTTAAGAAAAAACAAACCAACAAAAAAACCCCCAAAACATACAGATGTTCTTACCAATACATCCCTGCCATTTTTGAGAGATCCAGCTCCAAGGACTGCAGAGCCAAGTACATTTTAGTTTTAAGTTTGCTGGGAATTAAAAAAAAAAAAGAAAGAAAGAAAAAAAAGAAAAATTAAAAGGAACTGCTGGCTGACAGGCTGCAGCACTTTCCACCAGATCAAGCATTTAGAAATTTCAACTTTTCATTCCGCATTCCCACTGTGCATTCAGTCCTCCCAACTCTCTGGGTGCACATGCAAGCCATGGTGATGAAGTCAGCAGGATCACAGAAACATCAGGAACAATGCAAATTTAAGCACAGAACTAAAAGCTTGCAGATTTGTTTCATTTTATATATGTGGATGTAAATAAATACAATACATATTCTAGACTTACTTGTCTCCTGGCAACTTATACAGGTTCACAAGCCCCCTTAGATGCTTAGAAAATTCATCAAAATTTTTCTCTCTGAAAGTAAAAGGGAGAAAAAGTAACATTCCAATTTGTTGCAGATATGGCTTTGTTTTTAAAAGTTATATTAATACAAATACTAAGTCACTTTCGCTGCATGAAAGCTAAATGATGTGTTCTTTAACTGATCAAGCTCTAATGATTCTGATGAATGTTGTGCTATGGCTTCCAAGTTACCGTGCATGGCAGTCAGGATCAGAAACATCTGAACCAAAGCCAGAAGATCCCCTGGAGAAGGGGAGAGACTTCGTGGAGAGGGAACAGTCATGAAATGGTTTGTGTTTCCAGGCATAAAACAGCATCAGATCAATATTGCAAAGAGAACTGCCTGACAGAAAATGCAACAAAACTCTTGTTGCTCACCTCAGATGTTGCACCAGCTCTGGACAACTCTGAAAGGGAAAGAACAAACAGCAACATCAATGTCAAATGCATCAGTTTAAGTCTTTGTGCAGCACAGCAACCGTAAAATATTCAGACAGTGAAATCTTTGAGCATCAGCTTTCAACAAGAAGCAACAAAATGCTCTCAGCTACGCATTGCTATGTTTCTAGTTCTGCTTGTCAACTCCCTCGAGGACAAATTAAAGCAATGCTATTTCTTCTTAAACAACTAATTTGGAATAAACTTTGAAGATTGTGACACCTCAGGTTGAAAGTCCATGATCTTATACAGAGATGTTACAAGTAGCCTGTTTTCAGAAGAGGAGCTTCGTGATGTAAATGGCAAGTTCAAACTCCTACACCCGTGGAGGAGGGAAGTAATGGCATTTTCTTTTGGGACCTCAGCATAACATTCCACGTGTTAGTATTTTTCATTCACAGATTTAAGTTTTGTAAGATTCATTTCCCTGCCCTTGCCCCAGAAATAAGATCCTCAGAAGCACATCACTAACTTCTTCAAATAATTTTTCCAGTTGTAATGCTGCTCAGAGGGAGATCATCAGTAAAACAGTCTTTGCACAAATAAATATTAAAGCACAGGAACAGACTACTCCATGGGGGCTTTGAATTTCCACTAGAAGAAGCAGCAAAGTGCAATGCCAGGTCTAGCAGAACATTCAATACAATCCATTTTATTTGCTCAAGCAAAAAGGAAGCAAAACTGCATTTCCAAAAACATAAAGGTATTTTTCTTGTCTTTCTCAGCGATACATACCACAGGGTTTTCTCCATGGTGAGCCACCTTGACATCACATAGCAGCCCTGTAGGATCTAACTGGACTTCCACATAGAACATGTCTGAGGTGATGTAACATTCAGTGCCATTTGCACTAAGGTGAGATCCAAGGCTTACATACAAAACAAAACAAAAGTTGCTATGAGATGCACACAAAAAAGTCAAACCAGCAGTGAGATTACGATGTGTACAGATAAACAAGAAATGCCTTTGCCCTAAAATAAAAGAGGAGACTTACCCATTTTGTCTAGCTATAGACTCCAAGCGATCTGTCATGGCAGGCAGAGAAGACACTAGACAAAGAACGCAAAAACAAGGCTTAGTGAAATGATTCAACATTTTCCCAGGAATGACACATCGGCATTAAAAGCAATCTCAGCTACTCACTCACTCCTATGCCTGCTCCTACCTCAAAACGTGCAACTCTCTGTATTATTCATACTCAAAGAACGAGCACAACAATTTGTACACAGAAAAACAAATATTCTCAGAAGTACAGAGAGCAAATGGATTTTCTTCCACAAGTGGAGTTCAGGTACAGTCAATAAGAATAAAAATAACACAGGCAACCTTGACTGATCCTGACTCACAAGAGATAAGCATCCTTCTGTAAACGTGAGCACCGTGAACACGGTGAGGTGTGCTAGCAATGACCTTGCAGGTTTTTCTGATGTGGAGTGTTTCCATAGTATATCACTGCTAAGCATTTAGTACAGTGCATGGACAGAATGTACCAACCTTTTAATGCCTTCTGCAAAGTCTCCAAACAGCTCACCAGATGTTGGTGCCCCCCAGAGTTCATCACAACTCGCTTTTCCTAAGTAAGAAAGAAGAAAAATGGTGTTTATATGTATCACTCCACGAGAGGGAATTACTGCAATTTTACTCAGTCAAGTGAGGTTTATTCAGGTACTTAAAGGTAAATTAGATTTCATTCCAAAATTACATCCTCATTTTGATTCCTGTATGAGGACAGTACCCATTCTGGAAGCAGATAACAAAGGCAGGCCTGGAATTGATTACTTTTTTTAAAGCAATTTGCTCACGTGGAAGAACAGACTGTAACTTAACAGGCATGAGCTAAGAGTTCTGTAAGAGGAGCCAGAGAAATAGAGAGGTAAACTTTTAACACCACAATATTCAGCAGCCATTGATGAAGCTCAGCCCTGCCTCCTGCCCCTCTCTACCCTCACCAACACCAGTATTTCAGAGCCACATTTCGCTATGCCAACACTGAGATTTGAGTATCACTGAAAAGGAAGCAAATTGCTTTATAGAATACAACACCCTGCAACAGCACGTGGCAGGATGGCCAAAGCTTCTCCCCACTAGCTGAAATCCCAAGTGTGCCCCTTTTCCTGGAGCTGAACTGACAGCTGTCCCGTGTCAGTTAGGCTGCAGGGTGAGATGCCATAATTATGGAAGGCAAAGGCATGGCAGACAGGAGGGCATGCACACTGCTCCCCAACACACTGCTGGCTGTGAGAATGGCATGCCTCAGCCACGCTGGCTTAACAAAACGTTAAACACTTTGCAAAGATCTCACCAACAACAGAGTTAACACTGAAGAAACTCCAGAAACCCTCCTGCCCGAGCATTCTCACCATCACTTGGCGGACCAGCTTCATGGTTTCTGTCCATGGTCTGTTTTGGTTGTACTTTGCATGAAGTCTTTCTAAGAGAGTACTCATCTTATTCAGCTTCTCTGCTTCTGCGGGAGAAAACACAGGGGAAACTCAGGAAAAAAGGGAAGAACAAGAAGAACAAGACAAGATTTACAAGTTTTACAAATAAAACAACCTGGCAGTTGTAACAAAAATGCTTTCCACCTTAAGCTACACAATTTCAAAAAGATCACTTACTGCTGTTTTATCCCTGTGACCTAGACTTTAAATAGATGTTAAAAATACATCACAAAGTATCAAAACTCAGAGGTCCACAGAGGATCTAAGGGATGATTGGAAGAAGGGCTCCTGTTCTGCACGGACCCTGAACGACGTGGCCCCATCAGGATGGGTTTCTGGCACAAGAACACAGCGGGCTCTGTCTGGGGCTCCAACAGCACGGACTGAAGATGAAGTTTCCCCACAAGAAGAAACAGGGAGGTAAAGAGACGTGAAGCTTTGTTTTTTGGGCTCTCCTTCACTCTTCACCCTTCCAACCCTCCAATTTCATGAGCAGTAAAAATCTTCACAGATCCCTCCAGTGCCAAAAACCTCACCCACAAACCTGTCCAACTGCCAGGGCTTCAGAGACCCCACGTTCTCTGGCCAGACATCCTCCTGCCTCACAGTAGCATGAACTGAGGACTGGCACCTCCTGGGTGCTCCAGAACCACGCCATGGGTGAAGCAGCTGATGCCTTCTGCTTCTAGAGCCAGGCCCTGCTCAACCTTTGCAAACTGTTTGCTGTGTCCCACAGACTCCTTTCTACACAGCGTGGCTCTGCAATTTCACTTTGGTATATTTTAGAGAGTTCTACTGCTAGGAAAAGCGTCTCCTTGATAAGAGAAATGGGATGTAGGATCTGTGAGCAAAGCACCGCTGTCGGACAGATGGACTAAAAAAGTCCCAAGGTGAAACAGTTCCTTTTTCTGGAAATATGTGCACAAAAGAATGCAGGTTTCAGTCAAAGCAGAAAACCAAACAGCAGACATCACTGCCAGCAGAACTCTGCTCCAAAGCCAACAGAGCTCTGGGAGCCTTTATCCGCCGCAGCACCCGGCCCTGCAAGCCCTCCCCTGCAAAACGTGAGGGGATTTTGGTCACCGAGGCACACACAGCTCACAGCTACACCCTCAGCCACCAAATCCACCCCGAAGAGATAACCAAACGTTTATTAAAGGTGTTCAGACCCTTCACACCTCCTGGCTGAGCCCTGCGGGGCTGTGGGGCCCAGCACCACCCCGGGAGCATTTTGGGCAGAAGGACCCCGGCACCCGTGGGCTCCCACTGCCCCCTGGCCCCTCCCTGAGGGGGTGACGGGGCCCACCGCACCGACCGGGCCCCGCAGGCCGAGCACCGAGCGTTCGCCTTTATTTCCTGCCGCAGGGCCCAGCGCGGGGCCGCTGGCCCTTCCCTGGGGCCTCAGCCCCGCCGCCATCGCTCGGGGTGGGGGGAACCTCTGGGCCCGAGGCCGGGGCCCTCCTCATCTCCTCACAGAGCCGCCCCCGCGGCCGCGCCCCGCTGGGCGGCACTCACCCTCAGCGCCTCCNGGCGGCGGCCGCCGCCATCCTCCGGCCGCGGCTGCGCCGAGCGCGCGGCCGTCCCGCATCTCGCGAGAACTCGCGAGGAATCTCGCGAGAGGGAGGGCGAAGAGACGGGAGGGTCTGTGAGGGGCGGGGCGTTCGGCGCAGGCCACGCCCCCCAAGGTTAACTGCTTCCCGATCGCTGATTGGCGCGGAGGGGCGGAGCGCGCGTGCCTCAAGAGTTGGTGCGGAAGGGGCGGGGCGCTGCCCTCACCCTGTGTCTCAGCGAAGATCGTTCTCAGTTTCTCGCGAGAGAACGCAGCGCGCGCGCGCGCTCCCCTCTACCTCTCCTGCGTTCACTGCTTGAAATCTCGCGAGGGAGGGTTCAGGTTGGGTCTCGCGAGAAGCAGTCGCATCTCGCGAGAGTTGGCGAGTGCCCCCCTTGGCCGCGGAGCCGTTTCGCTTTGGGAAGTGAGCGGGGGGCGTCGGGGCCGGGCTGNACTCCCCATGCAGCGCGGGGTGCCGGCGGCCGGGGGGCGGTGAATGGTGCGAGCAGAGGGTGTGGAGGGAGCGTGAAGTTTGGGGGTTTCGGAGGAGTCCCCCCCTCCCCCTGCCGAGCACAGTGGAGGAGGAATGCCAAACCCGGAGAGACATGGGGGCAAGAAGGATGGGGGCGGCGGGGGGGCCTCGCAGCACGCGTCGGGCAGCTCCAACAGCAAGGAGAGGCACCGGGCGGCCTCCAGGCACAAGAGGCACAAGTCCCGGCACTCCAAGGAGGCACCGGCGGCCGCCCAGGAGACGGCGGCTCCGCTGGGAGCAGTGATCAAACCGCTGGTGGAGTACGATGACATCAGCTCCGATTCCGACACCTTCTCGGACGATGTGGCCCTCAAGTTGGAGAGGAGGGAGAACGAGGAGAGGAAGGACAGGAGCGAGAGGGCGCAGAAGCACCGGCACCACCAGCACAAACGCATCCGTGAGCTGCTGAAAAGCAAACAGGCGGAGAAAGAGAGGAAGTTGGAGAAGAGCCTGGAGGCCTCCAGCAGGTCCGGCTCTACCAAGGACAGAGTGTCGGGGTCCTCCAAGAGACTGCTGGAAAGCGAGGAGCACCCCAAGTCGTTGTCCTCAAAGAGCAGCACCAAGGAGTCCCGCTCGGCCAAAGCGCACAAGGAGAAGTCCAGGAAGGAGCGGGAGCTCAAGTCCAGCCACAAAGAGCGCAGCAAAAGCCATCGGAAAAGGGATGCTCCCAAAAGTTATAAAACCGTTGACAGTCCCAAACGGAAATCCAGAAGTCCCCACAGAAAATGGTCGGACAGCCCTAAATTGGACGACAGCCCCTCGGGAGCCTCCTACATCCAGGAGTACGACCTCAGCCCGCCGCGCTCGCATACGTCCAGCAACTACGATCCCTACAGGAAGAGCCCCGGCGGCTCGTCGCGCCGGCAGTCCGTCAGCCCTCCCTACAAGGAGCCCGTGGCCTACCAGTCCAACACGCGGTCCCCCAGCCCCTACGGCCGCAGGCAGAGGTCCATCAGCCCCTACACCAGGCGGCGCTCCTCCAGCTATGAGCGGGGCAGCGGGTCCTACAGCGGGCGCTCGCCCAGCCCCTACGGCCGGCGGCGTTCCAGCAGCCCCTTCGCCGCCAAGCGCTCCGTCAGCCGGAGCCCCATAGCCAGGTGGGTGCTGTCCTCGGTGCCTCGCTCAGCCTGGGGAGTGGGGAGGGAGGGAGGGAGGGGATGCCTGGGGGTGCTGAGCCCCCTGTGTCAGGGTTGGGCTCGCTGTGGGGCAGTGCCGTGGGTTGGCTGCGCGGTGCTCGGTGTGGAAGTGCTGGGAGCAGGGTTTTGTGGTCGCCTGCGAAGCGCTGTTCACACTTCAGGAAACACCTCCTCGCTGGCACCGAGCAGCGTCCATGTTGGCTCTCAGCAGCAACCCCGCAGGGAATGAGCCCCGGGGATTGGGTTACGCTCACCTCTGGGGGTGGCTCCTGGCAGGGCGCGGGGGGAGCGCGTTCCCCTCTTCTGGAACCCCTGTTTGCTGCGTGTGGAAATCTGAGCCTGCTTTTCAGGACGGTGCCTTTGTGTTTTGTGTGTGTTTTGCTCTTTCTGAACTGACTTTTTTTTTTTTTTTTCCCTTCTTTCCCTGAATTAGATGACCACGTGTAAACTCCGTCTTTCCAGCCTAAACTTTTTCTCAGTTCTAGAGTTACTTCTTTCCATTCTGAAATTGGGGCATTCTGGAAAAACAAGTAGAAATCGTGTGTTTTGGCTTAACCAAACTTTATTTTTCTTTCTTTCTTCAGACAGTAGCCTTACCCCAGAAGGAAACTATTATTTGGAGGTAGTGCTAACTCTGTTTTATTTCAGAGCTTCCTTAATCTCCCTGTTCCAGGCACAAAGATGTGGCCTGATGTTGTTTCTTCTTTCTAGCTGCAGATTCTGTTAAGTGAGTTTCCTGTTGTCACCATGGGCGCTGTGGAGCTTGGGCTGTAGCTCCATGGCAATTAAGATGTGACCTGGAATGTAATAACGATGGAACTGCTCTGCACTGCGTCCCCTGCTCCAGATAGGAGCTGTGCCCGAGGAAGCTGCCTCTGGGATTGCTGGATCCCAAAGAGCTCGGGGGGGTTTCAAATTCAGCCTTTGCTTTTAAAGCTCTGTCCTTTAGGAATTTTGCCCTCCATAGGGTGGTTGAAATATGGCCTTTGTCCTCACTGTGGGAGGTGTATTGTTTTTAGCCTCCTGGAAGCTGTTAAGTAAAACCTATTTCTTCCACTGTGACTTTACGTAGCAAAAGTTATCCTGGCTTTTTTTTTTCCATCCAGCTGAGATTGGGCTATGTCTCCTCTGCCCTCTTTTTGTAGGTACACCTGAGAGGTAACGAGGGACAGTTCTCACCATCTCTCTTCTCCCTCCCCTCCATCCTTTCTGCCTTGGTGGAACAGCTCTCTGAGGTTATTTGCTGTTGGGAGAGTAAGAGCACAGCAGTAGAAAACGTGGTCTGATTGTGATGTTCGTGGTCTGAGTGTGTGTTGTGGCATCTGGCAAATGTCCTCCTTCAGCCCTACACTGGAGGAAAGCCACCTGGAGACTGCAGTGTGTGAGGTTCTGTTCTCAGATTGTTCTGCTTCCCAACCTGGAGCTGGTAACTGGCTGCTTGTGTCTGCCTTGGGAAATCAAGCTGTTATCTTTTCCTGATCTTAATTATGGGAGCAACGTTGGAGCACTCTGTGCTGCTCCCCTGAACTCACCTACTCATGGAAGAAACTTTTAATGGTCTCTTTGACTCATTTAGGAGCCCCCAACCAAAGCAGATTCCAAAGGTTGCTTCGTGTTTACGCTTGGCTTGCGTTGAGTTCTTTGAATCCCTGCCCTCAGCTGGTGGCCTGCTGCTCCTCTCTTTTCTGGGCCGGTGACTTGCTGTGGGATGCATCCTTTTAAAGCAGAGCAAAGCCTGATGTATCATGCCTTCAGAAAACGCTCTCCTGAAGTGAATCCTAGTAAAGGGGCAGAGGGAATTTAATGTGTTTTCCATATGTTAGGCAAATAGTAAGCTGTAATTCACGTGTTGGCTTCGCTTCGTTGAGCTCGCAGCCCGCGCGGGGAAGCAGTTGGTGTCAGTTTATGGTCAGACGTCTGCTCCAGAGCCACAGCTGCTCCCAGCTGCCACCCCTGGAGGCTGCTCAGGAGCTCACCTGGAGGCAGGGATCAGCTGAGCCGCCCCTCCCAGCCCCCTGAGGTCAGCTTTGGTTGGCTGCACATGGGAGTAAATGGAGGCAGCTGAGTGCACCCACCCCTGAGACGTTCTGCTGCTCTCTGCAGAGGAGCAGGGATGGTTCTGGAGAGGAAGCATCTTCAACTGGCACACTCACTCACTGAGCACCTGACTGGGGCTTAAATCCTTCTGAGGAGGTAACGCAGGCTTTTCTGGGGCACGGCGTTATTTCTGCTGACTGAGAATGTGATCCTTTTCTTGCTGGAGCGCATTCTGTGTCTTCTTTAATCTCTGCATCTAATATAAAGCGTTAGGAAACTGAATCAAAGTGCTCTGCTGATGGGAGAGAACACAGAAGGTTTGCATTTCAAATGGCTATGCAAAACAACTTGCTTTCAATTTAAAAAAAAAAAAAAAAGATGATTTGGTCAGTAGGGAAAAGAACAGATGTGGTTTGCAATTCCTTGTTGTCATTGCAGCTAAAACTGGAAGAAAAAACTCCAGAGTCCTTCAGCTTGCTGAAGGTGGGTTGTGCTCTTGCTAAGTATAGCAGCCAGGAGCGTGTGCACGTGCTGTGAGCGTGGGTCTGCGGGGCAGCAGCCACTGTGGGGCTCAGGGTTGGGCCTTCAGAAAGAAGTGGCCTTGGTTTGAGTTCCTTTCTTGAGCAGAGTGTGGGGTGATGCAGCCTGGGGTGATGGAGCAGGGATGCACCGCAGCAAGCACTGGGGTGCAGTGGCTGTCGGTGTGTGCTGGGGGAAGAGGCAGAGTTTGCTGCAGAACAGTTTTGGTGCTGTTGGTAGAGCTGGGAGGGCAGCTAGGCTTGGGATGCAGTGTCTTTTTCCAGGTCTAACAAAGCCATAAACACCAAATGCGGTGTAACACACCCTCCTGTGATGTGACCCTGCAGGTGGCTGTGTTCCTGCACTACCACCATAACAAATAAAGTAGAGAATGTGCTTTTGCAGAAGTTTACTTTTTATCCTGCCTTGTTCAAAATGCAGCTCTGTAACTGGTGGGGTAATCACCTGCCTGGGGGGAAGGTGTGGGAGCAGGAAGGTGAGTGTTGGTGAGCCTTGAACAATCATCTGGGATCTGGAAGGAGGGGGTGCTAACCCCAAAACTATTTGTGGTTGCAGTGAACGACATCCTGCAGGATCCATTAGGAATGTCTTCCCCAGCCTGCAAATATCTTCAGGCAGAGTGAAAACATAATGGCATTTTCTGCTCCTGGCAGCTTTGCAGTGGGATGGGGTGAACTGCTCTCCAGTGGTAAATTGTGCCTGGGACAGTTAATTCATTAAGCAGAAACCTTGGGAAAAGCCATGATCCCGAGGCAGCATCTCAGAGCAAGGGCTGCTTAGAGTGGCTGTGCTCTCTGACCGCTGCTAACTGGAGATTTGGAATCGTGCTTGATGTGCTCAGGGCAGCAAGGGCTGTGCAGGGAGACCCTGGGCCCTGCTCCAGGGGTTGGTGGTGGTGAGCAGTGTCTGCACGGGGCTCTCTCAGTTCTCCAGCTGAGTTTCCAAACCTGTCTCAGGATGGTGCTCATTGGGATACTGGATGGTCTCCGAGGTCCCTTCCAGCCCAGGTTGTTCTGTGGTTCTGTGCTGATGTGTGTGGCCCCGCAGGCAGTTCAGATCTGTGCTGTTAGTTGTGTGGTTGCAGTGTGTGCTGCCCTGAGTCCTGCTGGTTTTCCATGACTACTACAAAACTGTTCTGTAGTTTCAAAGCTAGATATGTTCCCAATAATAAACAAGGGAATAAAAATAAAGGTTGAACGTAGTTTCTCTTACAGTATTCCTAGGATCTGATCTAAAATCTCTCCCTTTGCTGTTGGCCAACACAACCTCAGTCCAGCAGAGCCTACCGAGCCCGCCTTCCCTTTGCTCTCTGGTCACCTGCAAGGTCCTCGTTCCTCCCTCAGCAGAAGAAACACCCGTGGCTCAACCCGTGGTTGCAATGTACCGGTTTCCAGTTCCATTCTGGTTTTAATCTTGCTTCTGAATCAGTCCCCAGTGAGCACGTGGCTCCTGCCTGTGCTGCTGGGGCTCACCCCGTGCACCCCGGCTGCACGGGGAGCTTCCTGCTCGCTGCTTCCTGGTGTCACAGCACAGCGTGGCTTCCTACGGCTGCAGGTACACTGGTGTCAAGTCCATTTATTCTAGGTGAAGACTGAGACCCTCTGAATGTACCTCAAAACAGGATTAAAATTCATTTTTCTTTTTCTTCTCTTGAATCACAATGTGCAAATTGAGGTTCTGATGTCGGTAAAAGAACCAGGGGAAAAATTAGCTTGAAGTGAGATGTTTCCTGAGGCTGCGTTCCCGGGAGGGCGGTTGTATTTTATCTCTTGTTTCCTCGAATGCTGTACATAATTACTATGAAAGATTTGTAAACTGTCAGCTTGTTATCTCCCCTGAAGTGTTCTGCTCAGTGCGTGCATCTGTGACCGTGTCTCTGCCCGGAGGTTTGTCCCACCTTCATCCCATTGCCCTAACGGTGTGGGTGGGCTGGCACTGCCATGGGGAGGCTGGGTGCTGCCCAGCGAGCTGCTTTTGTGCCTTTAGCCCCTCCTGGAGGTGTGACAGCCTCTCTGAGCTCAGCTGACCATGGGTTCACCTTGGTCCTGTTGGGGAGCAGCTCAGAGGCTGAGAGATGCTCTGTTTCATTTCTCCTCCTGTTCTCTCCGCAGGAAATCGGTGAAATCCCGAAGCCGGAGCCCTGGGTATTCGAGGCACTCATCATCTCACAGCAAAAAGCAGAGGTCTGGGTCACGCAGTCGCCATTCCAGTATCTCACCCACGAGGCTGCCGCTGAACTCCAGTCTGGGGGCAGAGCTCAGCAGGAAGAAGAAGGAGCGAGCGGCAGCGGCAGCAGCGGCAGCGAAGGTGGATGGAAAGGAGGCGAAGGGCTCTCCTGTTTTCCTGTCTAAAAAGGAGAACAGCTTAGCTGAACTTAAGGAGTCTGGAACAGAATCTAAAAAGGTCATCAAAACTGTTAAGTCTGAAAAATCCTCTTCGGATACGGAGTTAGTTAGTTTACTGTGTACAAACGCAGAGACTAAAGCACCTGCGGAGACAACAAAAATCAAGGCAGAGGAGAACTCGGACAGGAAACATCCTGTTCCAGTGAGAGATTCAAAGCAGCTGGGAACAAAAGACTCGAAGCCTGCAGCAGCAGCAGAGGACCTTCGATCTCCAAAGGAGACAGACACAGCAGAGAAGGAGATTCCACCCCCTCTGCCTTCGATAAAATCTCCTCCTCCGCCTCTGCCAACTACCACACCTCCACCTCCAACTCCACCGCTGCCACCTTTGCCTCCGTCTCCTGCTGTTCCACCTTTGCCTCCACCCCAACAGACTCCTGTTCAGGTCCCTACTTCAGTCCCAACGTCTTTGTCATCTTCTTCCCACCCAAGGACGTCTACTTTATCCTCTCAGGTGAACTCCCAGTCCTCTGTCCAAGTCGCTACAAAAACACAAGTGTCTGTGACGGCTGCTATCCCACACCTGAAAACTTCAACGTTGCCTCCGCTTCCGCTCCCCCCTATTTTAGTTGGGGAAGATGACTTGGATAGGTAAGGTCACACAGAGGGTCCTGGTTGCGTGTACAAGCACGATGTTAGGAGCAGGCAGATTCTCTTGGTTAGTTTGGCAGTCCCTAGCTTTTACCCTGCAGAGTCCCCTGAAGACTGTCCTGTTGTGTAGCAGCTCCTGGGCTGGCTTTGTGGAGGCTTCTCTCACCCTGTGGGTAGTTACATGCTATCTCATTGAGGAAGAGAGCTTTGGCTACTGTTGGAACACTAGCTAGTAAAAAAATTCACATCACTTCTGTTTTATTTATTCCAGTACTGAAGCATGGATCCAGAGTTAGGCAGCCCTTTGTGGTGCAGCCGCTTGCACAAACTGCTTTTTTATTTCATTTGCCTCAAACCTATACTGAAGTAACAGGAGCGAGCTTAACAATTCCAACACAAGAACATGCTTTAGAGCTGTTTCTGTGCCAAATTCATTGCACATGCAGGCATTGGTTCAGTTTGAGTTTCAGTTATTTAAGCAATGAGTATTTTATTAATCGTAAAGAAATAGGTATTGTTTGTTTATAAATGGAAGAGTAAAACTGCACCAGCTTCAGCTTTTTTGTCTTTAAAAATACCTGTGAGTGTCTAAGAGCTGATCTCAATCCTGTCCTGCAGTTGTAGTTCTGGCTGCTCTGGATTTTGGCTGCTGGTCCCAGCTTCTCATGTGCACTTGTCTGAAGAAGCTTGCTCTGTTTTTTTTTTTTTTTCCTGGGGGTAGCACAGGGCAGTGAAGAAGAAGGGAACCATACTGAATACCCATAGTGGAGGTGGAGAAGAAACACACATTTTTTCTTTTGTAGCTGTTAACATAAGATGACCACTGATGCTTTTTCTACTTGATTTGCTTGGCCTGTCCTTCCCTAACAGCTCCTGTATCTCTCCTACCGTTGCTGAAGATGTGTTGGGTATCTCATTTGTTAGTACAGTGTCTTAACAAATTGGATGTTGCATGATAGTTACAACTTGATATAATTACCCCGTGCTGTAAGTGAACACAGTATGTTATGTGTTTTGATTCATTTAATTGATTTTCATGGGTTGTCCTGGTATCAATGCAAATGAGGGGAATGCTGTTGCTGCGATCAGCCTGGAAGTTAAACATGCCCAGGTCTATGTTGCTCAGCAAATATCTATTTAATTTCAATGTCTGGGATGAGTTTTTCAGGGATTGCAGATTTTTTCCAACTCAAATGCAAGCGTAAGCAAGATCCTGCTGCCGTGTTCCCCCACCTCCAGCACAGAAACAGTTCTGCTCACTCTTAATCAACAGACTCTGTGCTTAGGAGCAGATCTTTTTCAAAGAAGCTGTTTCCCTGTGCCTTCCCTGGGCAAACACTTTCCCTCTGAGACCACGTTAAGCATAGGAGTTGGGAACAGCCTTTGAAGCATCCAAGTGCTCCTCCTTCAGCTGGAGACTCTTCAGCCTTTCTTCATGCTTTCCAAGCTTGCAAGAACTTGGAAACTTGGGTCTGTACCCCCAGCAGTCAACGTGTGCCATGGATCACGTCACCCAGCAGGGAGCGGGGTGAGAGGAGGAGGAAGCCCCATTGGAACCAAGCGGTGCGCACGTCGCATGCATTTGTTGGATGTTGCACCCAGAAATCCATCAGCTTGTGAAGGTTTCTGGGAACATCTGGCTGACTTTGCAGCACTAACGTGGTTAAAGGTACAGCCTGGTTGCATCCCTGCTGTTTTGGGGCAGGGCAGGCAGGAGATAACTTCGAGGTGCCTTTGTTAGGAGGTTGGCATTTGCACCTTGTCATCCTTATGCTTGGGCAGCTCTGAGTGTCTGGTTAGCTTTCTCACTTTAAAAGTAATGCCTGGTGAAAAGTCCAAACGTTCTGGTGGTAATTAAAGTTGCAGCAGCCACCTAATAGGGCTTGTATGAGCAGATAACGAAGCAGTGTAAACTACTGAACAAAAATAGTGGCATGTCTGTGAGGAAGTGGTGGTGGTTGGTGAGAAGGGCAGAAGGAGCTCGTGGAGGTTGAGCACCCATGGGCTGACCCTGGCAGCACACCTCTGCCTTTTCCTGGAAAGTCTTTTGAAGAAGTTGATTGATGTGCATCTGGAAAGGCTGAATCTTTCCTTGTCAGGGCCAAAGGGCCCAAGCTTAGCACATGCTGTGAGATGTTTATGTAGCATCAGAAGCAAATCTCTTGCCAATTAGAAGTGGATTAAACACAAAGTCAGATAAACAACTGCTTTTTTGTTACTGTGAACTTGGAGCCTGTAAGAACTGGACATCAGTGTTTCAAAGACATGCAAGAAATTTGTGAAGAAAGCAAAACGTGGATGCTCTGCTCGAGCAAAGCTGTCACCTCGTGCAGCTGCTGTAACCCCTGGCTGTGTAGGGCTGCTCTGAAGAACCTCTTCTCAGCTTTACAACAACTGTTGCTCTGGTGGAGTGCCCCATGCGGTGCCATCCAGCACACTGAGGGCCCCCAGATGATGGGGGCTGCAGTGCAGTGCATGCAGCTCTCCTGCTCCTGCTATTTCCAGGCCATGCATTGCTCACAGCAGCACCCAGCAGGGAAGGTTTTCCCCCAGAGGTCAGGGCTGTGTGCCCCGTGGTGAGTTCTGCAGCTGTGCAGTGCTTTCTGCAGCACTGGGGCAGGATTGCTCCCCTGTGCTTCTACAGAAGATTTCAGAGCTCACTGCCAGAGCAGCATCTTGCTTTGTCTTGCTTGTATCTTAACTGTAGCTTGCAAGAGATTCTCGTGTAAATCAGGCAATGCCTGCTAGGAAAATCAGAAGGATGACCTCGTTCCAGATGTTTGTGTGGAGATCTCCGTGCTGATGTTAGACCTGCTGATGCTGACAAACAGCAAACCTGCTGCTGGCTGCCAGAAAACCAACCTTGGAAGGTTGTTGGTATCCCTTAATTTTTCTATGCCTGATGGATTTACATGTAGAAGAATTCCTCACTGCTCAGCCCTAGGAATTCTTCCTGCTACATACATACAGGAGAGAGAAATCAGGCTCTGCATTTAATTTAACTGCACTAAATTGACTGGATAGAGGAGTCAGGAAGGGGGATGCTGGCTGCTAACCTGAACTGTCTTACAGGAACTTTGTGGTAAGTAGCTGTTTGTGCAGACTGAGCAAGGGCTGGTTGCAGAGATTTGAAGATGATGCGTTCAAATGTGTAATGCTTTTCTTCCCTGATTTATTATCATTGTAAAGTTTAAGTTTGTCTTCTGGTTTTATACTTGGCTATGCTAATTTTAGCACTTGGGTTCCTAAGTTTATGCTCTCAAATAGCTTTTGTCCTGCAGTAGGATTGTTGTTTGTTTGTTGTCTCTCAAGTCTGATTTCTGTATTGTATCGACTTTTCGGAGTTTAGTCCAAAAGAGATTCTTCCTCCAAAACCTGTGAAGAAAGATAGAGAGCAGAGACCACGACACTTACTCACGGACCTCCCGCTCCCTCCAGAGCTCCCTGGAGGGGATCCATCTCCTCCTGACTCCCCGGAACCAAAGGCAGCCACACCACCTCAGCAACCCTTCAAAAAGAGACCAAAGTAAGGCTGACTTTCTTTTTTTTCCACCTTTTTGGAGTTGTTAAGTTTTCTGTTTCTTCACGCAGATGTCAGTGTAGGTTTCCAAAGCTCTAAGGTAGTTTCAGTGCGTACCACAGCACTCCTTCAAGAGCTGACTGTGTGCCCTGTGCTCTACATGGAGATGGTGCTCTTGAAAGTGCAGTCACTTCTGAAATTGCATCTGGCAGCTGCTTTGCCAGCTCTCCCCACCATTTGTTAGATGGAAAGAGCACTTAATATGCACTTAAATCTTCAGTCAGACTTAACTGTGTTTTACTGAAATTCCTCTGTCCCCAGCCTGATGAGTGCTGTCTGTATTGAGAGAAATGCGTTGTAGAAGAATGAAGTTCACATTTCTGTTTCTTGTATGTTATCTATTCCTTGTGGGTTGGTTCATGTTTGAACCACTCGCAGCTGAAGGCCACTTGCTGTCTATTTGAGAACATGCCAGCCTGGTAAGAAGAAGGGGTTGTACATGTCATGCACCAACACAGACTGCAGTTCAGGCTGTGCACTGAAGCTGTGGCAGGCTGTGGTCCTTCCTCTTGGTCCTTCCAGTGCTAGAGACTGGTGGAGTGTGTCACATTTGATGTTCAGCTACACCTGCCCTGGAAGCTGTCTCAGTCTTTTGATCTGACTGTAGCCTCTGTACCAAAGAAACCTCCTGATGAGTTCTGTAAAGCTCTTGGAGCTCCCAGGCAGAGGTTATTCAGAATAGAATAAGACAGACTGTTCTTATTCAGAGCAATAGAATTAAAGTGCATGATGAGATCTCTGCAGAAATCCGTGTAGTTACCCGCATGCCCCAGGGAGGCTGTAGCAAAATGGTTCTGCCATCTTGAAGTCAGGATTTAAGGTGGCATTATTTCCCCATGGGGAAAAATGCATTGCTCATTAGCTACGTGCAGCTGATAAGTGCATATCTGAAGTGAGAGGGTCTGATCCTGACAGTTCTGGCTGGGGTGCCTCGGTGTGTGAGGCAAAGATCTTCTCCCCATGTGGCAGTGCTTGTATCTGGAGTAGCTGAGATCACGTAGCATCGTTCATCAGACTGTACTAAATGCTTGTATGATGGGAATGTGAAGGCAAATTCTGCTCACAACAGTAGAGTGGAGGTGTTTGAGGGGTTGTGGGTGAGGTGGAGCCCTCGGGAGTCTAACAGCCCTCTTGCTTCTTTCAGAATCTGTTGTCCTCGGTATGGGGAAAGGAGACAGACAGAAAGCGACTGGGGGAAGCGTTGTGTGGACAAATTTGATATCATCGGGATTATCGGAGAAGGGACGTATGGACAGGTGTACAAAGCCAAGGACAAGGATACAGGTAAAGATGCCAGCTGGCTTCAGACCCTGCTTCTCCAAGGCCCTGTTACCTTGGGTGTGCATGAAACCCATTCCGGTGGTGATGGTGGTGCCTGGTAACGATGATGTGAAACTGGAAGTGGCTCCAGCACTGGAATGAGTATTTACATTGAGTGCTTTCAAAAGGGGCAGAAGAACAGAGGCACTGAAATGCTGTTAACTGGGGGCATCCAGCTGCCCTCTCTGCTTGTGAAGATGTGTGCCCAGCGTGCACGACGTGGCGTGTGGTCAGGTGGTTGTGGCAGACACAACCATGGCAGCCACAGACACCAGCTGAAGCCCTTTGTAAACGTGCCTTTGCGTTGCTTTGTAGCAGAGCTCGTGAAAGAGACTGGAGCTGCTTCTGGGGTGATTTAAGTTCACCTGTCTGACTTTCCACTGAAGCAAACTAGGAGGAGCACCGGTGTCATCTGTCTTGAGTTGCTGGCGTGATAACTTTTGACAGAGCGCTGCTAACAAAAAATAATTGAGCGGCAGCTGAAGCGGCTCTGCGGTTTCTTAGTGGATGTTGCCTGTGCCCATAGCTGCTTCAGCTTCCTGCTGGAGACCCACAGAGCTGTCAGTGATGTGTGTGGAGGCTTTGACACTGGCTTGTTCTGGCAGGTGAATTGGTAGCTCTCAAGAAGGTGCGACTGGACAACGAGAAGGAAGGCTTCCCCATCACAGCCATCCGCGAGATCAAAATCCTCCGGCAGCTGATCCATCGCAGTGTTGTTAACATGAAGGAAATTGTCACGGACAAACAAGATGCACTGGATTTCAAGAAGGACAAAGGTAGTATTTGCTGCAGGGTGTGGTTTCAATTAGCCGAAAGGGTGATGCAACTTCATTTGTTTGTAAAACTAAAAATCCTGGTGTGTGTAGATCTGTTGTTGTGTTCCTCCTTGATGCTCAGTTCCAGCAAATGCTCAGTTCCAGCAAGTCTGGTGTCTGGATTTGGCCTCACATCAAAGGGTAGATTCTGATTAATGTGAGTTTTCACAGTGCAGAGGTAGACGCAGGCTTAAAAGGACACACTGTGTTTTTTCAAAACAAACAAAAAATGTTTCAACAACTGAATATACTTTCATTTGTCCAATTTCTCCTCTCATCTTAATTATTTCTCCCTTTATTGTACCAGGTGCCTTTTACCTTGTGTTTGAGTACATGGACCATGACCTAATGGGGCTGCTAGAATCTGGCTTGGTACATTTCTCAGAGGACCATATCAAGTCTTTCATGAAACAGTTAATGGAGGGTCTGGATTACTGTCACAAAAAGAATTTCCTTCATCGAGACATCAAGTGCTCCAACATCTTACTGAACAACAGGTAACCCAGCAGTTTGTCATAGCTCTCTGCCCTGTGCTGCCCCTGGGTTCAGCTGAAAGCAGGCAGTTACTGTCTTCACCTTGAGTGTGCTTAGGAGTAGGAGCTGTTCTACACTGTAGGAATACAGTCCTACGTGTTTCCACCAGTGGTGTGATTGTAATTATTAATTATAATTAAGTGGTAGGTTTCCTGGGTGCTGCCACTGGCTGGGAAGGCAGCTCCTGCTGCGAGGGCAAGCAGCCCTAACAACCTCCTGTGTTGTTTGCTGTGCTAGCAGTCTGTCCACACGAGACTCTGCTAGCTTTTTTGCAGCTTCTTGTAGTTCACTTTCTTTTGTGTTAGCTTAAATTAAATGGATCTCTTTGTGCCCTTCATCTCCATGGCATTTTGGCAGAAGTACTGTTTATTGAAAGTGCTTGTGTGCTGGGAAGCCATTGAGGGTTAAGGTCAAAAGCAGCAGCTCTGCATGAATTCTTTCTCTTGTCTAGATAGCAGTGTTTAGCAGTAACATGGTTCATCACAGAATACATTACAATTATTAATTTGCTATTAACTATCAAGTTGTTATCTGGATACCCATAAGAAAATTTGTGCCTGTGAGAGTAATACTGCAGATAACTGCATCCACATAAAAAAATATCTCTAAGACATTGGTCTGTTGGGGTGTGTTTGTGATAGAGATGAGACTGAAGCACTGCATTTTATTTCTTTGAAGCAATAAATAGGATCCAAAAAACTAAGGCTGACGTAGGCAAAAGTGATTGCTGCAAACACTGCTTGGTTAGGCCTTTCTGCTGCATACAGGGATTTCCTTACCTTTTACTGCCTGCAGAATGTGAGCCCAGCTGCAGTTCAAACTGTTGATTGTTTTTTGTCTTTCAGTGGGCAAATCAAACTTGCAGATTTTGGACTTGCCCGACTCTACAGCTCGGAGGAGAGGTGAGGCATGGGGAGTGGAGGAGAGGGGAAATGACGCTCCTAGGTGGGAGGAGCTCCTTTGTTCTTGATGCCAGCATAGTCCCTCTGCTTGGAAGCCCTGGCATTGCATGAGAAGTTCTCTCTAGTATGGTGTAACTGGCATAACACAGTTCCAGCTGTTGGGAAAAATATCCTTCTGGTCTCTGTGGACTCCTGTTAGACGAGTCTGCCCACAATGGACTGAGACACCTCTGCCTGCCATGAACTTCATTTTGCTCTGAGCTGTTGAGGTCATTCCCTATTCAGTTGTGGCAGCCTGCTGCTGCCTGTTGCAGGTAGAATTTTTTGTCTGGAGTATCTACAGCCTGCTGTCCAGTGCATTTAGGCAGGATTGTAAAATCTGCAATAACTCAGCAGCTCTATTTAGCTCAAGCAGGTGCTATGAAGGTCTAGGAACTTGAAAGCCCCCTGCTTCCACTCACATGCCTAACTCTACAGTTTGGAATTAATAATTACTTCTTGTAAGGGCTTTGTGGTTCTTGCTGCCAATTTACATCTTTGTGTGTTACCTTCCAGCCGTCCATACACAAATAAAGTCATTACGTTATGGTATCGACCTCCAGAATTGCTGCTAGGTGAGGAGCGTTACACGCCGGCCATAGATGTGTGGAGCTGTGGGTAAGTGCCTGGCCTGCATCTTCTGTCCTGGCTGGGCAGGGAACATCATGCACATAGAGTAGCTCCCATGGGAGGCAGCCTTTGACTTGTGCACATCTCTGAAACTATCTGTTCCAGCTAGGCAAAGAGTGTTGTCATGGTATAGGAATACTTTTAAAATGTGCTTTAAGTTGACAATGGCTGTCACCTAACTAAAGCTAAGCCTTTTAGTGAGGACTCCTAGAAGGAGACTTTTTGGTGTTGACATAAAAGTCAGGATAAAAGTCTTTATTCTTTCTCTTGAATAACTGAACCAGCTGACCTTTGCTGCTAATGCGCCAGTAAGAGCAGGAGGGGTGACAAACTTCCAGCAGAACTTAGTACACAAAGGCTTTCTAAAAGTCAGGCCCTCCTAATTACTTCTGGAAATTTTGGCTGTGAAGTCCAGCTGGTGTTCAGTGTCCTGTGCCAAATGAGTGGGGTTAGCCCAGCTCCAGCAGACAGGTGCCTGTATCAGTCCACAGCTATATTTGGCACTGATTGTCATCCTGCCAGAAGGCTGAAGGGTAGTTGTTAAGCACTGGCTGAGTCAGAGCTGTCCCCTCTCTCATTCTCTTTCCCTTTCAGCTGTACAAATGTGTGTGTGTGCATACAAGTGTTGTGTGTGTGCAAGGCTGTATCCTGTGCTCGGCAATGACAAGCTGCATACTGCTGACAGCTGAGGATATTTGGGCCAGCAGATATCCCCCAAACTGTGACAGTAAAGCTGGAAAGATAAGTGGGCTGAATCTGGGAGAAAACAAGATGCCTGCCTGTTTTTCTTATCGTGCTGTTGACACATCCTACTTTCCCTGCAAAGAGTTAAGCGTGAAGCCTGTGACATGTTAACCAGACTAGTGAGCGTTATTTCCCAGCTGCGTAGAATTGGTGGCTGTACACATAGGTTAGTTTGTCAGTTCTCAACTACAAGCCCTGATGCAAATAACTCTCCTTGGGCAAACCTGCTTCTGAACAGAAATGCTGCGATCATCCCAAGGGTTTGCTGTCGTGACCTCTTGCTTTTCCTCTTTCCAGCTGTATCCTCGGGGAACTGTTTACAAAGAAGCCTATTTTTCAAGCCAATCTGGAACTGGCTCAGCTTGAATTAATCAGGTAAAGCATTGCACATGCATGCCTATGAGAAGAGGTACTGCAGAAACTGCTCATGCACATAGTTGCTGTATTATAAGAGCCCTCTTTCTGTGGTCTGCCTGCAAACTAGGACCAGTAAATGACTGTAACTGCACATGTGAATAGTTAGGCATCCAGGTGTCCATGCCTACCATCAAGCGTGTGGCTGCTAACATATGCACCTTCAGTAAACTTCACTGTAGCTAGTTGGGTGCTAAAATCATGACCTTAAATTACATCTCGCACTGAAAATTTGTTTTGATGGATGGCTTATAAACTCTGGTGAGCATTTCTGCTCTTCCTGATACCCCCTTTTTAACCTGAGGTTTATCTAATCCTGGTCCAAGTGTGCTTAGACCTAGGCTGTGGGTATGCCAAGTTGCTTAGGAAGGGGATGTCTTCACCTGGGCAAGTGGCTCTTCTTGCTGTGTTTCCCCTGCTGATCCTACCCTGCTGTTGTGGTTCTCAGCCGGCTCTGTGGGAGCCCCTGTCCAGCGGTGTGGCCCGATGTCATCAAGCTGCCCTACTTCAACACTATGAAACCGAAGAAGCAATACCGAAGGCGCCTGCGTGAGGAGTTCTCCTTGTGAGTTTCCACGGAACAGAGGATAAGCAGCTCTGGGGGGTTATGGCCTTTTGTGATGCTGTGTGACAGATCTGTCCTTTGGCTCTGCTCTGCCTGGCAGGGTGAAGCCCTGCTTCCCATCCCTACCTGCTGCCCTCAGGCAGCTCTCGCCGTGAGGGCTTCTCCCATCTGTGGAAGGCTGCAGTGGGCTCACTGTCCACTAAATATCTGATCTGCCAAAGGTGCCTTCCAGGGGGATTCCCTGCCTCTGCACGCTTGGGGCACTTCTGGCTAGGGCCTTGCCTTGTCAGTCTGCACCTGGAAAGCACGCTTGATAGTGTGGCATTCTCACGGTGCTGAGGCTGTCTGTCTTGAGAGATGTGCTCTCTGGAGGGAGAGTATAATTGTGTGATGATCTTGTGGGATTTGTAGCAGAGCTGTTCTTTATAAAAGAGGAAAAATTAGACTAAAAATATTGCATATCTGCTGCTTGTTCTGATGATGTCTTTGAGCTGTGCATCACTTAGATACCTGTGCAGTCAGGATTTATCACTCTTGGGCATGGGATGCCTCTCTGAAGGCCAGCTACTCCCCCTGTTCAGAACAGCCCCTTAACTCAGCCATATTTTGAACTCTACACAGCATTCCTTCGTCTGCTCTCGACCTGCTGGACCACATGCTGACGCTAGACCCCGGCAAGCGCTGCACAGCAGAGCAGGCCCTGCAGAGTGACTTCCTTAAGGATGTTGACCTCAGCAAAATGGCACCTCCAGAGTAAGTTCCAGCTGGCATCCTTCGCTGCGGTGGGCTCTGCTAATGAGCTTTGGGAAGGAGCCATTGGCTTGGCCTTGCTTTTTCAGTCAGAATTAAGTTACGATTTCTGGATGTGTTTCTCGACTCGGCCCTTGGATTTGTTGTATGGCTGAGCTGAGACCTCTTATGCTGATTTTTGGTTTTGCCTAGTTTCATAAAGCTCAGCTTAATGCTTGTAAGGTGCTCCAGAGCTGTTGGAAGGGATGAGAATAGCCTGCAGCAAATCCCTGTCCTCTGTGCCGTGGAGGACTGGCCAGCTTTGTTGTTCATGGTGCTTGTTATCTGGCTAGAAGCAACACTGCTCAACAGCCTCTGTTTGCAGCTCTTTTCTCCCACCTCAGACAAACTATAAAACTCTGCTCTAGCTACTTTGCATGCAAGTACAGCCATAGCTTTTGAGATTCCCATTTCCTTCAGTTATTAAAGGCAGCTACTTTCTTCAAGCCACCATGCTCACAAAGCTGAGCATAAGTTTGCTTGGAGATGAGGGGAGATGTATTGTAGCTAACCCAGTCCATTCAGGAGTGAGGCTCCAGTGCAAATTACATGATTCACATGCAGCTGAGCTGCCTTTCCGAGCGTTCTGGCACTCATCCCTTTTGGGTTTAGCAGCATGGCTGCATTTAGAGGAACAACTGTGCTTCTGATGACAGTAATAATTTTCTAGGGCCTTCAAGTGTGTTTTTGGTGCTGTATCTTTTACCTGCTAACTCTTGTTCTCTTGCAGCCTTCCCCACTGGCAGGATTGCCACGAGCTGTGGAGCAAGAAGCGACGACGGCAGCGGCAGAGCGGCATTGCAGTGGAGGAGCCACCGTTATCAAAAGTTTCTCGGAAAGAAACTACCTCTGTTACAAGCACAGACACTGTGAAAAACAACAGCAGTCCTGTGCACCCACAGCCTGCCCAGCTCAAAACAGAGTGTGGTGCTGGAGATGCAGTAGGTCAGTGCCTAGACTGGCCTGTAAAAGGCTTCTCTTGATGTCACCTTCCTCCTGTCTCCAGATTGTACTGGGTGTGGGATGCTCATGTCTCTCTTTCAGGGCAGTCTGATTCTTTGACCTCTATTTCTACAGCAAGGGCATTCCAGAATCTTTCTGTTCCAACTTTTTTTTTTGTTGGCTGCAGAGCATTCTGGCTGGTCTTATATTGCTGGTTCTTAAGCATGCTTTCACAAAAAATAATGCAAGGAATCCCTGAGTCCCTCTGGCCAGTAAAGTAACAGATAGTGGGCTGGCAGGAACAGCCATCTGAAGAGCGTGCAAATGAGCTGAAATTTGATCCTATTGATCAAATTATATAAAGATGAGGCATGGGAGATAACACACTCTAGTGGCTGATGGGCAAAAATGTGTTTTATTGCACATTGTTCCTTACAGAAAAGATAGTTGGTCATAAGGACTTGCCTGTGCACTGTTGCCAAAACTGCTCTCAACCTTCTGGTGTCCCAAAAATAGTTGGAAGGGAGACATTTTCATTCTTGGGAACATGGAAATAGAGAAAAGCCGCCCAGACCATGCTGATTGTTCTCTAGAAGCCTTATAAAATACTAGATAGGGCTGAAGATTCCTTTGTGTCAAGTGTTCTACAGACGAGTAACAAGGAAGACAGTTCTTGCTCCAGGGAATGCGCAATCCATGTGTTCAGTGAAACATGGCAGATGGACAAAAGGCGCTGGTTGGATTAGCAATCAGGGAGAGGAATGAGTGTCACGTTATTAGTCCCCTACCAGTAAGGGAAGCTGAATTTTGAGCTTCTAAAACCCAGCCTGTGCACCCTGCTTGCCAAGGAGTTTGACTTGCAAGGTCAGGGCGAAGGGACACCCTTGTCACTCAGGAGGCTGTGGTCCAGCGTGGTGCAGAGGAGAGGTGATGCCATTTAAGGATGGCATTTTAGACTAACCTGGCTGCTTGCAGGTCAGGACAGAGCCTTCTGATCCCAGGCCAGCTTTTAGTGAGGAATTGCTTTCCGCTTGACCTAATTTATTTTTGCTGCATCAGTGGAACGCACCCTTCTTCCATCCCAAACCAGCAGCTTAGCTCTGTCCCAGGAAACATGCTTTCTAGTGTAGGAGGGAGTGCTGCTCTGCTTACCACTGAAATGAGCTGAAGGCTTTCCGTGTCCATCACACGTCCCCCAGCTTGCTGCCCTGAGTGGTGTAGTTGCTCACCAGTCTGATTCTGGGGATGCCCTCAGTTAATGGCTCCGGGAGTGGGGATGTTCAGTACAGCTGAGTTGGTTTTGGCAAGCAGCTGTGTGCAGTTCTGGTAGATTTGGTGGGGAGGGCAGTGGCAAAGCTTCCCTCTACTGCTGACAGCAGTACTGAGCTGTAGCCTTGGGTGAGTGCAGTGTGTGAGCAGTACCACGGGGTGCTGCTGCAGTGCTGCTCAGATCTGATGGCAGGCTGGAGGGGCCAAGCTGCTGGTGAAAACCTCAGCAAGCTGTCTTGGAATCCTCCTCCTTGTGGAGCCTGCATGCCTTCCCCAGGCCCATGGAGAAGAGGTTCACCATAATGTGCAGTGTCACGACTGCATGCTGATGAGATGTAGCTTTCTCTGACCTTTCTGTGATGTTTCTTGTGTTTCCAGCAGGCCTTGGAGAAATCACCCAGCAGCTGAATCAGAGCGAGCTAGCTGTGCTGCTGAACTTGTTGCAGAGCCAGACTGATCTGAGTGTCCCACAGATGGCCCAGCTGTTAAACGTACACTCTAACCCAGAGATGCAGCAACAGCTGGAGGCTCTCAACCAGTCCATCAACGCTCTGACAGAAGCCACAACTCAGCAGCAGGAGTCTCAGGCAGCAGCAGCAGCAGAGGAAGCCATAGAAGAGCCACCCGTGGAGGCCCAGCCACCGGAGGAGCAGGTGACTCCAGAAGCAGCCGGTGCTCAGGGAGACATGCAGAACGTGCTGGCCGTTCTGCTCAGTCAGCTGATGAAGAGCCAGGAGCCCGTGATAACCCTGGAGGAGAGCAATGGGGAGAAGAGCAGCGAGCAGCGGGGGCCAAGAAAAACCCCGACAGTGCATCTGGAGGAAAGTACAGGTAAATAATCGTGACTGTCGCTTGTGTATCCTGAATGCCATTCACCTGTCTGAAAAATTAAAGTGCTTCTGGTTCAGCTGCGGCCAGCAGGAGCAGAGGCAACTGAGAATTGTGTCAGGGGAGGGTTGTGAAGTGGGGCACGGGGTGAGGATGAGAGGAAGAAAGGTGCAGGGTGCCAGAATGCTCTCAGGGGTTTCCACATCCAGGTTGGTTTTTGCACAGTCCGTTGGATCTCTGCAGTTACGCAGATTTCCCATCTTGTTCATCCCAACTATTTTTTCCACCATTCCCTTTCTGCCCCTCCAAGAAAAAAATATATATACAGAAAAGATTGTCAAGAACAGGAGAACTGAAATATTGGAGAGTGCTGCAGGGGAGGGATAGCGGCAGCTCTGTACACAAACACCCAACTTGAGCCCAACGTGTGCGTAGAGGTGGCTTTGGAGTGCTGAGATTGAGCAGCTTCCCAAGTCGAGGCGAGTGGTTCCTGTAGGGCAAGCTAGAGGCATGCTTAAAAGACCTGACTGTATCAGTGAACTCTTGGATTTCCTTTTCAGAGGTGAGTGTAAATGTCTCCATGTTTTTTTTTTTTTTTTTTTTCTGTTGATTTTTTGAATTATTAGCAACATCCTGTGACGACCTCACCAAATTCTAGAAGCGCCTCCTGAGCATGTCTCAAACTCCAGGGAGCCTCTTTTGGCCCGATACACACCTCCTGCAATGTAGCTGAACGTGCTGTGTTCTCGTGCCTTCAACACACCCGCCCACCACAAGCCAGTTGTGATCGTGCTTTTTTTCTTTTTCTTTTTTTTTTTTTTTCTTTTTTTGTTCCCTAGTACTGGAATATAATTAGGTTATTGTAGAGCAGATTCAATTAAATACCATTGTTCTCTGTTTATAATTATTTTAAATGCTACGCTGTCCCCGAATCAGCTTGGCTTTCAAATTACCTGAAGATTGTTTTCTGGATTTCGATACAATCTAGTTTTAAAGTGGACTGACTGATACGGGTGGAGGGGTGGTCCTGGAAGACTACTGGTTTTCACAATAAAGTTTGACCTTTTTAATAACCACTTTTGCAAATGGTTTGAGGATCTGATTCGGTGGAGGCGTTGGTGGCCTCTCACGTCATCGCCAGTCGTAACCTCATCGCCTTCTGCTGGTGGGCGAGATGGAGCCGCTGCAGCTGGGCTCAGGGCTGGTGCTGTGCACGAGGTGTCACCTCCTCTGCCCGCTGTCACCTCCAGCCCTGGCCCTGCTCCTGGCTTCTCCCCGCAGCCAGGCTGCTTTGTTCTCCCTGCTGGCTCGGGAGAAGGTGGGGCTGTGCTGCCAGGGGTGCTTGGCTCCAGCCTAGGAGGGGTCCTTGTTGCTTCAGGTCTGATTTTTTTTTTTTTTTTTTGTCCCCAGCCATAATGATTCTGTGATTTGGGGAGGGGGAGAGCTGGGGGTTGGGGGGGCTGGCTCACGTGCCGCAGGGCGAGCTGTGCGTTGCATGCAGGCAGTCGTGGGGCTGAGGTTTTTGGACTGTACACTGGAAAAAAAGAAAAAGCACTTCTCAAAAAGGTTGGGACTCTGGAGCAGAGAGGGGACCCAGCAGGGGACAGCTGTGCCCTGGCTGTGCCTGCAGACAGGAGCTGGCAGGAGGACTTGGGGCTGCCTCCTGCCTTACCCCTGCTGCAGGGCCCTGTTCTCAGCACGGTGTCACCGCGGTCCCTCTGCCTCCCAGGATCGCTGCCCCCCCCCCACGATGCCCTTGGATCTGGGAGCAGCAATTCCCTCCGTGGGTGCCCCCGGGTTAGGACAGCTGTTGCTTGGGAGCGTGGGGACGGGGTGAGCACAGGGATGGAAAGCAGCGAGCACCGATCTCGCGGCCACTGC
>WBMW01001250.1:2439-19826 GCA_013396635.1 Penelope pileata | reverse complement strand
CAGCTGCTGGAACATCTGCAGCCGGGGCCCGACCCGGGCTGGCGCAGCGCTGGGTGCAGAGGCTGCGGCTGTCGGGGGGTGACAGGAGAAGGAGCTGCTGGAGCCCTCACGTGAGCCGAGCAGCACATGGATGGGAAGTGGGGGAGGAAAGGAGAAGCGGTGTCACAAGATGGAAAGGCTCCTTGCTGTAAGGCAGGGCATTAGCATGCGAATGCTAACGAGGAGCTGGTGATTTGAATCTAAAAGGCGGAGTGGAAGGGGGAGAGGTTTGAGGGGGCTGTTGCTGCCTTCCCAGGGATGGGGCCTGCCTCGGAGCGGGTCCCACGTCGGTTTGGGCTTTTTCTCCAGGAAAAAGAACGTGGCTCTTTCCCCAGAGCCCTCTCTGGGGACCAGAAGGGCCCCAGCAGCGATGGTGCAGCGATGTCTGAGTGCAGAATGGCACCGTGTGCTCGGGAATTCACCTGGCACTGGGAAGAGACCTTTAAACATGCTCAGAGCAGCCCCTGCCCGCTGCCCTGCCGTAGTTTCAGCCAGGTTTCTGCTCTCTGCTGGAGCAGCCCCGTCCAGGCTGAAAATGATATCACAGAATCACAGGGGTTGGAAGGGACCTCGAGAGGTCATCGAGTCCAACCCCCAATATCTTCAGTATTTCTGTGCCACAGTGCCTCTGTTGTTACCCTGAAGGTAAAACCCTCCTCGCTGCTCCACCCCCGGGAGCTCTCTGTGCTCCCTGGAAATCTGGGGCTGAATAAAAGATGGCTTTGGGCCGGGGGGGGGCTGGGGCCGTCCCTGTCAGTGGTGGGAGCGGGGCTGGGTGTCTGGCAGGGTGAGCCTAAAGCGCTCTGAAGTTGGGGGAGCTGCCTAAGTGCAAAGTGCTGTCAGAGCAGCGAGCTGGGCCGCGGAGCCGGCGCTGCGGGCGATGCATTATTCAGCGCTCACAGATGTCTGCAACTTTTCCTCAGTTTGAGACGGGCCCCTGGCTCGTGGCAGCGCTGAGTGCAGCTGATCCGAGGTGACACCTCCTCGGCTCCTTCCGTGGGGAGCGGCTGGGGGGGCCTGGCAGCCCCTCGCTGCCTCCCTCCCTCCTTCCCCGGGGGCTGCAGCACAGAGCCCCGAGGCTGGGGCTGCAGTGGTGCAGGGCAGCTCCTGGCCCAGCACCCAGTGGGATGCGGCAGCACGGTGCCCCGCTGGCTGTCTCTCCCTGCAGCTCTGGGCGCTGTCCTGGGGCTTTTTCCCCTCGAGCAGCTCTGATTGCAGCCTCCTGGTTTGGAGTGAGATCTGCTGTTATCAAACCACATCCAGCACAGCAGCAAAGCCAGCTGCTAGAAGGGCAGGCACCCCTGAGCTGGAGTGTTCTGGAGAGGATGAGTCTGTCCTGGTGCCACAGCTGTGGGTCATGGTGGGGTGACAGCCAGGGACAGCAGCCCCAGCTTTGCTCCAGTTTGGCACCTTTCTCCCTCTTTGTCTCAGGCGCGTGCTCAGCTGTGTTGGTAGCACAGCATCCTCCCTGCACGCTGCTGATGGGAGGGAGATGCTGCCACACCATGGCTGCCACAGCTGCCCGAAAACAGGCATCAGCCCTGACCTGCTCACGTGGCAGCCACACACCCAGCACTGCCAGCACCAGGGCCAACGGTGGCTGCTTCCCCACTACGGAGCTGAGCCATGTGCTGAGCCCCGGGGCTGTTCACAGCCCGGTTCTGCCTCCCTGCAGCAGGGAGGAGGGATGGAGGGCTCTGTGCTGCTGCGAGCCCTGGGTGAGCTCTCTCCTGCCAGGGAGGCTCCGTGCTGACCTAAAAGCTGGGTTAGCCTTTTCCCCCAGGATCTGTGCAGAGCCGGGAGCAGGAGTGTGTACCTGGAGAAGGGATGTGGAGCACCCCTGGCCTTTCTCTGCCTGCCTGTGTGCAGCTGCCAGCGCTGTCAGAGCAGGCGGGTGGGTGTCCCGGTGCGGTGACACTGCTGGAGGTGTCACCGCTCCCTGTCCCATCTCCCCGCAGGTGACACGCGGCCTCCGCAGATGCGGCCCTGGCTGACGTAGCCCCGCGTTGCCTGGGCCGAGGATGAGCAAGCCGACAGGGCTGCAGCACGACCTGGAACGGAGCCTCCCGGCCATCGCATCCATCAGCACCTCGCTGTCCCAGAGCCAGGGCTTCTCCCCGTACTGCTTCTTCTCCCCCGAGAAGAGGAAAGCCATCTCGGACGTCAGGAGAACCTTCTGCCTCTTCGTCACCTTCGATCTCCTCTTCATCTCTTTGTTGTGGATAATCGAGCTGAATGTAAGTTGGGAAAAGCAAACGCGTGGAGTCTTTCCCGTCTCAAGTTGTGCTTTTGTGAGTTCAGTTTCCTCTGCGTTGTGTTGCGGAGGTCTCAGGCCAAGTCTTTGTTTGCTCTCTGATTTGCACTGAAACCAGAGCACGGGCAGTGCAAGCTGCAGCCCGGCTCATTTCCTGCAGGCTGTGGCTGCCCGGGGTCGTTAACACCGTCACATGCAGCGCTGGGTGTTGTCCTGTAACGAGATCTGTGGGATCAGCAGGGTGAGCCAGCGGGCAGCAGCCCCTCCTGCCTCCCTTTGCCTTAAGGGCAGCCCCTGTGTGTGTGCCAGGCAGCCGCCAGCTTTGCCCTGCTCCCTGTTCTGGAAGGCTCCGAGGGTGAGGAGGGGAGCGCAGCCCTTCCCCACGCTGCCCAGCTGCTGGGCACAGACAGACAGGGCTTTGAGCTCCGGGCCCAGCACGCTGCTGCTATCTCAGCCCCTGCAGACTGGAGCACAAAGGGACCGACGAGGTTTCGGTGCCCTGCGGGGCGGCTCCGTGCCAGCACCGGGTGCTGCGTTCACTCTCTGTCAACTGCCACAACGAACAAGGAAATCTAGTTTATTCCCTTCAATCTCCTCGGGTCAAAGTTGCTCTCTGAGCTGCATTTTTTTATTTATTTATTTATTTATTTTTTTTTCCTGAACCGGTCCTGACCAGTTTGGCCGCGCGCGGGCGATGGGTTTCATGTTGCAGGTACTCGGTGTCCTCCCTGGGAACAAGCTGATCAGAACGCTGAGATGATCAGATACCCCCTGCGCTGCCGGCAGCCCTCCCGGTGGCTGCCCTTTGTTTATCAGCACTGCATCCTGGGCTCACTTAGCAGCCCTTATCTCTGCCGTGCTTATCTCCTGCGGTGTCTGCACCTAACGGATTGCCTCGGCCGACAGCTCCGTGGCCACGCAGTGCCTTCAGCCTGCAGGGACCCCCACGGCCTCTCGTAGGCACAGCAGCTCTGGGGCAGCATTCCTGCAATGCCAGTGGTCCCCTGGACCCCAGCCCTCCTGCTCCTGCCTCAGTTCTCCAGGCTCTCTGACGGTGCTTCGCTGCAAATCCCAAACTCCAGCCCTGGGGAAATGCTCTGGCAGCGTGGTCGTCAGGGTAATTGCGAGCGTAGGTCTTGCAGGTAGCCATTAATGAGTGACTAACTGGTGATATTTGGGCCCTGAGCCGAGATGCTGCATATTTAAGGCTATTAGGACGACTTATTTGCCTAGTTATGAAGAGCAATGAGTTTATATCGTGACTAATGCTTTTTTTATCAAATGGTTTCCTTTGCTGCAAGATAAGCTGAGCAAATTGGCCCTCGTTAAATGTCTGTCTCCTGCAAACTGTAATTCTGCGAGCTTGCTGCTTCCAGAGACAAAGAGGTGCCTCTGACAGCTCTTCTTACTTGCTGAAGGCAGCAGCATCTATTTAAGCTGAAACACCTCCCCGAAATTGTCATCCAAAGCCTCGGCTGAGTCCTGCTCCTCCCGTGACATCGGTGGTGTTGGGAAGAGGCTTTGTGGGTCCCTTCCAGCTCAGGGTATTCTGTGATTCTTTTGGTGGCAGCTCAGCAAAGCTGCCTGGTGCAATCCTGCAGCTCTCCAGCAGCGGTGCAGAGCTGCTCGCCCCCTCCCTGGCTCTTAGCACCAGCCCTGACCCACAGGGACCACTTCCCGGCAGCTGCCTCGTCTGTCCTTGGACCATCTGACAAGAGGGTGCCAGGGCACCAGGCTGCCAAGAACTGGCCTGAGATCCACCAACTTGTTTCTCACAGATCATCAAACAGCTGTCAGCATATAGCAGCTTCCAGGCCAGCTGGGCTGCGTTCAAACCAATAGCCTAAAGGTGAAGCATTTGTTCCAGTTACCTGAGCC
The DNA here is from genome assembly GCA_013396635.1 of Penelope pileata. Taxonomy (NCBI): domain Eukaryota; kingdom Metazoa; phylum Chordata; class Aves; order Galliformes; family Cracidae; genus Penelope; species Penelope pileata. Next base: position 15,655 of record WBMW01001250.1, on the reverse strand, counting down.
ATCCACTTCCTCATAAACAGCGATTCCAAGCTCCTGAGAACAGGATTTATGGTGTCAAAAGCATCGAGGCTGTCAAGCCCCAGATTTTCTAGGGGTGAGATAAGAGCTCTTTGAGCTCTATCCATGCCCGCCTACAGTGCTGCAGAGCCTGGTTTTATTTGGCCTCTTTGGGATTTTCTTGTGTTTCTGTGTTCATGGCCCTTGGAGCCCTCTCCTCCTGTCTCACAGGACAGATGTTTTGGTGTCCAGAAGTGCTTCCCATGGCTTTTCCCTTTGCTCCCATATGGCTGAATTCCATCACCCAAACACGTGGAAGCGGTGGGCACAAGTGGGAGGTGCAGTCCTGCAGGAGACCGAGGGCTTTGTACACAGGAGGTGATGCTGTGCTGAGCCTAAGGACTGCCTTCCCATGGTAGAAAGCCCCACACAGAATAACATCCCCATGTGCTGCTGCAGCCCTGGCTGCCCTCGGTGTGAAGCCGAGGCTGCAGTGGGCTGTTGCATCCTCCCGTGGCCCTGAGCTGGCAGAGCAGCACTGCACTGTGCATTTCTGTGCCTGCTGCATAGCCTGACCCAGCGCTCACCTCCGGCCGGGTTCGTTATCGTTAGTTTCTTATCAGTGCACTCAATAGCTCTCTCGTTTCCTGTCTCCTCTTCAGACCAAGGATGGCATTCAGAAGAACCTGAAGAATGAAATCATCGAGTACAAATTTAAGACCTCTTTCTTTGATATATTTGTGAGTATCCCAGCCCGCTTCTGGGGGGGGCAAACTTGGTGTGCGGTGGCTGTGGGCTGGGTGGGGAGGGCAGGGGCTGGGGCCTCCCACGTCCCTGCTGCTTGCCTGGCCCGGCACTTGGGTGGGTCACAGCCCACCCTGCTGCACCTCTGAGCCCAGCTGGCTCAGTCCTCAGGGGCTGTGTCCTTCCAGCACCCAGCAAGGGGACGAGGACACCATCTATAGCGATGTCTTCTTGTTTTTAAGGTCTTGGCTTTCTTCCGATTTTTTGTGTTGCTGCTGGCCTACGCCATCGTGAGGCTGCGCCACTGGTGGGTCATAGCGGTAAGGAGGCCATTGCTGCTTTCCTGTTTTTACTTGGAACTCTCTGCCTGGACTTTGCGGGGATCTGAGAGACGTGTTTTTATTTTCCAGGTCACTACGTTGATATCCAGTGCCTTCCTGATTGTGAAGGTCATCCTCTCCGAGGTTGGTTTCCTCGGGCTCACAGGGGATTGCTTTGTGATTGCTCAGTGCTGCTGTTTTCCAGTTTGTGTAAACACCTTGTGGCTTTTGCTTTCTTCCACTCAGCTTCTGACCAAAGGGGCGTTTGGCTATTTACTTCCTATCGTCTCGTTCGTCATTGCTTGGCTGGAGACTTGGTTCCTGGATTTTAAAGTCCTCACTCAGGAAGCAGAAGAGGAACGATGTGAGTATTTTGCTCCTCTCTGGCAGGAGCTGGCAGGTTGGGCTACCAGGCCTGGGGTTTCTGCTGCTTTGGCAGCACCTTGCCAGCTATGACATTTATGGAGAAGTGATCTCCAGGCTGGCTGTGACGGTAAGTGCCTGACTCAGTTCTGTTATGGTATACGAGTCCCTTCCAGGGAAGAAAATACCAGATTATAAAAAGCATCTTTTAATTGAGAAGAGAAAAACATGCCAAATTCTCCAATGTCTGGATACTGAAGCCAGACGTATTGGAAACAGAGCTCACCTCCGCATCAGGGAAAATGTTTTGAAACAGTGGGACGAATGCCAGATGGGCTGTGGGGCTCTCCAGCTCGTGAGATCTGTCTTCAGATCTGGGCTGGAGACCTCAGCAGAGGAATGCAGCCCTCAGAGATACGTTACAGGGGCGCAGCGTGGGTGTGAAGTTCCGCAGCCTCTCGTCATTGGGGTCAGGCTAAACCAGGACTGAGTTGCTCTGACCTAATGCTTTGCAAACGACCACGTGTGGCCGGGCACCTGTCCCTTCCAAGGGTCCTTCTAGGGAGTGGGTGCTCGGCCTGAGGTCATGCAGCTGTAATGCAGAGCAGCGGTGCTATTACAGCACGAGGGCTGAGTCGTTCTCCCAGACTTCTCTGACGAGAGAGAACTGGGAAATGGCACGCAACGCAAGAAGTATTTGTCAAGTGAGGCTGGATCAGAAATGCACCGAGTGGCTGGAAAGCACCAGAGGATGTTTGGGTCTTGTGAGGAGGCTTTAAGATGAAAAATGATCAAGTGTTTAATGCCTCTATTGGATTAGGCTCGGGTTCCAAATTGCTTCCAGGGGAAGCTCTTATTTAATTAGATGCTTAATCGCCTTTGGATTTGACAGGCAAAAGAGCCCATTGATCTCCATGCAGATAAAATGGCTCAAACAAAAGATGAGGCAATAGGAGCTGAAAAGCTTGTGGGCTGGCTGGTGTCAGTGCGAGCGGAGCAGCTGCAGCTGGCAGAAAGTGGCTGGGAGGCCGGGGAGGGGAGGGGAAGGGGGTGGTGGGAGGACAGGGCCCTGTCCCCCTGCATGGGACCCTGTGTGAAACTGCTCTGCTTTGCAGGGTACCTGGCAGCCCAGGCTGCGGCTGCCCATGGGCCCCTGCTGTACCCCAGAGCCCTTTCCGAGGGACAGTTCTACTCCCCGACGGAGTCCTTCGCAGGTAACACACTCTGCTCCCCTCCCACGTTCCTCCTGGAGCTCTGTGCCCCTGTCACTGCCCTCTGAGCTCTCCCTTGTTAGCCCAGCCCTTGGCAGAGGCAGGCAGCAGGGCCTCCAAGCACTGATGCTGCAAACCCCTCCCTGCCCCGTGCCGGTGCCCGGGCAGTGCAGGCCCAGCCCCGCTACCTCTGTGCCATGGTGGAGCAGGATCATGCTCAGCCTGGCTTTAGCTCTGTGGGAAACCAAAGCATTTTGTGGGATTAAATGCTCTTAAGCTGTGGTTAAAGTGCTAGGAAAACGCTGCCCTCACGATGAGGGCATGGGGGCAAATCACTGCAAGCAGGCGAGGGCTGGAGCTGGCAGCGTGCTGCTGCCTCGTGCTGGCTCCGAGACCTCCCCTGCGTGGCAGCCAGCAGACGTCAGCCACAGCAGTTGTCCCCGTGTCACTGACACCCGGGGCGTGCTCGGTGCGGCTGGGAGCAGAGCAGCACCTGGCAGCCAGCCCTGTGCTGGGAGGGGGGGCCGAGCACCCGGGGTTGTTGGTGGGAGAGGTACCTATGGGACCTTTGTTACGTGTGTGTTCATGGTGTGCTTCACCCAAGGGTCAGACAACGAGTCGGACGAGGAAGGTCCGGGAAGGAAGGCGTTGACAGCTCAGGTAAACAGAGACACGTTCCTGTCCCTTCTGCCTGTCCCTCGTGTCACAGCCTGGGGACGTGGGGCTGAGGTGCTCTGCCTGCCCCTCACACCTGGCAGCGTGGCTGCAGGAGGAGAGGTTCTCTGGGTGCCACCCAGCGTTAGCCAGCTTCTCCAGGGTGCTGTGCTCTCCCCTGCAGCATCCCACAGGGATGTGATTGAGGCCCTGCCTCTCCCCCTTCCCTGGTACCAAACAGGGCATCGCCTCGATCCTCGCTGAATCCCAGCTAGCGGGGTGCTCCCTCGCTCCCTGCAGTCTGCCTGGGCACAGGCTTCTCTGTGCCGCTTTCCAAGCGGTTCTGCTGCTGTTCAGCTCCCCTTCTGGCACTCCCACAGAAGGGAGCTCTGGGCACCTCGCAGCCCTCTGCCCGCTGGAAACCCTCGTGCTAAGGCAGGAGGCTCGCTGGTAGGCGCAGCTGCTGCGTGGATGCGAGCCAGGGCGGGGAGCGTGACTTCGAGCTCCAAAATGAGGCCTCTGTGACCTGAATTGAAGAGATCGGTGTGGAGTGGTGATGGGAGGTAGCCCACTTCCCTCTGCCAGCCCTGGGGGGGGGGTAGCAAGCCGTGCACACACACTTGGGGCTTTCTGCAGACCCTGCAGGTGAAGTACTCCCTTCTCTCCTAGGAGAAAGAATACGTCCGACAAGGCAAAGAAGCAATGGAAGTTGTGGACCAAATCCTCGCCCAGGAGGAGAACTGGAAGTTCGAGAAAAACAATGCAAGTGTCCCCCCGCCCCGGTGCTGGGCAGCGCTGGCAGAAAGCACGGATGGCTTAGCAAAAACTGGAGGACAAATGAGGCTTTTGAAACCTCCTTGCGACATGAAAAATTAACAAGCGTTACAATTACCTGATTGAATTAGGAATCTATTCCAGTTCAGTTAAATGTAAAATCCCCTCTTATTTAATTAGACGTTTAATTGCCTTCCCATTTGACAGGAGAGAGCCCATCACTCCTCCCTCCTGGTGGTGGGCAGCTCACCTTTGGTGGGTGGGAGGGCTCCAGGGCAGAGCGCTGCTGGCAACACGCTGCAGTCTGGGGAGGCTTTGGCTCGCTGGGGTCAGGCCTCTCTGGCTGATTTGGCCAAACTGGGGGCAGAACTGTGTGGGGCACAGCCACCCTAAACTGTCCCACCCCCTAAACTGTGTGTGTGCATCCCCTTCCCCAGGACAGGAACCTTGGGGACAGCAGAGTGTGTGTCAGGGAGCGCTGCCGTGCCTGTTTCCTCGAGCTGCAGCGTGGTTTTCAGGGTATCTAGGGCTCCTCTCTCTCTGAAGAATGGTGTGAAAGGGGCAGTGTCTCTGCCCCCTGAAACCATCCTTGCTTTCTGCTTGTGGGCTCGCAGCACAAGTGAGGTGAGAGTCCTGCAAACTGCAGTCTCATCTGGTATTTAAAATTCCCCTGTCAAGTGATCCATTGTTTGATGCCAAACTAGCTGGGCAGATTGTTTTCTTTATCCAAAGGGGGGACGGATTTAAATAGACTAATCAGAGTTTAACACAGGGCTAATGATGAAAGGTTATCATCTGTCCATCCCTAGCCCCTCCAGGGAGTCTCTTCTCAGATGTAGGTAACAACAGCAGTGCTGGCAAACGAGCCCCTTTCTCTTACACGTGGTGGTAGCTTGCTACAAAGAGAATTTGACCTTGAAATGGAGTTTGCAGGCTGGCACGGGGTGGATTCTTTTCCTGTCTCATCACTGCTGCCTCTCTGGATGTTGTTTTGTTTATGGAAATTTGTGCATGGGCATCCAAAGTGGGCTCGGTGCCGTGCCCGTTCAGGGCTTGCTGCCTGGCATGGGGGAGCAGGGGCAGTTTGGGGGTGGCCCTGTGGGATGGCACCACAGTGCTCGGGGCCTGGCAGGCTTTACCCTGGGTAGAAGCGGTTCATTTGACTTTGCCAGTGTAAATGTAACTTTATTTCTTGTGCAGGACTTTGGTGACGTTGTTTACACTTTTGAAATACCTTTCCATGGCAAGACCTTTATCTTAAAGGTAAGGACCGTCCCGTATCGCTCCCTTAGCCCTTGTGCCTCATGCAAAATGACCGCTCTGCCTGGAGCCCCAGCTCAGCTTTCACACTCTGTGCAGCCCTGGCAGGACAGGTCAGCCTGCAGAGCTCTCTCTTTGCTTGAGACAGATGAACTGCTCTGCACGCTCTAGGGAATCTCTCCAGGAAAACCCCTTGGCTGGCAGACAAACTCCCCGGCAAATATGCTGGGCCTCGGTTTCTGCTGGTGGAAGTGGGAGCAGGTGACTGCAAGACTCGCTTCCAACCCCAGCATCTAGGACTAATCTGACCAAGGAGGCTAATTGCAACTAATTGCCAGCAAGACCAGGGCTGAGCGTGCGTCTGCTGCCGCCTGGCATCGAGCAGAGCTGCTCGGAAGTGCCGTGCTCCGTGCCCTCTCGCTGGAGTGCCTTGGCTGTAAACCACGCTTTAATGAAGCATTGGTGCTGCAGTGGCTTTTCTTTGTTCCAGTGCATATGTTGCCTCGTTGGCAGGAGCTGCCAGCGGAGCAGCTCGGTGTTCACAAGGAAGAGCTGCGTGGTCCCTCTCTGCTGCGTTCACCGTTTGCCTCCAAAGATCCCCGGTCCCACGGGGACGCGGGGAGATGAATGTTGGCTGCGCTGCAGCTCGGAGAAGCTTTGCAGAGAATTTCTGAATTTCTCAATTCAATCATGCAGGCAGCAGAATTGCTGATAGGGTGGGGTGAGGGTGGAGGGGTCGGCCCCAAGATCGGTCGGTCTGTCTGTCCGGCCGTGGTACAGACAGACACTCGTCCCCTGCCCCAGCAGGCAGTAGCTCAGTGCTCCCCAGGGCCTGAGCTGCCCTCTGGCTCCACGTGTGCCCTCCAGCTCCCTGTGGCAGTGGGGTACCAACGTTGGCTTTGCAGCCTCGCTGCTGCCCTCCTGCTTCACCCCTGTTCTTTGTGATCTGCCCTTAGAAAGAACCTTAACCAAGTGGGGCAGGGGGCTGGCTAACAGCTCTGCCTCTGTCCTCAGGCCTTCCTGCAGTGCTCTGCTGAAACAGTTTACCAGGAGGTTATTCTCCAGCCCGAGAAGATGATCCTGTGGAACAGAACAGTGGCAGCTTGCCAGGTGAGCGTGCCGGACAAAGATGGCTTAATCACAGGAGCTCCTTGGAGCGGAGAGCTGGAGCTCCGCGGCGCAGCACCGGCTGTCAGCGCTGCCCAGGCCCTCCTGGAGCTGAGCTGGATCAGAGTCACCGAGGCGTGAAATCTCCGCCGCTCAGCCGTGCGATCCGAATGCTCGGCGGCAGCCAGCTGCGTGCCTGTGCCCATCCAAAAGCCCACGGGGTGGGCAGGGAGCTGGAGCTGAGGCTGCTCTGCTCGGTGCTGTTTGGCACTGCTGGTGTGGTGGGGGTCTGAAGGCAATGCCTGTGTGTGTCCCCCCCCCCTAAGAAAGGCAGAGGGGTGGCCCTGGGCCAGCAGATGAACCTGTGTGTGCTGCCAGGGAGCCCCCCCCCCCGAGCCTGCCGTCAGCTGCTGGAGCTCTGCGCGCTTCCAGCTGCCAGGGAGGGGCTGTCTTGCCCAGCTGTTGGCACCTGCGGGCGCAGGCTGAGGAAATCTCTCTTTCTTTTATTAAATCTCTCTTTTATTCCTTCCAGATCTTGCAGCGGGTCGAAGACAACACGATCGTTTCGTACGACGTAGCAGCTGGGGCCGCCGGCGGTGTCATCTCCCCCAGGTCAGTTTATCCCACTGTTCTGTACTGAGCCCCTTGACACCATCTGAAATCCAGTGAGAGGCTCCCAGCCCCGGTGAGAGCCCCCAGCACCCAGCGGGCAGGGCTATGGGGTGCTCCCAAAGGCAAGGAGCCCCTCAATTCTCCTCCAGGCCTTTCTGGCAGGGGTCTCAGAGCTCCAGAGCCGTCCCAGGCAGGCAGTCTGTCTCCCTGCTACCAGTGCTGGCTGTGCTCTGTCCATATGTTGACGTACCTTTGCCACAGCCTTTCCCAGCAGTCCCAGGCACGTGATCCGTCCCTTCAAAGCCCCGTGCACACTTCAAAGCCACCGGTGCCCTTTCTTTGCTTAGGGACTTTGTGAACGTGCGGCGGATCGAGAGAAGAAGGGACAGGTACGTTTCCTCAGGGATGTCAACCACGCACAGCCTGAAGCCTCCGCTCTCCAAGTATGTCAGGTAAGAGGCAGAGTGGTTTTTTTTATAGCTGATATCTGACACACGCTTTTGCTCGAGCTTAGGGCGAAGAGCCACTTAAATGCAAACCCTGCTGTCTTTCTGGCACCCTTTGCAGGAAGCTAATCTATTTGTGGAACTAAACCTTGCTTCCCTTGTTCTTCTTCCTTTGTTAAAGAAACTCTCTGTGCTGTTGGAGTGCTGCTCGGGCGTTTCCCAGCTCTCTGCTCTGGGGAGTGGAGGTGTGAACCAGTGGCAGCACAGCCCCAGCCCGCTCCGCATCCTGTTTGTGCAGCAGCTCATTCCCAAGCAGGGCTGGCTGCCATTTCGGAGGGGCAGTAAACAGCTGCCTGTGTCCTTCTCTGAGCCTCTCAGATGCCTTTGGCTTCTCGTAAGCCGGTCACTCGCTGACTTTAAAGGCTGCAGGCACCGAGGGGTGGTCCCAGGGGTGAAGCAGCCCCAGCCTCTCCCCTTCCTCGGGGTCGGTTCTGTGCTGCTGGCAGCGTCTCGGCGGGGCTGGGCTCATCAAACAAGGACTCCTTGTGACTGTCTGTGCTGCTGCCTGGGGCCCAGCTGTGCCACTTCACGCACTGACTTTGTTTTTCCTAATAATCTGGTTAAAGTAATTGACATTTTAACTCGGAGCCGTTATAGCTGCCTCAGTCTATTTAAGAGCTGGGGACTTCGGGGGCCTAGAAAAATCTTTTAACAAATGTATGCAGCAAAAATAGTGCGTGTTCCTGAGCAGGGAGGGGAAATCTGTGTCTGGGCTGTGTGTGCAAGCACAGCTCTCATCTCTGAGACCCTCAGCTGGTGTGAGGAGGGGCCTGGGGGCTGCAGGGACAATGCTGTCTGCACTGAGCCCCCGACCACACGCGGTCTCCCAGGGACTGGTGTGTTTGCACCCGTTTCTGCAAGGCAGCTCCTCTGCAGCCTCCCTGCAGGCTCAAGGCTCAGGGACTGCAGCCCAGGGCCCTGCCAAGGCACCTGTGGGAAACCTGCTGGGCTGTGGCTGCTCGTGTGCCTGCAGCCAAGCCGGATTCCAGCCCGGGCACTGCACATCTGCTCCCGTCCTCGCAGCCAGGCGCGGGGCTGCAGCTGCAGGAGCAGCACGGGGTCGGCGCGGTGCAGCCTCCCCAGCCTGACTCAGGGCTGTTGTTTCCCTGCAGGGGTGAGAACGGGCCCGGAGGATTCATCGTGCTGAAGTGCCCCAGCAACCCCAGGGTCTGCACTTTCATCTGGATTCTCAACACGGACCTGAAGGTAAAGATTCTTCGCTGATGAAGTGAACGTATCGCAGCCCCAGCAGAGCTCTCCTGTGTGCTTCCAAAGCCTGGCCATGTCACAAAGCGGGTGCTGAGGAGCTGCCCCGTGCTCCCAGCTGGGCAGTGCAGCGGCTGCCATCTCTCCTGAGCTGTGCACGCAGAAGTTGGGCACTGCCTGAAAATCCCCCTCTTTCCCCCGAAGTTGCCCCAGTGTAGGGCTGGGAATCCATTCCTTGCCCGGCAGATCTTGCTTGTGGGTTTCACCTCTCTGCGTGGCACGGAGGGGAGAGGTGATTTCATCCTCTTTGGGGACCAGAGTGAGTTGGGCACGTAAGTGCTGCTGCCTGCCTGCTGCTCCCAGGAACCTGCTGCAGGGATGAATCACTCTCCCCGGCGTGCCCCGCTCCCGTCACCTCGGCACAAACACCCGGGGAGCCGAGCTGCAGCCCCGCGCCGTGACCCAGATCCGGAGCTATTTGGGGAGCTGCATGCAGAGTCCTCGCTGGTGGCCGAGACAAAGGCAGCACGGAGGGAGCTGGGCCGGGGGGGGGAGCGGGGCCGGGGCAGCGCTGCGCTGTTTTCTTCCTGCGCTGAACCGCGCTGAGGTTGGTGTGGAAACGGCGCTGCAGCAGCGAGCACAAAGGCCCCATTCATGGCGCTGTGCTGCAACGCTGCGCGGCCCCCTCCCCTCCCACGGCCCTGCCTTCCACCCAGCAGATCAGCGCTGCTGGGAAAAGGATTTGCAGAGCTGGCGGCTCCTGGGCCGGGACGCTGCACCCCGCTGCCCCTGGCGCTGCTCGGCATGGGCTCAGGGCCGGAGGTGTTTTTCCTCCGTGGAGATGCCTCCTCCTCCCTCCTCCATGGGCTGGGGCGGAGGCAGATCGGCCCCATCTTGCACAACCGTGCGGGGCTGGGGAAGGAGAGGCTCTCCCTGTGCTTCCCGGGCCGGGGAGCGCTCGCCCACCGCCTGCTGCTGCGGGAAGCGATGCCGTGGCGGCCGCGCTATTAATAACCGGCGTGAGCTGCTGCCAGCATCTTCCGAAGGGCTCTGCTATGGCTCAGACCCCTCTTCTGTGCTGCCTTGGTATTTCCTTTGGCCCTGACGCCGTATTTATAGCACATGGCTCATCCCTTCCTGCACTGAAGGGCAAGGGTNCTGCTTCCCCCGCAGCGCCGGGGCTGGTTTCCTTCCCATCTCGCATAATGGAGCACGGCCGAGGTGGTGCGGGCTGAGTCGTGCCGGGCTTTTTAGAGACATCACAATTCAGTTCCTCCCCCGGAGTGAGCTCCCTGGGAGCAGCAGCTCCCCGCTGCGGCACGGGGCTGCCAGGGGCCCAACCCCACACCCTCTGGGCCCCCAGGGCAGGGGTCCTGCGGGGCTGCTGCCCCATGGCACTGCCACCCATCTCACGAGCCGTTTCCTCTGCTCCCCTCGCAGGGCCGCCTGCCCCGGTACCTCATCCACCAGAGCCTGGCNGTGTGTGTGTGTGTGTGTTTGGGTCTGCGCTGGCACTGTGCCCCGGAGCCCCCTTGGGAGAGGTGCCTGAAATGGGACCCAGGGCCGGGCACTGTCCCAGCCCAAGGTGAGAGGGAAAAGCAGCCCTGCCCCACATCCGTGGGGCTCCTCCCAGGCCCTGAGCAGNGCCCAACCCCACACCCTCTGGGCCCCCAGGGCAGGGGTCCTGCGGGGCTGCTGCCCCATGGCACTGCCACCCATCTCACGAGCCGTTTCCTCTGCTCCCCTCGCAGGGCCGCCTGCCCCGGTACCTCATCCACCAGAGCCTGGCAGCCACCATGTTCGAGTTCGCCTTCCACCTCCGGCAGCGCGTCGGGGAGCTCTGCAGCAAGCCCTGAGCCGGGCCCTCGCTGGACTGTCTGCGGGCTGGGGGGGCTGGGGGGGCTGCTCCGTCCTTCCCTGCTGAACCACAGCCCTGGAGCCGCCGTGCGTCGTGTGCCAACCCCCTGCCCAGCTCCCCCCTGCAGCCGGGCTGTGCCCCCTCCCCACACACGGGGTCTGGGGGCTCGTTGGGACCCCCCTGCTCCTGTGCCGGGGTGGAGGGAGAAGGGCGCTCGGGGGTGAGGGCACAGGGCTGTACCCTGTCACTGTGCCACAGGGACAAAGCACAGCTGTGTGGCTCAAGGGCACCTTCCCCAGGGTGGGGGGCTCATGTGGGGACCCTCAGAGCTGTCTCCTGAGGCTGCCCCCCCTGTGGGGTCCCAGCTGAGCTCATCCCCCCCCCAGCCCTGCACGGAGCAGATCGGAGCCCTCCGTCCTTCCCCAGGGGCTGTGGGGTGAGCACAGCTCCGTGCTCCCCGCACCCCCTGCTCCATAACGGGGGGCAGCACGGGGGTGGGCACCCACAGCCCCCACGTGGGATGGCCCCGGGGTCTCTGCCCCTCCTGTCCCTCTGCCAGCGCCCGTCCTGGGGTCCCAGCCCCCCGCCCGTACCGGGGACGCCTCGGGCTGGCACCTGTCAAAATAAAGAGCCTTGCACTATTTGCAGCCCGCTGCCTGCCCGCTGCCCTTTGTAACTCGATCGAATAAAAGCAGGAGGAGTGCCCAGCTGGGGGGGGCAGGCACAGGGCTGAGCCCCCCCCAGCTCCAGGGATGGGTGGGCACACCGGGGGGGTCACTGTCCCCCGCCCTGCACATCAGGAGCCGTGTCCCCCAGCCTGTCCCCAGGGCCCGGCCACCGGAGCGCTGCCCGCTGGCACCCTGCGAGCACCCGTCTGTCTGCAGCCCCCATCTGTCGGCCCTACAAATAGCCCCGGGGGGGGCACGGGGCCAGCACCCCGCTGCCAGCCGTGTGGCACAGCACACGTGGGACCCCGTGGCCCTTCAAGGGCAGCGCTGGGGTCAGCACCGAGTGGCACTTGGTGACACTGGGTGCTGGCAGCGGCCACCGCAGAGCTGTTACCATCTCTGGGGTCTGTCGTGTTTGCCGGTCCCCAGGGGCAGGGAAGGGCCAAGGGGTGGCCCCCACGTGTCCCCGCATCCCACGGGGGACACAGCATGGGGCACACGGGGCCGGACACACGCGAGGTGACGCACACGTCCCTCAATGCCACCCCCCCTGCTTGCCCCGAGGGGGCCCTTGGCACCCTCCCGTCCCCTCGGTGCCAGCGACACGTCCCAAAATAGCCTCAGCGGGGCCATAAAAGCGGGGAGGGCGGGCGGGGGGGCGGCAGAGGCCGCAGCCGGGGGTGCCACGAGGATGTGGGGGCCGAGCACGGTGGTGCGCAGCGGGGGGCTGCTCTCCAGCGCCCGCCTGGGCTGCCGCGTGCAGGAGGAGGACGTGGGCCGCCACGAGTCCTTCAGCGCCGAGTGGCTGGACCTGGAGCTCAGCACCCGGCCCGAGGAGGGGTGAGCGGCACCGCCGGGGGTCCTCGGGGGGTCCCCGAGGGCTGTGGGGTCCCCGTGGGGCTTTGGGGATGGAGGGGGGCTGAGGGGCCCTGTGGGAGAGGCGNNGAGGGTCCCTGTGGGAGAGCCGCGGAGGTGTCCAGTGGTTCCCTGGGGGATTGGGAGGGTCTTGGGGGTTGATGTGGGTGGGGTTCTCCATGCTTTCCTGTGGGTTGAGAGAGTCCCCATAGGGCTGTGAAGGACCTGGGGTCAGGGGGGGTCTCCATGGAGCTGGAGAAGTCATGGGTGGGGGCTCCAAGGTGCCAATGGGGAACACGGGGGTCTCCATGGGTCCCCGTGAGGTTGGGTGGTCCCGATGGGGCGGGATGGGACAGAGGGGTCCCCAGGGCTGCCCACGGGTTTGGGGAAGCTGTGGGGGTCCCCAAGGTTACCCATGGCTTTGGGGAAGCTGTGGGGGTCTCCAGGGGCTTGGGAACACTGTGGGGGTCTCCAAGGGTACCCACGAGGTGGGGGTGGGATGGAGACCCCCCCTGTCGCCCCCTGAGCCCCCCGTGCCCACCCAGGTGGTGCCGGCGGGAGGTGGACGAGCAGCGCCGCGAGTCCATGGAGCAGCGCGGGGAGACGCGGGTGCTGGAGCAGCGCTCGCCCTGGGGCATCCTGCGGGTGGGGGTCCTGGGGCAGCCCCTGGCCCAGCACCTCCTGCCCTACGCCCGCACCCTCCCCCTGCCCCTCTTCGCCCCCCCAGACCTGCGCGGTGCCAAGGGGGGGCTCCGGCGCACCCTCTCCCGTTCTCTCTCCCACGAGGCCCAGAGGGGCTGAAGGCAGCGGGCGGGGGGCTCCGGGCGCAGGCTGACGGCGGGGGGCGGCGGCGGTGGGTGGGCCCTGAGCCCCCACGGTCACCGCAGCCCCCGGGGATGACGGAGATGGGTGGGGGGATGTGGGGGTGGGTGCCCACCCCACAGCGGGCGGCGGAGGCCGGCGGGGACGGTTTCCCTGGCAGGAGGAGGGCAGCGAGGATGGGGAGCGCTGAGCCCCCCCCCACGAGGCCCTTGCAGGGGCTGGGGGACGCGGCGGCGGTTTTGTACAGCTGTGATTTTCT
>WBMW01001242.1:0-30680 GCA_013396635.1 Penelope pileata | reverse complement strand
CTATCAAGTAGTGTCATTGTGCTTTTCGTATCTGCTATAGTTACCATGGAAAAAACAGGAGGCATTACTTTCGGAGCGATCTACATGCAACACACTAATAAATGGACGGGTTTGATTTCCTTTCTACCAAACCTCATATACAGGTATACTTCGGTGTTGGCTTGACACATTATCAATGTTTTACTGCAATATTTGCAAGTCCTCAGCTAAAAACCTGAAGTCAAACTTTAATGGATATTGAGAGCAGGACAGATTACAGACTGTGTTCACACAGTGTGTTCACAGAGGTGCTTAAATTTTCTTCAGGCTCCAGCAGTGAAGTGTGAAAATTCAAGGGCAGGGTTAGAAATGAGCATAGAGGAAAAGCAAGCAAGACCACGCGCAGTATGCAAGTCTGTACACACTAATTCTGCTTCATAGGAGGAATGGAGACAAGCGACCAAAAAAACCTCAGATCTATTGTTAGAAACTTGTTTCATTTGTAGCCACAGACTTTAAGCCTTAATCTTCATGACAAGTTACACAAAGTTTTAATAGATATGAGATCTCTTTATAAATGTATTTTGCTCTAACTGGACTTTATACTCCACATAGAATTTGAGATGAAAACCAATTAAGAGTTAATTTTGCTCTTCAGTGTGTCATGTAGGAAGAAATTATAGTGATGACATTCAGGAAAATCATTTGTTTGAGGGACTAGCATCATGTTTACTGAAGAACCAAAGTAATGGAGCTTGCCTTTCCCCAGAGAGATAAAGGAATTTCAATTGCTGGGTGAGAACAATTTTGGTACAAACAATGTAGTGTGACAAATTTAAGGATTTTGATTAAAATAGGTTAATGAACAACTGATAAGTTGACAAAAGGAAAAGTACAAAAAAAAAAAAAAAAAGTGCCCAGGACAAGCCTTGATCTGTGGAATTAATGAAACAAGAAATTAATAGAACTATAAAGAAAAAAATTGAATAAATGCCTCAATGAAGATAGTTATAGTGGCCATTACTCATTAACCCTCCTTTCGTAAAAACTAACAATAACTTGCTCATAACCTCTACAAAGGATGTGTGATTTTGCAGTTAAAGAGCCCCTGCAAATCAGAATGGCTTTTGATTTTGCAACTTCACACACACACAGATCGCATTTGGTGGAAAAATTATTTTTATTTTCTAGTCATTTTCCACTCTACTAGACTTTGATATTTTTGAGGGAGGGACCACATCCTGTGCACTCTGTATGGGGCCTGCACCTTCAGTGTGCTGAGGTACCTCGACAGGGTTGCTGGCCAGACAATGCAGCACACGCAGGAGGTGACAGACAAGAAGGTGGTTCCGATAACAGCGTTCCTCTCTAAATATCATGACCATCCCAACAGAGTCAAAGGTAATAAACAGTTCTATTCTTAAGCCACCATCATTCTTCAGGGACAATCCAGAAAGGAACGTAATATTAGGACAGAACAAACATATCTGATGTCTAATGGACCTTCAAAAGGTGAACGGGTCTGCCTAAGGCATCCCTGGACAACCTTTGAGCACTTGCTCATTTCTATTTCTAGCTGAGCAGCATAGTCATGTTACTTTGAGAAGGCTGCTCTGTTTTCTTGTGTAAAACCAGAGAATCTATACGATGCCTGCATTGGGTGGGCTAGGCCTGCACCCTGAATGTAGGCATGTGGCTTTCTTTTCTGTGAGTTTTGAAGATAATATGTGACACACATTAGAGAGCCCTTGTTTCAACATTGTGGAAGGAATAAAGCTGGTAACACTATTCTCGGAAAATGGTGCTCTAGGGAAAAAAAAAAAAAGGGAAAAAAATAAAAATAGAAAAAAGAAAAATGGTGTTTTTTTAAAGGGGACAAAAAAAGAAGGGAACACAACCAGTTAAAGCTCCTGTCTTTACTCTTGCATTTTGCAGTATATCCTGTGAGAATATAATGTGGTCTCTAGAATTCTAAGCTTTTTACTGTCCTCTGGTACAGTCACCAGTTACAAATATTTCTATGAAATGAAGCAACAGTTATGTTAATTTGGGAGGTCTTAAACACATAATCACCTTTGTAAGTGGATGCTGTGGCTGCTGTTCTGTTCCAGTTGGACTGCCCAGAGTGGGTGTCCAGGGTGTAGCAGGCAGGAGTTTCACAGGACCCACGACCATCAAGCCCCTCTGACTTTCCCTTTGGCCCCAAAGAAGAGAGGGCTTGGGGGCAGAGGCAGGGGAGGCTGGCAGTTTGGACTTCAGCAGCCTGCCTGTAGGTATCTGGGGATGTAGGCTGTTCCCTCTGTGGCAGGCAGAGACAGAGAAAGAACTTGTCTTCATCAAATGGGCAATGCTGCAGAGTTGCACCAGGAAACAAGTGTCCCTGGCTGCTCTCTGTTTCGCAGCCTCAGCAGAGAACCTCACTTCTGTTGCATCCTCCTCATAGGAAGCCCCTCAGTGTCTCAAAAAGCCAACTTCTTTGCTTTTTCAGCTGTACAGTGTAGGTTGTCACGTGCAGACACTGCAGCAACGGCATGACATTCTTACAGCTCAGTAGTTCATTTATGGCTGCTGCTATCACGGGGTTACCCTCTCAGTGGTAGGGACCTCAGGTATAGCTGAACTCCTATGCTGGACAAGTTCTTGTGCACCTGCTAAAGTACAGTGTGATCACGCACACTCATAGCTTCAAATGCATAGAGTCGGACACTTTTCACTGAAACTTAAACTACCACCTCTTACTCCTGCTTCAGGCTAAGGGAAAACATAGTTTGTTACTGTGGCTCAGCTGACGCACATGAACTTGTTCCTTGCAAGGTCCGAGACCAGTGCCTGAACAATGAGTGGGCAGAGCACAACCTCAAAAGATCTAAATGGTTGAGATGATGCTTCATTGGTTTCCTCTCGTGCAACAGCTGCACAATTGGAGGGAAGTGGCAGTGCTCAGTGCAAGGGGCTGCGTGAGAGCTCTGAGTGGAGGTAGTGCTATATCTATCTCACAAGGAATTGTTGTTCTTGCATTTGCCCTGGACACGCAACACATGCTGGCTCTGTGGCCCAGCAGCAAATTTACTTTTTAAAAACCTTGCAGAGTAGAGCTATTTATTCACTTGTTGATGCTGCTGTCACAAATTTCTCTTGTCCAAAACTCAAACAGCTGAGCCATCAGGCTTCCTCCTGTGAGAAAATTTAAGATGTTGTTTTTGCAGTGACCTGCCCCAAGGCCCCAGATTTCCCCAACCCTCCCCAAAAGATCCTAAAAATACTAGGATTCATTTTGAGAATGTGCTGTACCCTGTTTAAGATACGATGTGATGGGATGGTGCAAAACAGAATACTGTGACCAGGAAGGCATCTGTGGCAAGTTCAAACACAGCATATCTGTCCTCAAAACAGGGAATAGTTTTGGCTAATTCCTAAGAGCAAGGACTGCGAGTCAGCACTTCTGAAGGGCACCAGGAGAGGTACCAGCTCTGTGGCTCCGTGGCCTGAACCTGGACTGGCTCAAAGGTTATTTAAAAAAGGGCAATGCTTCAACTTCCCATAAAAGAGAGACATTAAACAAAGAAAGGAGGAGAACTGGGTAGAGTTAGCCAAGTAGTAACCAGGTGTGGGACATGTGGCAGCATTGGATAGGGTGCAGGCTGTAAGCCCTGAAGTACTCAGGCAATGAGGAACCAGGGCAGGGGGCATCACAGTTGGACATAGAAAATACAAGCTGCTGTGCACTTCTGCTTGGTGTGCCTACCTGCTAGGTCACCCGCTTTGCAAAGCGTCAATGAAGGGCAGTTTGCCTAACGCTCTGCCTGAGCCCAAGTCGTTGGTCATCAAACACTGATTACGTTCCCAGAACGCATGAGAGCTGGTGCTTGATTCTCCAAGATTTTCAGAATCACTGAATTGTTGATATTGAAAGGGACCTCTGAAAGTCATCTGTTCCAAGCCCTGCTCAAGCAGGGACACCCAGAGCAGGTTGCCCAGGACCATGTCCAGGCAGCTTTTGAAGATCTCCAATACCTACTGTCTATTCATTAATGCTTTAAACTCTGGAAAAGTTTTACTGTTTTTGCTTATTTTACCTGGATTTCTCAGTGCAAGTGTTCTGCATCTTGTTTAAAACTGTATTTTCTTAAATTATATACAATTCATTTTTTGAGTTGCTGTGCAGACTTACAATACCATAGGAAGTATTAAGCCATGACTAAGGCTGCTTGGAAAACTGTATTTCTAGTTTTTTAGCTTACCCACTATACTTATCACAAAGAAAGAGAATAAATTACTCTTTCTATGTCCTTATAAACAGTGGTTCTCTCTGAGCCCTTCAGAAGCAGCAAGTGCATTGCTACACACAGGAGCCCTCGCAGGCTTTATCCAGACCTGTTATTTTCCTTTCTGGAGGTCTGGCCAAAAGAGCCACTGGGAACCTCCCATGTGCTCCAGAACCTGAGAGCAGCCAAGCTTCAGCTCCAGAGTTTTCCAGTAAGTCAGAGTCCTGAAGCACAGGATACAAAGCTAGCTCTCTAGGATAAACCTTGCCTGTGTAAATCTGACTTCTACCCAAGCTAGCTAAGCCTGAATCTTCTGGCTCTAAAACTTTCCACTATTTGTATCACTTTTTGATTCACTACCAGTTCCTCATTGGCAAGCTGTTGTGTCTCCTCCAATATAACCAGATGATTGTTTTTCCTGGTGATATTCTGTCTTCCTTCACAGAATTTGCTTTTATTCCTCTTGCGACTCCTCCTGCAAGCTCTTCTGTCTCTTAGTCCGTTATAGCATACAAGTTTGAACCACAGCTTTGGGCATAAGAATATGCATAGCAGACAGACCTTAATGTAATAGATTTAGATAAGAAAAGAAGAAGCCAAGTTTCCTGACTCATATTCATCTATTGTAATGTGCCTTCAATGTTAAACTCTTAAAGGCACTTGCTTGCTTTCAACTTGGTGATGGATTCAGCTATTTACTTCAAATACGAGTGGTATTCATGAAAAGATAACAAATCTTATAACCTAAAAAAGAACCTCCCATCAGCTCTGACATTGATAATACACATACCTAATGAAGAGAAAACCAGCTCATAAGAATGACTAAAATAGCAAAGAATATGTGTTGATGTGACCTAACCCTAGAAGTATTTCCATCATAAAGGGAAAGCTTGTTTTGTCCTTGTCAGCATATGTGTTTACATCTCTAAAGTATTTTGTAGCAAGTTATATATGGGAGTTGCCATATCATTACTGTGAGAAAACCTCAGAGAAAGACATGAAGGGTACACCACAAACTGCGCTATTTCTGAAACTCTCGTATTGTGTGAATTTCTACCTGACCTTTTTCTTGAGGTGCTCTTGACCCTACTTCTACACACTTCCTATAGTGCTGATCTCATTCTTAGCAGTCCATCTCTTCTTCTGAGGGTCCCCTTGGATTCTTAAAGATATTTCAGACCACCTGTATCTGTGGGCTCCTNTTTTTTTTTTTTTAACATTATTACATAATAATTTCTTTCTCAAGTTTTACTGGAGACAGAGTTCAAAATTATATGAGGCATCCATAGTATCTCGGTAAATTTTATTTGTATGATACACAACACTGTACTGACTATTAGTTTTCTGCTGCTTTGAGAGACAGAGTGATTAGGAAGGTGGGTTTTTTATGTTGTGTGTAGACAGGTTTTGATATGCCAGGGAAGGACAGTTATTCTCTGATATGAATAATTCCCAACTGTGAGATAAATGTTTAATGGTCTGCTGGTGTAAGTCTCATCACTTTCTTGTGACTGGCTCAAGTTGATCCTCGGATAGGAAGTTTTCATGGAAAAGCAAGAAGACAGTGTTGTTTCAGTAGACAGTACTTTGTTAACTCCAGTCACATGAACTGAATGGCTCAGTACAAAGAGAAAATAGATTTAAACTTGTCTTGTTCTTTGTTATTGCCATTGACATGTACAAAATGGAGATAATTCTCTCTGATCATTCCCATAGAAACCCATCAGCCATGCCCAAACCTAGGATGGGGAGGGAACAGCTTTGCTCCAGCTGGTAACTGTATCACTTCAAAAAAAGCTTTCAGTTTCCAGATCTCTGGAAAATACAATTGCTTTGGGCCACAAATCTCCCAAGAAAACATCTGTGACTGTGAATCTAGGTAAGCTTTATGATGGCAGGAGCCTAGATTAAAGACCAAGTTACCAACAATTATGGCAGTGTTGGTGTCTTGATATGTGAATCAGGGGAGATTTTCAAAGCGTTGCCTAGAAGCTGGTGACTTGGTAATGAGGAGACTGGTAGCGGAAAGATTTATATCTATGTCTTTTAGCAAAGAAAGTAGAAAGCATAGACAGAAATCAAAAGGCAGAGGATAGTCTTGCACAAATGAAAGGCAGAGAAAAGCTGATACTGCAGCTGGAATGTTTGTATATTCATATGTCTGTTATATGTATGTCCTGTGTGCTCAGTTACAGTGGACATTTGTTCTTCTCCTGATTATCTGGATTTTAATGAGAAGCATCTGGAGAAGGATGAAGTGGCAGATTTTAACTTTCCACTTCTCTTTAAATTTTCTTTTGGACATTATAGGAGAGTATTTATTTGGAGAGTAGGGAGAACTTATTTTGGATGACGTATCCCCCATACATAAATTTGCAGGAGAGCAATTTGAGATGTAGAGCAACAAGTGCAAATGAGTTCATTAAACTGAAATGCCACTGAGAATCACTGTGATGACTGTCCCAGTCAGAAGTAGGTTCTGACGATTACTGTCATGGCAGGACTGAACTTGAAAGGGGACCTGGATTACTGACCTCACAGAGCCAGGGACTGCGTCTTCATTCCATGCTCATTGGTGATGTGCAGGTGCAATCATGCAGAAGTCAGCAACAGGCACTGCAACTGATGATGATAGAATTAGCTAAAAAATGTGTAACAAAACAGTGGAATAATTTTTGCTCATTTTCTTTCTTTTTCTCGTAAAAAAAAATGTAAACAAAAAAAAAAAAACAAGCTAGATTTGCAGGCCCTGCTGTGACTGATATGATCTAGAGATGACCTTTCAGCTGTACCTGTTGGAGGAGCTTCCTACCATTCTTACGGGAAGTGGTTTTATCACACTGACGTTAAAGCTTCCTTGTCAGATCTCATGTGATTTAGCAACGTCCAGAGTTGTGCCATTGTTGTTACAGACCAGTTGTCTCATTTCTCTATGCAGCTGCTTAAATCAGTGGCCCCTGGAAGGACTGAGACTTGAGCTTTCCTGAAACTGAAAGAAAGAAAGGTAGAATTCACAAATACTAGCAACATCTCCATTTCTTCTAAAAAAACTGTTACAAAGCTTGGCTCTACTGGCCAATAAATTCCTGAGAGAATTTTCTCAAGGATTTATTGGACTTTCATAAAAAGAAGAATAGGCAGCTTTTCTCCTCAGAAAATATCCATCCTGTGAATTCTCATGCAGACTCTAGTTGGAATAGTGAACACATGATTAAACGATACATAAACTCTCGCTGCAGTTCCTTTCTCTGGCCCCTGTTCTTATCTCTTTACTGAAACACATGCCAGATTTCTATTTTTCAGGATTTGAGAGTGAGATTTCCCAGGACAGAGACAAATTCCAGGGACTATTATATTGAAAACCATATTGTGGTGCTTGTAACATCTTCTTGTCAACAGCTTTAAATGCAGACTCATAACACTGTTTATTAAAGAACTCCTGCAAAAATGAAGTCATACCAGCCTTAATCCAGAAAATTAATTCATCCTTCAAGAACAGTGATCTAACTGCAGTTAAAAATTCCAGCATGTTCCTCATAATGCCAATACCTGGACGATTTGTAGATCTTTATAATTTGATGATAACTCCTTTACAAAATTTTATCTGTGTATGGATTACAAAACACCTCATGGCTATGAACAGATGTATGAAGAATGTCACCAAAAGTAGCCCTCCACATGCACTTTGCTAATTCCACAGTGACAATTACGTTTTGAGATAAGTCAAAAAGTTGATTTTTAATCTAACATGATCCCCATAAATTGCATAATGCAAGTGTTTTAATCAAATTGTCACACTGGATGCCTTGAACATGACAACAGTTGTATCAATACAGTTACCTATGTCAACCAGAACCATAATCATGTCAAACAAGATTGTTGCCATTCTTTGACAAGACCTAAGAACTCTAAAAAGAACTATGAAAGCATACCATTCTGAAAAGTTCAAAAATGAATTCAAGCAACTGATTTCATTTTTTTCTAAATGCAAATTTACTGAAATAGATATATTTCACCTAATTACAACCTGTATTTCATCTAAATGTATCATAGCGTCATTTTCGTTGGAAGAATGTTTACTCTGAACTTTTTGACCAGATATCGAACAAAATCTAATATTACTAATTCCTCTTAAGTAAGAGAAGGATGAGACAAATTGTTTCTGTCACCCATATTGTTCATGTACCTTGCATGGTCTTTCTAGGAAACTGGTAGAACACCACAGATTGCAACCTTCACAGAACACATGATAGCAAAGTCCTGTTATACAAGGGGTAGTATTTAGTTTGCAACATACATAGATCCAGCCAGCACGTGCGTTGAATGTTCCATAACAGGCAGCAGTAGCTAAAAAACTAGCTGATGGGGATGAGTCGGAGACAGGAGTCCATAATCACCCAACCAGTCCTGCCACTAAGGGATCCGTTGAAGACATTTCCATTTCCATTTTCCATTTTTACCTAAAACCCTGAGTCCCAGTGTATGGGGGTAAATGGAGTTCGATTTTGTAGTGAAACAGGAAAGTTGATTTAGAATTAAAAGAAATGGGGGAACTGGCAATTTAAAGCTAAGGAGGAGAGTACAGGTACCCTGTCACATCAAGACAAGGCCCATGGCCCTTCGAACTGAGTGACACCATGGACAGAAGGGATGTTGAACAGAGAGCTCACCTAGCTCTACCTCCAGAAACTGAAGCAAGCATGCAGCTGCTGCTGTATCTCTGAATCTGGGCTCTATACTTGGAAAAACTTGGACACTAGAAAGCTCTCCAGCCTCCAGCTGAGTGAGTGCTGTGCTTTCTTAATACTGTACTTCCTTATAATTTATTTCCAGTCTTGTAATGGAAAATCTGGGCTTCAGCCTTATTTAGTAAGAATTTTCTTCATTTTGACTCTGAAACCCATCGCAAGGTATGGAAGTAAGATAGATGAGGCATGAATTGGGAAAGTGCGATACTGAATCCAAATAAAGAAGTGTGGGTTTTCTGCACACAAATACACATGGTTTCAGATGCATTTTAGGGACTAATGGTGTGGACCACTTTCTACCACACCACAGCAGTGTGTATACTGATTTAGGAGGAGGGTTTTCATCCCATAGACATGAAGCAGACTTGCAAAGAGCAAGGAAAAGACCACACAGTTCTGGACAAAGAAGTG
The DNA here is from genome assembly GCA_013396635.1 of Penelope pileata. Taxonomy (NCBI): domain Eukaryota; kingdom Metazoa; phylum Chordata; class Aves; order Galliformes; family Cracidae; genus Penelope; species Penelope pileata. The sequence goes on along the minus strand of WBMW01001242.1, from coordinate 21,277 downwards.
GGACATCAGGCCTGGGTATAAAGTTATCAACACAAGGCTGAGCCATTAGCACACAAACGCATTCCTGCTCTTCTCATCATCTTGCATATGTAGCTCTCTGTACATAGCATGGTCCATATTTCTTCAACTTTCAAAAGAAAAACTGTCACTCTCAGCAAGGGAAACTAATGTACTGGTGTATTGGCAAGCAAAGGACTGATTCCTCCTAGATAAGGGGATTTCAGTCCTTGTTAACAGACAATTTGTCCTCATGCCTTGTGGCCAGATGGGAACTGTGCAACCAGATAATTATTAATGGCTGAGGTTCTGAAAAGGCATTTGTGGCTGTGTCTGTCTAGGAATAACCAGCAGGCACTGATCCTGGAGTGTAAGGTGCTAAAGCTGTTTTGCCGGGCTCCTACTTCCAATTCAAAAACATTCACAAGGTTGTGGAGCTCCAAACTGGTGCAAGCTTGTTTTACCCGCTCACATTTGCTCAAAAACCTGTGAAAGAATAACTTGTCCTGGCAGGCTCAGACCAGCTAAGGACTGGTCTGCCCAACAGCTTGCACAAGACAGGTGCAGGCCACAAGGGCAGTGTCACCATGGTGCTTTCTGCCTCAGGCATGGTGGCAGAGGTGTGCTTTGCATTCCCACTCCTCACCTGCATGAGGTTTGTGTCAGGGGTGATTTGGTGGGGCGCAGACCCAGCATTCATAACTGTGGGTCTCCCTGGCTTTCCTTCAGAGCAGATCTCTGAGGTATTGCCTTAAGCTGGTGTCCCAGGAGCTGCCTGCCCTGTCAGCTCCACTGCTGCACTGACGGGGACTGGTATCTCTGTACAATATCACTGTGTGGAGTTAATCTATTAACAAAGAGTGTAGGGTAGTATTCAGCAGCAGGCGTGATACCTATCCCAGAGTGAGCATTTCTGCTGCCAGGGTCTCTTAGTTTTTACTCCAGTGTTGACACTGTGATGCAAATACACTATTATTTGCCTGCTACTTACACACCTTAATCTGTACTGATTAAAACATGGTTTTAGCAGAATATTTTACAGGTACAAATTAGAATTCATTTCAAACAGGACGGTCAGTAGCAGTGGTCTCCTGGTGCCCACAGAAGTATTTCCTGACACCAGGGCAGCTGAACCAGGCAGTTAACTGCTGCAGTGCAATCTGGTTACTAACCACTTTGTGCATTAAGACCTGAATCTAATGAAGAGTGTTGACACTTCAGCACTAAGCAATGGAGAGCACACATGCCATATCTCCTTTTACAACAGAGAGGGAGCCCCAGAAAGATGCCACAGGGGTGGGCAGATGCTAGCTGTCTGTTCTGGCTGGATGTGGCCCAGAGGTTCCTCTCACACGATGCTGCAGAGACAGCCTGAAAGAAGCTCATGAAGGAGCAGTGCCCTACGGCAGGACATGCCAGCAATGTTTACTATAGCCACCAAAGCCTGTGCAGGGTCAAATTCTGCTTAGCTTCTGTTAGCTTTGGATTTCGCCTCTATGTTAAGTAAACTTTGTTGCTTTTAAAATAGCCCAAATTGCTGACTTAGGCAAGGGCATATTCATTGTCATACAACCCTGCAGATAAATAACCAGCCTGCTACCTCAGAGGAGATGGACATGGCAGCAGGAACATTGTTTCCAGTAACAGTGGCTGGAAATTTTCCAGGTGATTTTTTTTCCTTCTGAAAACACTGATCCGGTTTTAAAAAGCAGTAGGGAAATGACTTGCTCATAGTTTTCAGTGGAGAACTAGTGATGCCTTTTACAGGACTGGCCTGTAGGATTTATGTTGTGTTATGTCTTTACCTAACAATTGAAAAATAAAGAAGTCAGACCAAAATGACTTAGCCTAAACAAAATGAGGCCTTTTCCAAATAGAAGATATCATTTAAAGGCAGTCTTGTCATTTCCAAAATTAAATACCTGAAGAAAATTTATTTTGTTTTAAATGCCAACCTTTTGAGCTTTGTTGTTGAGTGTAGTACTAAGGTGCTGAAACTTCTCCCTAGGCCAGAAGTTTGCTTTTAGATTGATTCTAGTACACATATATCAACATGTCTGTGGAACAAATAAATGCAGGTAAAGATTTTGCAAATATGACGACTAGGGATTTCCCTAGGCTAGAGGAAGAGTACAGTGGATCATGGGTACAAAACAGCTACCTAAACCAGCTTGTTTCACTATCTAAATGACAGAGAATAATGAAAAAAAAAAATCGAAATCCTTGAAGAATGGGATGCCTTTCCTAGAACTGAAAGTCTTTATTCTAGTAGTGCCAAACTATTGTAGGAGTGCTTAAAATTTCAGTGTAAAATGGAGCAGGAATCTCTTGCTGACCTAGTTTCCTCTTGTCCACTAAAACATTAAAACATCTTCTGTAACCCTTGTTTTGTGGAAAAAAAACAACTTTGCCAATGGGAGAATCCAACCTTGTCAGAATGAGGAATTCAGAAAAAGTTTTGAGTTGCTTTGGAAAACGCAAAGAAACATTGAAATAAAAATATTCAAAGGGAAGTTAGGCATTACTTTGAAGATTTTTTTTCAGCTTGAGGATTTGTTGGTTCAGTCTTTAGAGATGTGAAAATATTGAACACTCCTACATAGGTGTCCGACTGAAATCAATGTCTATCTTTTTGTCAAATGCTTAAGATGGTTATAATTAATTTGCAGAGTGATACAGACAGAGGGCATTCAAATTCCTACTGCTCAGATCCAGAAAAATTAACCCCTAAATCCTACTAAATTTAGTAGTCTACTGCAACACGTGGGAATTGGAGGCACATTGGCATATTGTCTTCATTCCATGGAAGGACACAGACAGAAATGCTTTAGTGTGTTTAAAAATCTGGGCCATATCTCAATGATTTTTTTAAGTTACTTTTTATTTTTGCCATTGTTTTGATATCAACAATACTTGGTCTTTTCTGGATCCCACCTGGGTCCAGCCTGGTTCACCTCAAGCTGCAGTTGTGATGATGTGAGCCAGCTTCAACTTCCTGGTGGTATTTGCTCCAGCCCTGCAAATACCTCCAAGGCAGTCCACTGCCTTGAGCACCCAACCATCTTCTGAAGCAGTATAGCCTTATCTCTGCATTTGTGGCACAGTTAATTCTCAGCCCGATCAGAAACTTGTGGATTAATATCTACTTACTGTATGTGAACAGTTAATTTACCTTTCTCTACTAGCATTGCCTGTGTTGGTATCATCTGGCTGACAACAGAGAACATTTCCTGGTATTTGATTTGGAGATGAAGCCCTGTCACTGTGGTCACTCTGGCCATCTTTTCCTCATGGTTACCCCATTTCCTAGCAGCCTGCATCAGGATGAAGTTGTTGAAGAGAAAGCAGGATGATAAAACAGAGAAACTTGTCGATGAGCAATCCGATATGACTAAACATTCAAAAGTAAAAATGAGAAAAATACCTAAGCTTTATGTGCCACCTGACTTTAAAAGTCTGAGTTTAGACCTCAGTGTTAATGTCTGTACTGTCCTTAAGAAAGTGTACCTGTTGGGCTTAAGCCCAACATGTTCCTCAGAACTTGCTCCAGGTCATTGCTGGACATGGCACAGGGCTGGCTGGGGACCTAACTGCACAGTCCTTACAAGAAGAACCTGATAGCCACCTTCTTTTTTATGGGCCTTGAGTGGGGAATAACCCAGTAACCTGCTGCTGTGTGTACCAGAGATGACAGAAACATGTATGAGACTGTGCCAATTAATGGCAAGACACCAGCTTCCCCCTCTATTCCATTTATCTTGCACAGAAGTTTGATAATGCCCATGACTACATGCATCTTTTGTCCAAGCCAGTGAGATCAAACTGACGTCCAAAATACAGGCTAGAATTACCTGTGAAGATCTAACCATGGAGGCTTTAAAGCTGAGTTGACTTCTGGAAACGGTGATTATTTTATCTCAAGTTATACTCATTACAAGATGCATGTATTGGAGACATTTAGGAAAAAAATGGTAAAATTTTACATTCTAAGTAGGATTTAAAATTGGTAGGTTTTGAGGTGTTGGAGTGCAGATCATTTATTTCACTGTGTGCAAATGGCACAGTGAGTCCACTTTCATGAAAGTATAGGGGAAACAATGAGTTTCTTCTGATTTGCAGGAGATTTTCTTACGTAATTTGCAGCTACTGTGTTCATCCCACAAGTCTCCACACCCTTTTGTAACCATCTCTTCAATGGACCAGCTACGCTTGTTAATATTTGCCTCTACCAACTCATAAGATTGAAAGAACTTGCCCATACTGCAAGACAAAAACATCTTGATACTACAGATAACTGCCAGGTTGAAAATCCCAGAAGTACTACAACTGAACTCAACACCAAAGGTCTAAGATTATTCATTTTAACAATCTTTGTTGTCTTGAACTCTCGTCAAGATCTGGACAACAAACGTAAGTTGACTTCTACCTTCATCCTCGGCTCTGCAAAGTGAGTGTTCTTGTATTCACCAAGCACAGGCTTGTATTGCCTTTCACATTTGCTTTCTCTGACCTAATTCCCAATTAGTAGTGGATAACAAATATTTGCATCTAAAATTAATAACTCAGTCCACTGCTCTGAGAAAAGGAAAAGGTCACTAACCGTGTTTCTGGCTTTTAAGGGAAAAGAATTTTGAGGCAGCCTTAGTACTAGCAACCTGAAAACACAAGGTCGTGCATGAGTTTGGCACCAGAGCATCTCCACAGGGACAATCCTTTTCATGTTGAGAGCAAGATGGGAGACACTGCAGTGTGACTTCAGTGTGACTGTCACTTTGCTTTTCCTTTCTTTCTTTCTCTCTCTCTTTCTTTCTTAGCTCCATCTCTGGGGAGAATGGACCAGATCTCTGGCCACTACCACAGAGATGAATAAATGGCGCAAAACTGATTTGTACTGTGCACTGACATGCACTGTGATAAACGCCTGGTCCTCCACGATCTGAAGAGGACCCTCTGCCACTTCTTCTAGAAAAAATCATAAGTGCCTAAGCAATAGAGTTTCATCCTTAGCTCTCAGCCGCCTGGGTTTAAGCAAGCTCCATGCTATTACACTAATCAATTATTTTTCCCTTTTAATTTCAGTACGCCTGGCCATGAAGCAGACAATAAAATATGGGCAGAAGGAACTGCAAGATGAGATAAGATAGAGGCTTATACATTTTTCAAATTATCCCTATCACTTTGTGTCATTTGAGGAGATAACTTGCTTTTTCCTCTTGTGGCTAATGAAACTGTGGCTTCAGAAATCCCAAAATCAGGAGGGCGTGCTCAGCCCTAGCCTCACTCATACTGGACAAAAGTGTAATGCTAAGCTTGAAAGGGAAGATGCCATTGCACTTCAACAGGGTTCTCCCCAGCCACTTCTGCCCTGAGGTTTCAGATGCTCGCAGGATGGAGGCCACAAGCGCGAGGTTTGGGGAAGGTGAATGCAACACAGCAGGCTCAGAGATAGGCACAAGAGACCAGCAGTGAGGGTTGCTGCCACTTCCCTGCAGGAGGGGCTGTGTTTAGGTAGTGCACGGGCAGAGCACCTCCCTTTCAAAGTGGCTGGTGGCACTGAGAGGTGGCATCTTTTAATAATAAAAGAGCGCGTGTCATCTTGCCTTGACTCCAGATCCCAGCTCAGCGATCACACACATTTGGATAGTTTGCAAGGTCTCTACCAACAAGCCACGGTTTCTTTAGGGCACAGATGTTGGCATTTGCTTTTCAACACCTCCCTGTAACTTTATACACCGTCTGGGTTTATTTTGAATCGAGGTGTTGCAGCATATAGTTTATAGCTGTCCTCAAGCTCACTTCCAGGAAGAGATTCCTACTGTGTCACCCCACACCACCACCTCTCCGCTGCGCCTGCTAAGGTCACTGTGTCTGAGCTCCAGCAAGAAGAGCTTGTGTCAAACGAACTGATCTTCTCTGCTCCTCTTTCAGTGCTGGGTCACTGGGACTGCAGGATCACTGCAACATCCCCTCTATCATATTCACTCATATCCATCTGAGATGAGGTGATACTCGGGTGTCCTCTCAGCTGTAGTTTTCTCCACACTTTCAAAGTAGCTTTCTGCATGCTTCAGACACTGGTCCCTGACCATGAATAAGGTTCTCGTGTCCTAAAGGCATCTAGTCTTAAGGATCCCTGATCAGTCCTCTCAAAGCACAGCATTCCCAACTCCCAGTCTGGCCACAGGTCTACAGCATTTTGCTATGTTGAGACAAGTATCAGATTTTATACTCAGAATTAAGGATAACTGTGTAGTTATTTTCATCAGAAGAGGAGGGATGAGAGAGGAAAGGTTTCAAGTGTGCTCTTAGAATGAATGAAATTTAAAGGAAAAACAACACCAATTTTCTGAAATGTGAATAAAGATACTGAGTAGTTTCTCTCAGGTAATTTCAAAGCAACCTGCATGATCCTGGCATCTCTTTGTCATGTTCGTGACTGCTGAGGACCGTCATGCTTGTAGGGGAGGTGGATCTAAAGAAAGGAACCCCTAGCAGTTTAAAAACATGCTGAAAAACAAGACCAGCCTTTGTGTTGCATGTCTTGAAGAATCCTATTCATCAGTTAGAGATGCTGGCCTTGCACTCCCATCCCTTCCTAATCGGAACTACCACCACACCTATGCCCCTGGGAAATTGAGGACAACCAAAGTCAATTTGGCATCACCTTAATCAGCATGCATGGTGCCACCTCCTATAAACCACACAGATAAAGTTGTCAATGCCACAGCAGTGCTGTGCAGTGATGTGGGACATCTGAGCTTTGCTGGGTGCAGGCCATAACCAGTGAGTGGGGGATGAAGGCGGTTTGCATGGTCTGTCCATGCTGAGCCACAGGACCCAGGGAGCTCCCATTGGCACTGGTCTCCAGCTGTCCTCTGCTCCCAGGCTGGTGTAGAGCAGTGGCAAGCTCAGCATCTGGCTATGCTCATGCTGGGTTTCCATAGGTCTTTTCTGTAAACAGTCTCATCTCTATTTTGATTGTGCACATGTATTCTTCCCTGAGACCCATTTTCCATCTCTGTCTCTGCACTGCACCTTTCACTGTGCTATGTCGCAGCCCTTTCCTCCACCATCTGCTGCAAGGAGCTCATTTGTCAAAGGGACAAGATCTCTGAGGGCATAGAGGAAGGAGCCCGTTGCATCGCCTTTGTCCCACCAAGTGTGTTGGCAGGGAGCCATGCACTAACCAGCCACGGAGAACTTTGCAGGACCCCTTTGTTTAAATGCTTTTTAAACAAACGTTTGTCAAGGGCACAGTGCCCTTGTGTCAATGGAAAGGTGCGCGCTGTGGAAGAAAACCAGATATTCAAGAACGCCTTTTCTGCCAGGCAAGAGTGGCCACCTGCCTGGGTGCTGCAGGTGAAGGGGGACCGTGTGCAGCCTCCCACTCCCTTGGGCCTGGCTGCTGCTGGCAGCACAGCCAGTGCCAGCCTGCTGTGGGTGCATGTGGCTGGCAGAGCACAGGGAGGCAGCAGTAGGTGGGCTGCTGGCCATGCTGGAGCTGACCCTGGCCAATGCCTGTGTCATGGCAGCGGGGTGTGCTAGTAAACTTCTCCACAGTGCTCCTGCCTGGCTCTGCTGTGAGCTGATGGGCAGGTAGGCAGAAAAGGGCATTCCCCATCCCCTCCAAGATCCTCAGCCATTCTGTTACTTTCCAAACTTGGTGTGAGCAAAGCCAGTGCATCCCTCAGGGTGACACCCCCAGCTGTTCCTGCACACCACCTTTCCCTTAACCTGCATGGAAGCACCTGGACTGCTGGTTCTGAAAGACACTGAAAAAAACAAAAAATGCAAGAGGATGCTCTTGCATGATGCTCAAGCTATGACTGAGTGTTTCATGGATCTGATGCAGACCTTGGTGTGGGAGACAGCCCAGGAGAGCAGCTGTGAGCTCCAGCTCCACCTCCCTTTGCAGGCGTAGCGATGTGGAGAGAGACAGGGGCTCATTTTCCAGCTGCAAACCACTGGGTTGGCAGAGTCAAGCACTCACCTGTCACTGCCTGCCCCAAATCAGTGATTTATTTTTTCTAATTATCCGTTTTCCTGAGACTTCCCCCCTGCAAGGCTGGGAAGGAGGCATTTTTCATAGGAGCACGGAATGAGGACTAGCAAGCCCGCCAGTAGAGGCTGCTCAAGGGAGAGCAGAGGGCGGTCAGATCCACTGCTCTGGCCAAATGACAGCCAGAACTGCAGCTGTGCCGCCATGGCCCGGCACAGGCTGTATCTACACCGCACCGTCGGGAGGAGTTATATGTCAGCATGAATATTCTCCACACACATGTATATTCACCTAGAGCTAAAGTGCTTCAGTACCAAGGGATTCTTTGCTGAAGCATGAGGGGAGAGGAGAGATTTGGGAAAATCTGGGCATTCTGAAAGTGACATAAAGCAGTCTTCCTATAAACCAGGGTAGTGTGAATGCAGGGCCCATGCCCAGCCGGGACTTGGAACAAACACTTTATGTTAAGCAGGAGAGAATGAAGTAAAGCTGCTAGCTCCTCAGTGAGACAAGGCATGGGTTTCCAGTCCTAATGGTCTTGGTGAACATTTAATGCTCTGTCACTGGGAGCTGATTACTTCAGACCCAGAGATCAGATCAATGCACTTTTTTATGCTTTGCAGTAAAAGGAAATACTGTGGCAAATCTCATGAGTTAGAGTCAGTGGGAAAAAAGAACAGGGAGAGCAGAGGGAATATGTTAGAAAGGGTGAAGGCACAAATTCCCCTGCTAGCATCTCAGGGAGCTCGTGTGGGGAAGAGCCTCGTCTGGCGTTTGGCTGGTGAGAAGGAGCCGGCACGTTGCCCACTGTTGGATCTGTTCCCTGCTCCCCATCAGAGCCAGCATCCTGCTGGCCCTTCCCCATCATGTGCAGCCCCGCACAGTGTGCACTGTCCCTGCCTTGCCCTCCCCAGTTCTGAGGAGTGGTTCGTCCTCCTCAGTGTCGGTGGCTGAACAGGCAGGCTGTGCAGTAGGGCTGAGTCACAGAGATGTGATGAAAACTAGCTGGAGAATTTAAAATGCCAGCTGCTGCCTGATGCCAAGTCAAAATTAATCAGGCTCCTTGATCACTATTGTGACTGCTAACAGAGAAGTGTATGTATATTAACCTGGTTTCCTCTCTATTGTCCAACATGCCTCGGGGTTGTATAATTTACAGGTAATTAAGTTAAGCAAAGATTACTGACAATCAGAAAAGGATGCCAACCTAACTCTATTCATCTGCCAATGAGACTATGGTATAATTAACCAGTTAGCTTTGCTCTAAATCTCATCCAAGTCAAATAGGAGGGTGTCATTTTGGGTCCATGAAAATTTGCCTAGATAGGCATAAGGGGAAGAGAAAAGGAATATTCTTCTTTATGGTGTTAATTAGGATAACATGGGCTCTGGGCTAATTTTTAGATCCACAGTGATCCACAGGAGCTCTCTCCAAAGACATTACGGCATGCTAAAGCTATGGAGTAAGGCTACCTGGTAGCTGGCAACTCTCCATCCAGAGAAGATTTTCTGAACTTAGACATTAAAAAATTCTTAATTTGGAACACATTATTTCACAGGAAAAAAAAATATTTCAAGTTGATTATGGAACATATCTGTGAGTGTGCTTCAGGATTTTTCAGTCAGAGAAAAGTGGACTTCTGTGCAATTTCAAAAGAGGCTAATATTTTCATTCTGAAATCTAATTTAAAATATTCAAAAATAGGTGTAACCATTAAAAGATAAGTTACTTAGCTCCAATGCTATTAAAGCACACCACAACGCATAAAGGATGACCATCGTTCCATCTGAATCTCCATCTTTTTCTCAGGAGAGTATGAAACATCCACGCTTACAACAGAGGTCATCAAACCTGCTATCCTGTCTCTGCCAATGGCAATTGCAATTTGCTGGGGAAAAACATGAGCTTTGCTTGGTTTTTCACCCACAGATCAGTGTTTTGATAGTTTCCTGAGCCCCTGCTAGGATATCAGGTTCAACAGCTCTGATTGGGACCTTCTTCCACCTTGTATAGTTGTCTTTTTTTTTTTCTTTATCTTTTGTACCTGTGGGCCATAAAGCATCCTATGGCCATGTGTTCTGGAGTTCAGTCATGGACTGAGTGGAAAAGTAATGCTTTGCTGATAATGTCCTTTTTCCTTTCCTTTCCTTTCCTTTCCTTTCCTTTCCTTTCCTTTCCTTTCCTTTCCTTTCCTTTCCTTTCCTTTCCTTTCCTTTCCTTTCCATGGTTTCATTGCTCTTGTCTTTTCAAGAGGTTCAAAATTTTACCCAAAAATGTTAATTAGGAATCCTTCTTACAGACACAAAAGGTGGGTTGAACTAAATTAGAATACAGTCACATAAAGTAGTTTGGACTTTTGACAATTCAAAGAATACTTTCTTAGTTACTTTCACGGTTCATCTCCTGTTTAATTTGCTTATTGCACAGTGGGTGCCCAGACTGCTGTCCCTTTAGCCACCCACCCTGCCCAGCCCTGCTGCACAGGCTTCCTGCGCTGGGGCAAGTCACACCTTCTGTCAACAAGGAGGGCATGGAGTCCATCTCCAAAAAGTTATTTCTCATTCCACTGGATACATATCATTTCAGCATGATACCATGAAAATCTACTGAGTTAGGGCAGGTTCTGCAAAGGTCAGAGCCTGACCTAAATTCCCCCAGGGAGCACATCTCGTGTTAGAAAACTGCGTTCTGTTTATTTGTGCTGCCTGCTGCATCTTGCCAGTGGGTGGCACGAAGCCATTGTGAGGTTAGTACCAGGACAGAGTGCAGTTTTAAAATGTTGTGAACATAAGTGACTCAGTAGTTGTTTCTCCAGTCCTAATGGGCTGGCTGTTTCAAATTGAATTGAGTTATAGCAGGCCCCTAGTCCACATCAGAGGATAAGAGCATGCAAAATTGAATTGGTAAAATGGAACCAGTTTGCATTCCTGCTTATGAATTTGCAGACAAATCAGCAACTCAGAAATCACCAGCTATTATTTTATTGGCAATTCGTGCAGCTTAAAAATAGCCATGGAAATTTGTACCCAGGCCACTACCCCTCTTTGAAATCAGCTAACCATTATTGCAGTAGCAACAGTGAGCCCAAGTGGCAAATTCCTGGCGCAGCTGTTGAGCTGGGGCCAGAGACAGAGTGAAAGGCAAGGAGCGGGTGGGCGCAGAATGAGGCTTGCATACATTGCCAGCCCCAAATATCTAGTACTTGTGAGTCAGAATCATGAGGCTCACTTGGAAATTCTCTTAAATTTGGTATTTTGTCTAACAGACACTGAACTTTTAGTCTGCAATTTCTGCAGGCACCATAGGGCCAAAAAATGTTTGTGTAACAAATTTGGAAGCTTCTCTCAATGAACATACAAGAAGGCTTGGGAGATGGAAAAAAAATAAAATAATTGTGTTCAAGCATGGCATAATCTAAGTGGGGAGAAGGTGCCATATGAGAACAGGAGATGCGTCATCATTGCTTGACATGGAGGAGAGGGCAAAACTAGCGTCTGGAAGCGAAACGGCTAACCACACAGTTTCTTGCACTTTTTGTTTGACTGTGGCTTTGGATTACGTTTTTTGGTGTCATGTTCATTGTCATGTTCAAGCTCTGAATTTTGAGCTACTTACTGAGTCCTCCCCTTACAGTGCACCTAAGTATGCTGTATGTGCTATGTATTAGGTACATCCTGCTCGTGTGTCTAAGTACTAAAGAAATTCCAAGCTTTGGAGGATGATTGGACTTTTGGAAGTTACACTGGTGATAAGGTGAAGAGTTTTAGACCCATTTGTGGTTTCCTTCGGGGTATATTATTCTCTTGGTGGAAGCACATGCAATTCCTATTAACGTTATGTGAATGGTGCATTCACACAAAGAAGCCACATACCCCTTAGTGACTAGATCAGAAAGGTCTATCCAGAAGAGTTCAATTTACCCATTTAAAATGGCAAACTGCTTTTCCATGCTTGCAAGGCACTGTCTGCACTGTGCTCAGCATGTCTCTGCATGGCGCTGCAGGTGCGGCCCACGGAGACAAAGGACATGGGCAGGTGCAGAAGGAAGGACTTGTGTTATCCGTAGGCATGTCACAAAAGCCAGTGCCAACTCCTGCACCAATCCTCTCAGGGAGGATAGGAGGTGTGCAGCATTATGCCTGCAAACAGCACAAGCAAAATCTCTGGTTTATTTGTGGATGAGAAGGCAGAAAGCAGAGAAATTACAGGTGTGCAGTCCAAGCACGTGCACCCACTTGCACAACTAACCACGCTACCAGTTGTTTCTGTCTTCTGGCTGCTCCAGTACCTCAGACATGCAGTCCTTTCTCCTAGCCTCTCTCTTTCTATCTCTTATTTGCTCTGTGATTTATCACTGCGTACATCTTCAACATTTGTCTCTGCTTCTTTCTAAATAAAGGCAATGGAGGAAAATCCCTTGTTCCCTGGGGACATTGGTCTGAATTCATTCCTTGCTAAGATGCGAGTCCCAGTGAGCCAGGAGAACATTCACGGTCAGAGGGAATAACAAAATGTTCTAGATTCACCACCGACTTTGATCTGTAAGAAAGCAAAGTGCTTTTTGCTTAACAGCGTAGGTGGGAATTTAATCTTTTACGGTAATCTCTTGCATGGAAAGAGGCCTTTTACTACCATCTGGAAGTTGTCTCCTTGACAGGCAGTCCAGAGGTATTTTAGAACATGTATGTAGTGCACTAGGCAGGAAGGTAGTCCAGATCTTTGTGACTGCAGATGTCAGACTGGAGCTGAGTGATTGCACAGTAGGCACAACAAGGACAGGAGAAGAGTATGCACAAGGTTCTGCTGATGCTCCCCACTCTGTGTAAAGGACATAAGAAGAGGTTCTCCAGCTGACAGAAGCAGTTTCTGCGTTGATGTGGTGGGTCCTACTAGGGGAAAGATTTTTCTTCCCAAAGTACAAGGGAATAAATGGTTTTGTGGGCCAGAATTTGAAGATGCTTTTTTTGGTTGCTGTCTTTGAAGCTTTATTTTTTTGGAAGCAACTTGCCATCTTGTCATCAACAGAATACTTTTTTAAGGAAGGATGGGAAAAGTAGGTCCAGGCCATTACATTCTCAAGTTAAAGCTCTCCATACTCGCTGCCCTGTGCTTTGTGGCCCACAGAGGGATTTTCAGAGGTGTGTGGCAGGCACTAAGCTGCACCAGATGAGATCTCCTGTAAACCTATTCCCTTCCCTGAGCATCTCAAGTGGAGCAAGGCAGCTATGAATATTCAGCCCTGGAAGAGGGATCAGAGAGAAAAGAGAAATGAGGGATCAGCTCCCCAGAAGCATTAGCCATGATGAACAGCTTCAGTGATGCTAATCCTAACCCAAAATCTGTGTGCTATTTCAGGCCACTGGAACTTGGGCTGTTGCAGGGTCTCTCTGCTTTGATCTGTCCGCAAGGGAATTAAAATGGCTTCCCATTGGCAGATCCTGATCTTCCCAATACTCATGGCAATCATCTGCCTGTCAGGAGTGGGATGCTCTGTCACATTCAGGAAGCCTTGAGACAGGTAGAAAACAATATGTTATGATGCTGACAATCAGACCATCTTGGGTATTGCCAGTCACATCCCCAGCAGTTGCCAATATCCCATCTGGAGACTTTCACTGGAAACAATGCCCTGCTTTGCTATAATCTGTCCTGGAGTGGGATTTCCCAGTGTTTTGCCTGTTCAGCAGACTGGCTTATCTCAACCAGTCTGATTATCAGACAGGGCAGTTTACAATAATAACAAGACAGCGGTTCACCCAATTTGACATGTCTTTAGACAGTCACAAGCGACAAGCTTCTCCAGGATGGGGAAAGCATTTGAACATGTCGTCCTTGTTTGGTGAGGATGAAATAGAATTTTAACTCCTTTGTTAGAGCCTGAATGCTGTCAGGGGGGCGGGATTCATGAGACATTGAGTCATGAAAGGGGCAAAAATTCTCTTTCAAGTGGAAAAATCAACCCATGCTATTAAAAGCAACTTCTTCTCCCCCTTTTTTATTTCTTATTTTTGCCAACAGAGCTAACTCTGCTCAGTGCACTACTCAGATGAACTAGAACTGGATGACTTTGAAAGCATAAACAGGAAGATCTTTAACTCTGGGAGTGGGCTGCTCCACTAGAGGTGAAAAGTTAAATGCACCCTGCAGCGATTGTTCAACTCATAAAAATTAAAAATAGTGTCTTGGTCAGATACTTCCAAGAGTATCATGAAGAGTGATTAATGCACAGTCTTCTTTAGCCAGTTACCTCCTCCACTGACTCCCCCAAAAAATTGGTTATCTGCATTACTTCCTTTTATTTTTATTATTTTAAGATTGCTATCTTGTCTTGACTCCAGGTTCTGAGTAGAGAAAGGAATAACACAGTCATCATGCCTATGCACAGACTGACCTGCCAGTTAGCCAGCAAGGGATTGATGGGTGTGAGCAGGACCAAGAGGACCGATGCTGGGACATGCTGCGCAAGTAAAGTCACCATCTACTCAGGGCAAGAGCAGGCTTCACAGGCTTACACTCAGTTTTAGTACTGGATGCACTCATTAGAACATATGGCAGCAACCATGCTCATAAAGCATGGAGTTTTGTGGCTGCTTGTTATCTTAAAAAAAAAAAAAAAAAAAGGGTTGGGGGGGTGCAAGTGACCTCTTTCCTTAGGCAAAGGCTTCTTTTTGTTTTTCACCCTTAGAAGTAAGTGTGCCAACAATAGACACCATTCACATGGATCCCACTGGACATTTTACAGTGGCTTTGATTCAAAGGGTCTTATTTCCTGACCTCAAAAGACATTTTGCTAGGGTAACTTCGTAAGGAGCTTCACATGTAGGAACAAACCACCAAATCCTCTTGCTCCCTACCGCTTCAAGTGTACCTGACAGCTCCAAAACGTTGCCTATCCAGGAGAGATCTGCATGACAAACTGGCAGCTGGATATTACAGCAGCAGACAGAGTTTTGGAAGGAAAGACTTAAGCATGTGATGTTACACCAAGATGCATCTTTCCAGGCATTTCTTGAGTTGTCAAAAGATAGTTCTTCAGAAAAACACCTATTTAGGGCATAATTGACATTTGGTTTGTTACCAAGGCTTGGATCTCTCTTGACACTTCCCAGAAGAAAGCAGATCTGAATATCCTCATGAAGACTCACAAACCCTTCCTCTCGTGAAAGCCAAGAAAACCCTTTAAAGGAAGCTCATAAACAAGATGGAGATCAACATTTTAGACAGTCTAATAGTGATATGGCAAGCGGAAATGTTTTTAAACTAAAAGAGGGGAGATTTAGATTATATGTTAGGAGGAAATTCTTTACTCATAGGGTGGTGAAATGCTGGAATAGGTTGCCCAGAGAAGCTGTGGATGCCCCATCCCTGGAGGTGTTCAAGGCCAGGTTGGATGGGAGCCTTGGCAGCCTGATCTGGTGGGTGGCAGCCCTGCCCATGGCAGGGAGTTGGAGCTGGGTGAGCTTTAAGGTCCCTTCCAACAAAATTCATTCTATGATTCTGTGATTCCTTTATTTGCCACCTTCAAAAGACTTAGACAAGTCTGCACACCTTTGGTTGCCCCTGTGGTCCTCTGCCTTGCTCTGTGCAGGTTGGAGGAGACCCTCGACTACCTCTTGTTAAGGTAAGTAAAACCTTTGGTACCAATGAAGCAGTGTTTAGCAGAGGGCAGGGGCCATCTCATAGCATTTAGTGGTGTTGCAAGCTTAATGGGCTAGACTAGGTTTATGTGTACAGGCAGCATTATCAAGCTTTGAAGTAAAGAAGTTAGTACAAATATTCCCCTAGGCATATGGCATTTTCTATACATATAACACAGGAAAACAAGTTCTTGTTCCAGCCAATATTAACTTTAAATCCAGTCCTTTTCTTTCTACATCAATACAAAATCACTGGGCCATATACTCAATTTACTCAGATCCATTCAATCCCACTGGTACCAATGGCAACACAGGTGTATAGTCAGCCACACAGGACTGAGTAATAATCTCAGCATATTCAAATTTAAAGTCTTCTTTTTCATACCATTAAAACTTCATCTTGGAAAGAACTTAGGTAACCGCTACTTCGTGCTCTACCTAGTTATGAAATTTTTGGATATTAAAAAAACCTTTCAACCGTCTGAATAAAATATTCATTATCCTATTGATAAATCAACTAAATACAATGTGTAGTTCTGTCCACAGTCCAGCTAGGACATCTGTTTTCTTGACTGTATGGTACTTAGCACAATGAATCATTTGCCTCCAGTCATTCTCGGTCCCGGCGTGTTATGCTGCCTTAATCGTAGGAAAATTCCAGCCAGTCTCCTCCAGATAAACCAGCCACGCTGCTCTCCTTGCTCTCATGGCAGCAGCAGTGGGCTCTGCCTCCTTCCTTCTCTCTCAGCACAAAACCTCCAAGATCCATGGTTTACAAAGACACCCGTTTTCCTGCCCAAGTTATCACATGCAGCTTTTTTCAAAATGCCTTTGTATGGCTTTTCTGGTCTCTGTAGCTATACATATGTTAATAAATAAAAATAATGAATAATAGATAAATACATAAAAATAAATAAATAAAATGGGTTGCTCTCCAGCCCTCACTGTATAGCTCACAGATATCCTTCTCTTCAAAGTGTAGGCACTCCATTGAAGCCCTCCTCTGGAAGGCAGGCTGTGCCTGGGGCATGGCCCAGGACTGTGCTGGAAGGTGCACGCAGTCGTTGGAGGATATCAGGAGGTGGGGGCACTGTGGAACCTACCTGAATTTTCTGGTCCATGCAGAGCAATATCGTATGGGATGCAGCAGATCAGCTGCCCACAGGCAGCCGGGCTGAAAGCACTGCCAGCTAGGTAGAGGGCCTGGATCCAGTCAAAGTGGAAGAATCACACCAAAATGCATGTCTTCATATGTCTTTCTTAGCTCTATTATTTCTTATGAAGGAAGGTTTCATTAAATCATCCAAAGACCAGCATTGAAGTTTTACTGGGCCACACAACAGGGACCTATCAGTCTGGAAACACGCTTTTTTGCAGGCTTCAGTCCTTGGATGTGACTGAGGCTCCATGTGAAGGGAACAGCAGTGTAGGAATGTTCTCCTGGCACGGGGCACTCTCTTGTCTCTCCATGGGGTTTCCCAAAATACTTTCTGTGTGGATATAAAGCACAGGCAGGAGAGGCAGAAAACAAAGATAACAAGTGCTAGTGACAGGGACATACCTGGACCTAGAGCAGACATATTCTGATGGGGTTAGCACAGAGGCTTGCATTATTGGGGCATATTCCCAGCACAGGATCTATCCCAAGAAAAGCATCCCTCCCTGTCTGGGAGGGCAGCGTTGGTCTGCGAAAAGGCCAGGACTGCCCCAGATGAGGGACTACCCCATGTCCCTGCCCAGAGTCCCCCTGCACCAATGGGCGAAGGAGCTGGGAGAGATAAGTGAGGGGCAAGTTCAGAGCCCCATGCCAGCTGTCTGTGTCCATACCCCAGCCAGATAGATACACATCTGTTTTGGACATCCTGCTCCAAACTTTCATTCTAAGCTACAGCCAGCTACCCCAGCCAGAAACGCTACCAGTCTGGTTTGCAAGGAGCCCCTCCTGCAACAGCTATAGAGGCTCAGTGAACTCCTCTCTCCCAGAATGAAGAGGCAGTAATTTAGGCTTTCTGTAGCAGAGGTTTTTAGAGATCTTAACTATAAGCTCCTGGGGAGTTCCCAGCTGTATGCTAGGCTGATCACAGAGCAAGATGCTATTTATAATCTGTGGTATTAAGCACTAGCACGCAACAAGGTTAAAAGTTACAGCACTTCTTAAGCAGCCTTCTTGTATCTGCTGGCCTTGGGCTGGTCTAGCAAAACCAAGGCCTCAGGCGTGTAACTGAGGACCAGAAATACGAAAGAAATCTCAGAAACAACAGCTCTTTGACAGGAATGCTGCTGCTTTCTGGTTCTGGCTGCTTTTTCTTCCTTGCGCTTGCCAGGAACTCAAACTCCTGCTCATAAGAAAGAAAATCCTAAATATCCGACAACAAAAATAGACAGTAAATCTAACAGTTTCAAGGCTTTTATTGAGGTGCTTGGGGAGTTTAATTCATTAGGTGGTAGAAATAGATAGTTTAGTATGTAGAATGTTACGAAAGCTTGGAGTACCACCAGCTCCAGACTGGAGAGGAAAATCAGCTGTTTCACAGCCACACTCAAAAACACTTTGAACTTCAGGCAACAGTTATCTTTTCTTCTAGAAATGCCAGTTCTCCCATGGCCAAATATAATGTGGAACTCTTCAGATAGCTTGTGCTCTGTAGTTGAGGCAATATTTGTCTACAGTCAGTTACTCTGCAGCCACTCCCTTTTGATCTGTTGATCATAAGATTATAATGTTTAAATCAGAGGAAAGATGAGGAAGAGCAAGCTGCATCCCCAGGGACAAATCCTGCTCTTTTCCAAGTGCATTGCTGGAGGAAAAGAGTGTCTGACTGAAGGGACACTCAGTTTTAAAAGCCGCCCTGGGTCTCCTGACAGCCTTTGCCCGTTGGGAAAGCATTTCTGTCACTCAGGTGGTTGCATAAGCACAGTGCATTGCATGAGGCAAGAGCTCCATTAGTTATTAAACAGCCAAATAAACAGTCATACAAAGCCACTGCAAACGGTCAGAGGGAAAAAAAAAAGAAGAAGAAGAAATGTTTACCTTTGGGCAGAGCACCTTTGCTTTGATTTGGTTGCAGTTCTTTTTTTTGTTTTTTTTTTTTTTTTTTTTTTTTTGGTCTTTGATTTTTTGGGTTTTTTTGTCTTTTTGGTGTATTTTTTTTGTCTTTTCCAATTTTTTTTTCATATCTAAAGCATGGCAGGCCTTGCTGAATTCATGCATGTCAGGGTATTCGTTTGTCCTTTCTGACAATCAAAGTTCATAGAAAACACATGCAAGTCCTGCTCTGAAACAGGAAACCTATTCCAAATGCATTGATAACTGCTTGCTTGTTCAGATCCCTTCCACCAAGTCAAGCCTGTTTGTTGCTCAGCCATTTGCTGGTCAGTGGGGAAGTTCAGCTCTCTCCTATCATTTTCCCTTATTTTCCCAGCAAATTGTCACCACCAGGGGCTGATCGACCTGTGCTGTAGATGCTGACAGCGCTCCTCGGGGGCTGTGCAAAGCTCACTTGCTGCTCTTGGGGCACCAGAGCTGGTCTTTGCAACATGGTGTGCAGCAGAGAGTGGGTGTCAGTCCACTCCTCAGAAGTGACTGGAAGTGAGGGAGAAATAAAGAAGAAAACAGAATTCTGTAGCATAGCGCTTTTTCTGCTTAAAGCAAGCTGGTGTCCCAGCAAGCTTCCCATGTGACCATTTCTAGTTCTCCCAGCTCAGTAGGATTTGGTGAAACCAGCCTGGATGCTTACCCTCAATTCTGGGCGTTGCAGATTACTTCTCCTGGGAAGAGAAATTAATGTTTTAGTCAAGACTTTCTCCATTACAGTCTGATTTTTCTTAAAAAGCATTGACAAATGTCCTGCTTCCCCCAGTGCAGTACGGCACTTTCCTGCTCACTCCTTTAAAGCATATTCCAGCCAAAACTGCTAGAAAAACTTACTGTACCTTTTCCTTCATTTAATACCTCCTCTATTTTTTTGGTAGCACCTACCAGTTCAACTACCATGTAACCGGGAGGCATTGAACTGTTCCCTCATTTAATCCTTAGAAAAGGCAGCTAACAGCCCCCGTGACATGTAAGATTGCTCGCTGATACAAGGCATACTAAAAGTCACACCTTTTCAGTGTGAGTGTGTTAAATGTTATAAGCTCCAAATATCCCTAACACCCTTTGTCATCCCTCAACAGAAATATTTCAACACAAACAGCTTTGAAGGCCTTCGAAGGCGTTTTTTCCCACTGCTTATCCAGGCATTAATTGGACTTCCCCTTTCATGTCCCAGTCTGTTATTTGCTTTCATGTAGCCCTTACTGGGGGTCTTATCAAATGCTGAGCAACCAGTAACGCTTTTGATGTGGACTGCCTGCCATGCCCCACTGCTCCTGCTTCAGAAGATACACACCTGATTCCCACTTAGAACACAGCCAGGCAGAGCACTGCCAGGATAAAAGGATTTAAAAATAATTTACAGCCATCCCAGGGTCCTGTTACAGGGACAAAGTAGGACCAGTGAATATGAGAATTTATATTTCTGACTTTCAGCGTATCATCTATTTCATTTATTTTGGGGCCGGTGAATGAGTAATGTCTTGTCCCAGTGGGAGCCTCTAGAGGGGATCTGGAGGATCTACCACCCACTGCATTTTTCAAGTAGTTCTGTGATGCATCAGCTCGTATCAGTCATCTGATCTCCTGTAAAAGAGCCCTGATAGATGACTTTCCATATCAGCTTCCTTGGTTCACCATGATACAGCTTCCTTCTCCCCCTGCTACTTTTCTTAAATGGTCTTCTTGGCAAGAGCCAGAACAACACATACTGCTTCTTGCTCCTGAGAGACTGAAGTAATTTGTAGCTATTATTTACCCTAATATCTTTGGCTCCCTAACACTCATACCATTTAACCTTTTGATTTCATCTTTATGCCCAATGTGACAATGTCTGCTCCATTCCAAGGTATTTGTTGTGCTTGGACGGGAGTTTCTTTTTAGATCGAAAGGAGATTAGTGGAGTAGAGGAAGGTCCTTGGATTTTGATCTTGCAAATTTTACTTTTTTCTATTGCCTAGATTGTACAAAGGAAGCTTTATACACAATGAAGGATGACACCAACATATCTCCCTCATTTTCATGGTAAAAGCCAAGGTCCAGTTTGAGGAGAGACATGACAGAGGCCAAGCTGTGCAGGACAAGGAGACACAAAATGGGGTGATGAGTGCAGTCACACACTGCACACACTCGTCCTCCCATGGGAGAAAAAAGCAGAGCAGGGGGATGCCTATTTTAGGACGTGCTTCTCACATTTCCAATACAGAACAAGATGCTATAGGAGTGCCAGCAGTAGGATACGAGGGTTGTTGCGGTGGCAGAAGCATTTCATAAATTAAGGCAATTCAAAGCCCACAGATCATCATGGCAAGCAAAGGAATTAACTCTGATTACTAGCAGGGACTAGAAACCAAATGTCAAAGCCAAGGGCATGCAGCCCCATTCGGGGCTGGAGAATTTCCAGCTGACTGTAAAAGCAAAGAAAATATGGTGCAATCCCAGGCTTCCAGATGGAGAACAGGGTTAATCCACTAGAAAAAAAGGTACATAAGTATCCAGATTCAGGAAAAGGAGAAATCAGATTTCTACTACTGTCCTAGTTTCTAACA
>WBMW01001240.1:7393-41378 GCA_013396635.1 Penelope pileata | reverse complement strand
GTGGAGTCACTGTCCCTGGAGTCGTTCAAGGTACGTCTGGGTGGGGAACTGAGGGATATGGTTTAGTGGGTAACCTTGGTGGTAGGCGGACGGTTGGACTAGATGATCGTGGAGGTCTTTTCCAACCTTGATGATTCTATGACACTAGACCAAATGTGTGCACTTGTGCACTTTTGGAACTTCCTGTCTCCAGAGCCAGCTGAATTTTCTTACAGCCCTTATGAGCCCAAGAACACCAAAATATATTCTCTTGTAAAGCCATCTCCCATATTTTCAAATCTAAAAACAGCAGTGGCAGATAAAGAAATTGCACTGTTTTATCATTGTTGTTTTTCTCCATGTACATTTCAGAATACTTTATGCAATTGTTTTAACAAACAATGATTTTTGCAAGTTTAGAGCTAGGTAGTCAATAGTAGTTGCTTGAAGCAATTCCTCAAGCTTGTAAACAAGTTATCTTTAAAAAAAAAATTATTTTGAAAACTGATGATAGCTACACATAACAGAGACATCCAGAACTCTGCAATAGAGTTTTGATTAAAAACTTAAATTCAACACTAAGCCTCTTGACAGATGTACACCTACACTCCAAAGTGCTGTTGAGACTGGATACTGTCTTCAAATGTTTCTTCAACAATTTTGTTCTTTTTTCGTTTGTTAAATGCTTCTTGCCTTCATCCACAGTATAAAATGTTGTCTTTACTTCTCCCTGTTTGCCTAGCCAGAGATAAGCATGCTTTCCAGTTACCAGGCCACAACCTTAGCTGCAGCAAAGGGTCTGCAAACAAAATATGGAAACCAGAGTAACATTGTCACTGATTTTATGGCTAGGTTGTTGGAAAAAGAGGCATTCATGTTGGTAAGAAGCACACTTAGGACAAGTTAAAATGTATCACAATTGTTTATCATTTTCTGTTCTTTAAGGGATATGAAAGGTTTGTTTGCTGAAAGGCAAACATAAGTTTCTCTCTCAAAAACACACTAAAAATCACTCATCCTTTAAAAAAAAAAATAAAGCATACCGTGTATGTTTAACACATTAACCTGGGGTTTAGTCAAAGTGGTCCTTGTTAAGCAACGTAGTGTTAATCAAGCCACTTCTCTTGACTTCAAGGGATATTGGCTAATTTACACAAGCTGATGGTGTAGTCTACCACCTTCGAAAACAATCAGAAAGTGAACATTGGCAAAATTTCTTCAAGGGGCATCTAATATGGATTCAAAGTCTTTCACCTCCATAAACTTATAAAACAGAGCATGCATCATTTTCTGTTCCCAGGCTCATTTCCTGGCCGACAACACAAAATAGCAACGCAGGAAGCACGAGACCCTCTTTAAATTGATGTTATTTTTAAAGATTTACTACTAATGAAATAAACATTTCATATTACCTGGTTATACAATAGGGCATTCCTCTTCAAGAATGGGGATTTCAAGAAACAAAGCAATAGGTAATTGAATTTTGCTGCCTGGTTGGGATAGAAACTCTAGCCTGCACCATGAAACAATTTTACTGTCATTACTTTTCTTTGCTTGTGATAGAGGAGCAGTTTTAGAAACCCCTGCAGAGCCCCAGCACATGGGCTGTTTATGTGGGCTGAATGCAGGGCTAGAATTTAACCAAAGCACAGTAAAAATAATGGATAATGTAAAAGACCAGCTGTTTAGAGCAGTCCCACACAACCAAATAGGTACTTGTTTTTATAGACACAAAGGACTCATGTTAAGTCAGTTCTCAATGATATTTTGCCTTGTCCCAAAAGAGTCCCAGATCCCACTGGGGGGCTCTGTTTTTTTGTCTGCATCTATTTATGAATATTTATGGAGAACGAACAAAGACTTCTTTAAATTAGTTGTGTGGATTTACTCTCTGCTATTATTAGGTGTAATATAGATTACATTCTATGATTATGTATGAAATTGCAAAACAACAAAGTCCAATAACGCAAATGATCCAAAAAGAACCTTAATCAATCAATAATGGAGTTTTTGTTCTATTTTATTTTTTAAATAGTTGCCCATATGTATTTGTTGCTATATCACATCCTGTTCATTTAGAAACACATTTTCTAAAAAGGCTAATTTTTGGACTACAGGTTCCTAAACTGCAAGGCATAATATCAGAATAAAAGAACACCTAATAAACCTAGTTCTTTGGAAAATCTGTCCCTTGTTCTTGCAACAGATGCGATCAGAGGTGTTTTGAAAGCACAGTCGTTATAATATATCATTCTAGGAAGAAAATAGCTATGCCAAATCATGAACACATTTAAGTTGCAGTAATGTAAGAAATAGTAGAATGTTGTTTTTGCAGGACCCTCCTTCCTGTCTCCCAATTTCCCTAACCTTCCCCAAAGACTCTAGAACATACGTGAAACCCCCTCCAAATGTCTCCCACAGGACCCCAAAGTGCCCTTAGAGACCCCCCCTCCAAGCTAGAGAGTATAAGATTAGTTTTTACCTGTATCATCTTCTTTTCTGTGTCTGTATCCTTTGTTTGGATATGTGCTGTTCTGCTCTCTAAGACTGTAGGAGAAGGATTCCTTGCTGCAGAATGTGCTGTACCTTATTTATGATACTGTCTGTGTCAGGATGGTGTGAACAGAACACTGTGACCAAGAAGGCCAGTTTAAACATAGCAAATTACAGCAATACAGGGGATAGTTTTGGCTAATTCTTGGGAACAAGGCCAGAGAGTCTGTGCTTCTGAAGGGTACCAGGAACAGGCCTGAATTTGTTCAAAGGTTACTCGGAAAAAGGGACAATGCTTAAACCGGCCATGAAGCAAAGAGGGGAGGAGAATTGGAAAGAGTCGTACCCAAGTTGTAATTGGGTGCAGGACATTCGGCAGTATCGAATAGGCTGTAGACTGTAAGCCCTGAAGCACTCAACCCATGAAGAACCAGGGCAGGGGGAGAATAAAAACTGCTGTACATTTCTGCTTGGTGTGCCTACCTGCTAGGTCACCCGCTTTGCAAAGTGTCAATAAAGGGCCATTCACCTAATACTCTGCCTGAGCCTAAGTCATTGGCCATCGAGCGTTTCTCACAGTAACAAAACTAACAATGTGATAGCCATATTCTTTCCTGTTTATTTCCATCAGCCTTTATTGACTGTACAATTTTTACTGGTAATTGCAAATCAGTGTATATATATATACCAGTGTATAGGCAGGAAATATTTAAGGTTGGGGAAAAGGAGGATAATAAGAAAAAAAAGTGAAAAATAGAAAATCTACCTCTCATGTACTTATAGCATATTTCTATATTAAAATGAATGACAATTGTTGCACTATTTTTGTGAATTGACCACAATCACATGATTTTCGGTAACTATGGTTGTTCCTCTCAGGAATTCTCCCAATATTTTGTGAAAAAAATTTGTTCTCCCTGTTATTTCCAAACCTTCTCATTGTTTTTACTCTCTAACTACCTTTCAACAAGACAACAGAAAAGAAGAATAGTGATAGTGAGCAGTCCTGAATACGTCTGTACATACACAAATAGCCTTCACAGCAGGTTGACCTGATATTTGAGGTGAATTTTTTTTTCAAGGTACAAAGGTCAGGAAAACAAAGCACAGCAGTGAAACTCAAACTAACAATTGTCATCAGGAGTTGTCTCATGCTGTGTTGTCACACCAGGCACGTGTGGCTTAGAAGAGAATAGCACTCCACTACTGTCTAAATACTGGTCTGTGGAGCGGGGCTAGGTAGCCAGTAGCCCAGTTTCATTGGTCCCTCCTCAGCCAGAAACAGCGTCTCTATGGTTATGCCAGTCAACCTTAACACAGGTAGAACTGAAGGCGCAGGGAATCATGAATGCTACAATCCAAAGGTGAACAAAGTAGTTGACAGATTTACAGACAGATATGCAAAAATGGGATGGGGAAAATAATGGCTCTTCATACTTTTGGTCCATTCTAGGAGTCAGTCCATTGATTTCATGAAATTGCAAGGCTGTTAGCCTTTTCCTGTGTCTCTCACAGGTGGGTTTTATGCAAAACATTACCTCTGAGCATTGCTTTTCCTGAATGCAGCCTGCAGCTGGAAACTTGTCTCCCCTTTTTCTTTGGCTTTTGATTTTTTTCTTACTTGTTCCCTTCAGTTCCAGAGATTTTTTGAGATTCATGTAACCTAATACTTGAGGCGGCTTAACAGTTCTCCTTATTGATTTTCCTTGGATAAGTAGAAACATTTTCTGTCCAGACAGTAAATAAAAGATAACAGTTGGCCTAGCATTAATTTGTTTGAAAACAAACCATTTGCCCACTGTAGAAAACTACACTGTCATCTGCTGAGGTGGTTTACAAATCTCAATAACAACTTTGTACATGGAATATTTTAGAATCATAGAATCATCATAGAATCCTTAGAGTTGGAAGGGACCCTTGAGGGTCATCTAGTCCAGCTCCCCTGCAACAAACAGAGATACCTACAGCTAGATCAGGTTGCTCAGAGCTTGGTCCAGCCCGACCTTGAATGTCTCCAGGGACAGGGCTTCCACCACCTCTCTGGGCAACCTGTTCCATTGCTTCACCACCCTTGCTGTAAAAAGCATTTTCCTTAAATCTAACCTAAATTTCCTCTCTTTCAATTTGAAGCCATTTCCCCTTGCCCTATCCCCACAGATCCTGCTAAAGAGACTGTCCCCTTCTTTCTTGTAGCCCTCCTTTAGATACTGAAAATACTGAAAGGCCGCTATCAGGTCACCTTGGAGCTTTCTCTTCTTCAGACTGAACAGCCCCAGCTCTCTCAGTCTGTCCTCGTAGGAGAGGTGTTCCATCCCTTGGATCATTTTTGTGGCCCTCCTCTGGACATGCTCCAACAGGTCTGTGTCTCTTCTGTGTTGAGGATGCCGCGTCTGGACACAGTACTCCAGGTGAGGTCTCACCAATTTTATTTTATAATGAACAACCTCTTATCTATGAATTTTTGTGTTTCCCAAGCACTAAAAAGAAAAATTACAAGATCTTTCTTTTTTTCCTAACTGTAACAAAGTAAGCTGCATCAATCCAAGGCTGTCACACAGCTGACATAAACCAAGGTAAAAATGAGACTTTCAAATCTGAAGACAAAACAAATATGAGTGTTGTGATACTTTTACATAATTTATAACTCACTTTCTCTGTTTGAGGTATAGCCAAAAATTTGACTCATTTTTTTTAACTTGAAAAATAATCTAGTATTTTTTCATTGTTCTTTGCTATTAACATCATTTTCCGTCCTCCTATTGTTTAATATTTTGTTTCATTTATCGTTTGAACTTTTCCAGTGCTCCCATGATGAGATGAAAGACCTTCTTTAATACCAAAAATATATGTACATTTTAACTCACTGAACTTTCCTGCCTTTACTGGTGATAACCTCTCCAGGAAATTTTGTCATGTTCATTAGCCATTGCCTCCACACCCTTAATACGTTTTTCATTAAACTGATTTGGATTTCTTTTATTGTTGCTTTTTTGGTTTTGTTTGTTTGTTCTGTCTTGTTTTTTTTTTCCCTCAGATGCTTTCCATCACATCATTTTAAATAATTCCCAGGAATCTTCCTTTGAAAGTTTAATAAACTATACATTTTCAATTTCCTGCAAATTGACTTGCTGTGCCTGAAGTCTCTCTGTAGACATAGGAAGCAGAATATCATGTTTTCTTTTTCTGATTGTCTTTTCTTTACTGGATTTGACAAATGGTTAAATAGTTATCTTTTTACTGACTCCTGAGAAGGCAAACAGTCATTAGCAATGCTGCACAATCTTTTTTTTCTGCCTTTCTACTTTCTATTCTGCCTTTTCTTTTCTTTTTCTTTTTCTTTTCCTTTTTTTTTTTTTTTAAGTAGTTTTACAAACTTGAAGGAGTGAATTAAAGACGTTTTCTTGAAGGGGTTGTAATGTTTCATAGTCAGTAAGACTGAAGTTTCCTTCAACTTGGTAGGAATGTAAAGCATAAAATCGGATGCTATACTTACACTGTATTTCATGTGGCTGGGCTAGAAGAGGTTTGTCATCAAATTTGCCAGTTGTCCATACTATCTGCCTCTAGTGGAACCCTTTAAAACTGCTCTGTTTATTATTTCCTGGAGCAAACTCAGCTGGAATCTGGAGAGTTATGCACGTTAGGGCATCTCTGCATGCTCTGGCTGATCTGTCCTCCCCAATGTATCCCATCAATTTTTGTTTTGTTTTCACAGAACTAGTATCAGTCAGATAAAATAGTCTGAGTAAAGGAAGGGAGGTTTTGGTTTTTTTGTATTCCTGCCTTCTGTGATGTTTTCTGCTCCTACAGAAAATCTTTCTGCCCTGGAAAGATGGATGAGATTTATAGGAAGCCTGGGCTTAGACTGTATTTGAGCTGTCAAAAAGACAATGATGTTTGCAAACACACTGCTTGACCAACCTCATCTCCTTCTATGACTCAGTAAGTTTGCAGATGACACCAAGTTGGGAGGAAGTGTCGATCTGTCTGAGGATAGGAAGACCCGTCAGAGGGATCCGGACAGGATGGATTGCTGGGCAGGCCAATGGGATGAGGTTCAACAAGGCTAAGTGCTGGGTCCTGCCCTTTGGTCACAATAACCTCATGCAATGCTACAGGCTTGGGACAGAGTGGCTGGAAGACTATGCTGAGGACCAGGTTGGAAAGGACCTGGGGATGTCGATTGAAACTCAGCTGGACATGAGCCAGCAGTGTGCCCAGGTGGCCAAGAAGGCCAATGGCATCCTGGCCTGTATCAGAAATAGCGTAGCCAGCAGGAACAGCGAGGTGATCATCCCCCTATACTCAACTCTAGTGAGGCTGCATCTTGAGTACTGTGCTCAGTTTTGTGCCCCTCACTACAGGAAAGACATTGAGGCCCTGGAACGTGTCCAGAGAAGGGCAATGAAACTGGTGAGGGGTCTAGAGCACAAGTCTTATGAGGAGTGGCTAAGGGAACTGGAATTGTTTAGTCTGGAGAAGAGGAGGCTCAGGGGAGACCTTATTGCACTTTACAACTTCCTGAAGGGAGGCTGAATGAGGAAGGGGTCGGCCTCTTCTCCCAGAGAACTAATGACAGGACTAGAGGAAATGGCCACAAGTTGCACCAGGGGAGATTCAGGTTAGATATAAAGGAAAACTTCTTGTCAAAAAGAGTAGTCAGGCACTGGAATGGCCTGCCCAGGGAGGTGGTGAAGTCACCGTGCCCAGTGGTGTTCAAGAAACATCTAGATGAGGTGCTAAGGGATATGGTTTAGTAGTTTAGTGGGAAATATTGGTGGTAGGAGGATGGTTGGACTAGATGATCTTGTAGGTCCTTTCCAACCTAGTGCTTCTATGATTCTATGATTTAAAAATAGTTTCCTTGTAAAGAGAGAAAGAGCTTTTTAATATCTGTAAGGATCCCTTTCAAGAATCCCTTTCAATCTGTGTTTAATGTAGACCTATATGAACATTTTTAACATTTTCATACGGGTATATATTTGTATGCAGATATATATTCCATATACGTTCATCTCTTAAAGACAAAAATTTTCCTGCTTGAGACAGAAATGAGCTCATAATCAATATTGGAAAGTAGTTTTCCTCTTTTCCTTTCCATTACTGCCTATATCTTTATGACAACATTTATTTTTTCTGAAAAAAATCATCATCCACAGAGTCTTGTATCTACTTATCATTTAACACCTTCAGTATTTGGAGGCTTCTAAAGGACAGTTTAAATTGCATGTGATTATTTCTATTGCCGTAGGCAGTGCTTTCTTTTTATTCAGACATATAAGCAATCCAATTTAATTTTGATTTATTGTTTGCAAGCTCAATGAAAATAGAATCAAAACTACAAAGTTTGTATATATGGCAAAAATAACCTTATTAATATGAGAGGTAAAAGCGAGTAAGCATATCCCAATGTAAGCAAAATCCTTGTCAATACAGCAAGATTAATCTCTAATGAAGTTCAAGGAAAAATATACATAGTTGCTTTTAAAATAAACTCTATAAACTTTAAATTTTATGCAGATCAAAACAAAG
Source organism: Penelope pileata (assembly GCA_013396635.1). Taxonomy (NCBI): domain Eukaryota; kingdom Metazoa; phylum Chordata; class Aves; order Galliformes; family Cracidae; genus Penelope; species Penelope pileata. Next base: position 33,374 of record WBMW01001240.1, on the reverse strand, counting down.
TCAGCATTTGTTCAAAATACTAGTTACAATTGAAAATAAAAACTTATTGAAATCAAAATGCAGTTTGTAGAAAATAACGCACTTCAGTTAAAAAGAGGTATTGTGATTGTTATAGTCTTTAGAATTAATAAAAGATTTTACATTTTAAAAATAGGTTACACATCTGCTGATTAATTAGTAAAAACATGAGGAACAGGAGAATATTAGGTGGAATACAAAATATGAATTCAAAGTTTGCATTGTTTAACTTGATGTTTATAGTCCCTTATGTGCTCATATCAATCATCCAGCCTTCATCCCCTCTTCTTCGGAAAGCTCTGAGTTTGTTCTTTCTTTCCATCCAGAATACAATACTTATGTTCAGTGGGAGCTTGTCTTAGCAAAGTTGAATGGGTTACAACAGTACATTTATATTGATATATACCTTGTGCATACCTCAAAAATGTTTGGACAGAAACAAGTGTGCCCATCAGGAATTTAAGCCAGTATCATTTGAAGACGAACATTCTCTTATATGAGCATATGTAAGTTCCCCAGTTATAAAAGACGTCTTACAGTACTGGGAGATAAAAAGGCTGTCATGAGTCCCTTTGATCAAATCAACTGGAGTTTATCAACATTTAGTCTATTTAGTTTGTCACCATTTATTGACATTTAGACCATTGGGGCACCCTGGAGGACATCAGCTCCCTCAGCTCAGGGGATTGGGTGTAAGAAAATCTCACTGCGGTCCATATCAGGTCCTGGCAACCCCTAGTGGTGGTAGCTCCCACCACTCCAGCCAGGAGTTAGGCAGCTGAAGAGGAGCAAGAGCAGCCCCAGGTCTGGGCACCAGGCACCTCCATGTGAATGGGGCTGGGCTGAGGCTGGGATGAGACATGGGCCTGTGAGTGGGCCTGGCTCGAAAGGGTCCAATGCCAGGCAGGGTTGGGCTATGGGGAGTTGGAGACTGAACCTGCTGAATCCTCTCTTGCGAAGGAGCTAATGGCCCCAGGGGCTGAAATGGGGTCTTGAGCCCTTGTCAGGATGGAACAATCCTGAGGTTGGACAGAGGTAAATCTCACTACAAGCTGTAATACAGAAGCTGTCTCTCTGTTGCTACATTAGATCTACCATGCCTCACTTGTCATCAAAGACTCTCAAGTTGGACATGGGAGCAGAGCTGCTTGTTCCAGCTTTTATCCCATTGGATCAAAACAAAGGCACAGTGCTCTCCTATGTACAAAAGCCCCAAAAGATCACATAGCTGTGTGAAGTTGCACTAAAGGCTACCTTATGATGGGGGACCAAGAAAAGACAAAGTGATGGGCAGCTGCAGCAGTATCAAGGTGCACCAATTTTAAAACCGAATTAACATTTTTTCTGCCACAAGGATACTCACTAAAAATGTGAATTTTACTTACTTTTCAATCACCTAGAACTCAGAAGTGCAGTGTCTTTGGACACTGACTTTTCCCAGTCTATCTCCTATGGCTTCTACAGAACATCATTTTACAATGATGAGAAGTCTTTTTTTTTTTGTGAAGCTGAAATGAGTATTTTTATTTAAATGTTTATGTACTTCATGTAAGACAGAAAATAATTCTATATATAAAGCTACATTTCTTTCTTAATATTTTTCTTCTTCATTCTAACTACACTCCACCCTCATTGAAGTTATGACAGTATAAATAGGTAGGATGTATATCATGGAAAAAATCTGTAGTCCTGTTTTGTTGAATGTATTATGCCATGAGAGAGATGTAGTTACTTACTTGGATGTAAAAACAATAAGAAGTACATCAGGTTGCTCTACGGGAGTACCAATTAGTGTGAATGAGATGTTCAGCTAGCAGAACAGATTTCATTTTCTAAATGCTCATTGATTCTTCCCACAATGTAAAGTTTTTCTTTTTAGTAGAGTTACCCCTAAATGATTTTATCCTTTATATTCTGTTCTATAAAACAAAATGAACACCTCTAATCCTAATGAAACTTTCATAAAGAGTTGTAAATTAGCACTGATGTGAACAGGAGACAAATTAGATGCTTAACTAATAGCTGTAGTACCCTCTTTGGTACTTTATCTGTAATATACTCGATATAGATCTAAGATTAGAAAATGTCCATTAAGCAGACATCTAGTCATGTTCAGCTCTATTGCTCTGCACATCCTACCAAGCTAGCTACTGAAAAATCATTGAATTTCCTGCCAGATCCATTTCCCTCTACAGACACGGATGCTGTACACTAAACATTTAACGTGATCTTCTGGCAAGAAGGGTCAATAATATTGTCACATACATTCATTTTGTTATAGCAGGGTTGGCTATCCCCCATGAAACACATAATTAAGAACCATTTCTCATAGATTAATCTCCTTGCAGTCTATCAGATAAGAAGTATACTTACTGATTACAGTGTTCAGTGCCTGTTTTGGAGAACCTTAAGAGAAAAATGCTGAGCATGTGCTGAGCATGAAATATCTGTCAGTAAGACCTGTTACTGTTCTTTGTGAATTTTAAATTTAATTAAAAAAAAAAAAAAACACGAGTAAAGTATAAATCTAAAAAAACATATAATTCTCCTTTTTTTTTTTTATTTTTTTCTTTTTTTTTTTTTAATGTTTTATATGGAAAAGTGCCTACTACATTCTGGCCTCCATTAAGACCTCCATTAAAATTTCAATAAAACAAAATATCCTGCCCAGACTACATTAGAACTTAGGCACAATAGATATCTTTTCTATCCATGAAAGTCATACAAATGCCTATTCTTATTCTCTCAGACTTTTTGCTATATTTGATTATTCAGTTCATTACAGGAGAATGTTGGCTCTCCAGATAATATTTTACGATATTTTGAGGTTTTATAAAAGGAATTTCACACGACATATCTATGTTAGTGACAGATTGCAAAGAAGAGTTATTTTTGTGTGAATTTGCCTTACACTTACTCTTGGGGTCTTTTCTGTATACACTCAAGTACATTACTGGTGCTCTGAAAGTGCACCCTCTGCTGGAATCAAAATTGAAATCATGCATGTATCTAGTATGTTCTGCTTGCAATGTGTATATAATTTTTTTCAGCAATTTTCTCATTGTTCAAGTGTGTGTGTGAACTAGAACTGACAAATAACATAAACTTCATTGCTGGTAAATGTGTCCTGAAGCCATAACTGACCATACTAAACCAAACCTGCTGTTCTGTACCATTTGGAAAGGTAGAAATACACAGAGTACGAATAGGGAATTTATCTTCTGTCATTCATCACTTCATATGTGCATCAATTTTCTCCCTTGAATACTTTACAATAAATTTGTATGGATAATAGTTTAATTTATTGTGTGCTGCTGATGCAAAACACAGTGGTACTCATCCTCCACCATACTGGATTGCTGTACTACGATTAAATGGCCACTTGCAGAGAAAAAGCTAATTCCTGGATGAGATTAGCAAACAACAGTGACCCACGCAAAACACAAGTAAAGTTCACAAATCATTTCCATTTGAATGGGCACTTCTTTTCTAACACAATGAAAGACTAGGTTTCAGTTTTCCATTTCTTCATCTTTGCAGAGGATTACAGAAATCCAGGAAATTCAACATCAAGTATAAAGCCTTTAGTATTTGGAAAACTGCAGCTAATTGTGAATGCCACTACATGTAAAGAAATGACAAATACAGAAAGTACATTGTACTTATCCTCTGTTCTTTATATTGGTTGCAGTATTTTAAACCACGTTAATGGAACTTCATTTGTTTATGCTTGCCTACAAATCCTAGACAATTTCCCTCTGTAAGGACATTTCCAAAGCACAACAAAAAAATGTTACTGTAACAAGAATCTGAACTTTGCTCTGGGAAGAATGAAAGAATAAGTTACACAAAACAGATATAAATCATAACAGGTGCTGATCATATCACATGATGTGCAAATGGAAGATGCTTAAATACAGTGGGGAGAGCATCATTGTTAAATCTGTTTGAAACAGAACAGAGATAAAAGAATCATGCAGAAGTCACATTTCTTAGATTCAGACTGAAGATGACTGACAAAATTGATTTTTCTATGGGAGTTGTGCAATTTTGATCAGAAACCAACTTTGAACACTAACTATCGTTGTTTATGACTTATACTTTGCCAGGTAATTTTTAATAGCCTCTTCTCTTGTTTTGTCAGCAGCTTCATTTGCTTTTCAGCCTCATTACTTTTCAAATTACAGGAGAAAGTAATTAAATTTAGTGAAAGCTACTAGCACTTTGAAATCAATATTGATGTAAAGCTGCAGGGGAAAGGTAACTAAATTTAATAAAAGCAGCAGTTTCTAAATTAATCTCTGTGGCATCTATACTTTTAAATTGTGTTATGCTTTTTGTAGATGTAAAATCAAAGATGTTTTTCAAGTATGCACCTGGATGTCAGCTCTGAGATAGAAAAATTCTAAAGAAGGCACAGCAGTACTGGTTTTTCTGGGTGAAGATTCTAGATGGGATTTAGTTCATCTGCGAAACTCATATTTTATAATAATATAATTGCTAATATAAAAGGCCAGACAAAGTTCCCTCCAGGAGAAATTCACCCCTGTTTAGACACCATGCATAAAGACTGTATCACTTGCACTACTAGGCTTAAAAAGCAATACAATCATCTATGTTTCTTTTATTGTCCTTTTAACAAAGGTGAGCAGCATTGGCAGAATTCACCTCATTACAGTTAAAGAACATGGTAGATTGGAGAGGACCAACAAACTGTAAAGCCTTTGCCTTTGCCACTTACCCTTTTTATAATCATGAAATATATGCTCAGCCGTCATTGAAATCTTATTCATTCCGTAAGAGGAACAAAAGGAATCTTATACAGGTCACCCTTCAGAAGCTGCTTTTACTCTTCGCATGCAAAGGCAATCTTCCACACCATTCTGTATGTTTCTTTGACTATGAACTGATTCTAGAGTAAGAAAGAAAAATTATAAGAAATACACTTTTAAAAACCTATTTATTTAAGTCCCGTCTGTGAGTCTTCCTTATATTACTCTGCCTATGTTTTAAAACATTTTTTACCTAATGACTTCTTACATGCCTCCTTATATACTTGTATAAACAGCAGAAGGAATTTTTGGCTTCTGTCATTATTTCATCTGCCTGTTTCTGACATTTCCATGCCATCTATTCCTTGGGAGAGTGCTTTCAACTTTTTACCTTTACCTAGTACCATTTAGTACTGCTGATAAAGACTGATAAGTTCAGTTCTTAAACCAGTTGGTTTTGGTATTCTCTTAGGATGATTTATTGTATATTTAAAACGTGCATGTTGCAAAACAAATTCACTCTTATCTACAAGGGCATGAGGGTCCAGAGCAACTTATATTGTGTTATCAGTTCTTAAGTGAGACTTAAGTGCTTCTTTATGCTTAGACAACCAATTCCCTTGGCACAGTGGTGATGAATGTTGATACTTTTCAAAGTAACCAATTATTTTTGTATATGTAAACTTGTGTATAATTTCTCCTATTTTTGTATATGTAAACTCTTGTATAATTTCTCTATATGAATAGATAATGGATAAGAATATTCTATTACAAGCTGTTTAAAGTTTTGATCATGTGAGAAAGAATCATAGAATCCTTACAGTTGGAAGGGACCCTTAAAGGTCATCTAGTCCAACTCCCCTGCAATGAACAGGGACATCTACAGCTAGATCAGGTTGCTCAGAGCCCCAGGGTCCAGCCTGACCCTGAACGTCTCCAGGGATGGGGCTTCCACCACCTCTCTGGGCAACATGCTCCCGTGCTGCAGCACCCTTGCTGTAAAAAACCTTTTCCTTAAATCTAACCTAAATTTCCTCTCTTTCAATTTGAAGCCATTTCCGCCTGCCCTATCCCCACAGATCCTGCTACAGGCTCTTTCCCCCTCTTTCTTATAGCTCTCCTTTAGATATTGAAAATGCCACTACCAGGTCACCTTGGAGGCTTCTCTTCTCCAGGCTGAACAGCCCCAGCTCTCTCAAAAAAGAATAAGATATATAGTAGGTACTGAAATTAAAAAGAATGTGTATAAAAATCTGAGGTATGATATGGATGTTTTTATTTTGACAGTAGAACTGTGTATATATGCGTGTAGTGGTGACATGATTCACAGAACTATAATTAATTTTCAACATTTTTTACACAGTCTCCTTTCTCTTTCGAGTTCCTTAAAATAGCTTTGCATTATTTTGGGTAAAAAATAATACAAAAATCACACTTGCACCAAACTATATATTTCAGATTATGTTTGAAAACATGCTCCCTGAAACTAGTAAGATAAATGTTAATTGCATCTGCTAAGACTTTTACAATCAATTAGCCAAATGGCAATGTGTAGTTGACCTGAGATTGCTGTTCATTGGATTTAGCATTAGAATTCCTAGAGATTCTCAGAACACAATATGTTTGTGAAAAAAACTTAGACAAAATAAAGATGCTTTTTTAGAATGACGTACTTCCATGTAGCCACTTGAGCGGATAAATGAGTACCAACTGCATGTGCTCTTTCTTATAACTGTATCAATAGTAAGAAACTTTGCACATGCAATGTGAGATACACATTGGTTTATTATATACAAATATCTTCCTGCTTGATTTACTTCATGGAATTATCTCCCGTTTTTCATGAAAAGTGAGTTGGTGTGTTGACTAAGAGAGTACCCTGCATTCTAACCAGTATGTGATTGATAAGATTTCATTCTGGATTTTCAGTTTAAACTTAGTGTTTAGAGTTTGCTTTCCACTGTGCTTTCAGAGAGTTGTTATATACCACATTTTCCTCAGTCTGCCTTCCAGCTCTCTTCTCCCAGAATACTACTTTCTTTTTAAAATCTAGCTCGTTAGCAATATTTGAGTTATGCCACAGTTTCACAGTTTCACTATTCTGGCATAAACAGCTGTTGCATGTAATTCTGGTGGAAGGAACAGGAAACAAACAAATGTGATAGGACAGGGACAGAGACTTGCCAAAGCTGGCATGACACTGTGGAAGACTTAGCATGAATAATACCTGGAATTACATCTCTCACACTAACAGAGGTGTCAGTAATTAGGCCAGGCTAGGAAATACACTGTTTGACAAGTCAGTGCATTTCAGGCCTAGCATTATTTCCTGGATTTCAGAAATTAAATAGGACTCTTTTTTAGTTCTTTCTTATTTATTTTATCACATTCTAATCAACAGCAGAAGAAATAAAAGGAAGCAAAATAGAAAAGTAAGTCATTCATCAGTGAATCAAACAGCATTCTCATACAATGGATCATTTAAAAACTGCCCTTTGTCCTATCAATTCAATAGGATCTTCAATGACAGAGAGTAGATCTGGATGATATTTAACATAATAAGAAATCTTGCTGTTTTCAGAAGGACTTTACAGCTGATCAGTTTTGGAGTTAATTTTAGACAGCTAATTTTAAACAGCAAACTCCATCTGCTTTTCACATCTATATATGAAGGGAGAATAAACTTGTGCCANCCCTCCCAGTTCCCAGCTCCTTATACCCCCCTTAACTATTTCACTGGCAGAGGAATGCGGAAGTGAGTTATGTCCTCGGCTCCGTTCAACACTGCCAGGATGTTATCAGTATCTCTGAGGTCCCAAGATAGCTTCATACTAGACACTACGAGAAGCGTAACTTCTGTTAGAAACTAAGACACACTTGAAGCTGCTGCTTGTCTTCTTCAATCCTCTGGCAAATAGAAACTGAGTCGATACAGTGGCTTCAGTCTATCCCATTGTCTGTGTTTTTCCATTCAGGATCTTCTCTAATTTATGACACCGTTTAATAATCACAGTCTATTATGAACAATAATCTTTTTGTGTGCTGCCAACTGCACACAAAGTATTACACAAGCTCTGTGCTGTTACCTCGGCACAACTAAATGCCTTCCATTAGTCATTCTATTCCCATTCCGGGAGTAATCATCAATAGTAAAAACTACCATTTTTAGATGACTTCCAGTGCTAGAAGATCACCAAAGGCTGCTTAATGTGAGGATTAACTTACACATTACACTACGAAGGATTTTGCACTTACACATACAGTGTTTAGCATCTCCATCTTAGGAGAAGAGAATCAAACATACTACTTGTAAAATTTAGAGAAGTTCCCTAAGTCAATAAAGTTATGATAATTTACATCCACTGAAGATGTTGCCTAATTTGTCTCATTAGAAGGACTGGGGTACATCTAGATCGGTATTGCTTCCTGCCATATCGGGGCCTTAGCTCTAGTTAGATGCGATAAAAATATTTAAGATGCTGGACCCAGTCTTCAAATAATACTCCAGTGAATATTAAGCAAAATGAAGCAAACCCAAAACACGAAAAGCAACCAATATTAGGGACTGAATGATGATTGGTGAAAAAAAGATTCTATGATTTGTGTAGTAATCATTTAATCATTGACTTGTGTCCTGTTGACTTAGATTAACCTTCACAGCCTTGATGGATTAACTATAGAGCAGTTTTTACATTACCATTTGATAGGCATGGTATTCAGGGCACTGTGTTATACTTCCAGTTGAAAATCCAATTGACATTTGGGAATACTTATTTATTTTCCAGAGAAGATGACTTTCAGGAAAACTAAGGCAATGTCTCTTAGGATCTCTTATCGCTCTACCAATAAACTAAACTGAATATTTGCCAATTACTTTTAAGTACCTGTGATGAAAAAAATTTCAATTCCTAATAATTAACTGAAATGTATGCTGGCTCTAGATAGTTTCACAAAGCAACTGGAATTCAGTTGCAACAAATATGGTTTTAGCCATTTCCTCTGAAATCTCCAGAAAAAAAGTAGACATCCTGAATGAAACTCAAGCATTCCAAATAGATTGCTTCTAATAATTCAATAGCTGAGTCAAGTACATTACTGTCTGGAGCTGATCTGTGTAAAAAACTTGTCTGTTTGGTGGTAGTTATAAGCTTTGTTTTGTAACTTCTGATGTAGTGGCAGCACTTGGCATGGAAGTATGCTCTTGATTCAGGCATGCTGATGTGTTTATACACCTATGACAGTGGATAGTCCTAGGCTGAGAAAGCTCTAATTCTGTGAATACATTTTAATAAGGATTTACTTCATATTAACTCTGGTCAGTAACTTCAGCACTGAGAAGCATGTGTGTAATTCAGTGTTTGTTCTTGATTGTTTTGTCTTTATTTAAAACAAATAAAATGAAGCCGAAATTTATAAAACTTCTGCATAAGTCAGGTGGGCAGGAATATACTTGGCTCTGGTCTATAGAGGAAAAGGTAAAAGAGATAAGAGAAACATGCAAATGATTTAAGACTACATATTGGGTTTTTTTTTTACATCTCTTTAGAGAATATCCACTGTCTTTAGAAGGAAATAAAAGATTCTACTGATTTGCATTAGATATTCTAGTTCCAGTTTCTTTGAATATTAATTTTTATTACATATTAGGAAACCTCACTAAAAATATAAATATTACTGCAAGGAAGTGCTAAGGAGTAGATTATTGAAATGATTTGGATGGCTAGTTCTGCTGCTTCAATGGGAAATAGGAACCATATGTAGGTACCAGACCTCTAAACATCACTGAGGTTGAAGGCCTACAGTTTATGTAGTGGGCTAACTGCAGACCCTGGACAAGCATTTTATTCCTAGCATGGGAATTAAACACTAGACAGAACTGTTTTATACTCCAAACACTGAAGAACACCTGCATGTAAAAAATTCACATGCATCCCTAGAGCATATGATGCATGCATCACACTTTCTCACAGATATTTTGAGACAATCAATCATTTCATAGCTTTTCCATTTTATTTTATCAGTATTTGTACAGTTCAGGTATTGTTCTAGAAAAGTACTGCCAGAATGATTTCTAGTGTCACTAAACTAATGATAATCTGCCAGGACACAAGAAATTTCATTTTGCTAAAATCATTTAGCAGCAGTATTTGTAATGTACTGTGTCCAGCAATTAAGAGCCCTAAGGCAATTTTGAAGGTAGGAGGTGGAGAGAAAGAAAAGGAAAAAAAGACTTGCTTTGGGAAGACAGTAAGAATAGAAGGAGCTGAAGCAGAAACATTCCCTGAGCTGCAGAGACCAACTCTGGGTATGTTGACACCCAAATGAAGTTCTTTCAACATGGTATTAATTAGCAACTTGCTTAATAACAATGTACATGCTAGAAGCATTACATCATTTGAACTTGTCACTGACTGTTGAGCAAATAGCTGTGAGGATTGGATACCATTGCGTTAAAATTTCTTTGAGTTCTTTCATAAAAACCCAGGCAAGGATTTAACAGGGAAGCTAATGGGCTTTGGTCTCTTCTCCCCCTCCATCCTGCCTCCTCTCCTCACTAAGAACAGTGTTTCAGCATACATTGAGTGTCAGATGATGAGAGAACTGGTGGCATCTAGCTCTGCATGCAAATACAAAATTATCTTCCATTTTCCTTGAATCTAATAAAAGACTCCCACTGAAGTAAATGGGAGTTACGTAAGAATCTTGCACTCTGAAAGAGCAATTATTCTAGACAATGAGCAATCATAAAAATATCAGTTCAGCAGTATTTGTGCAAATACTTGCCCTTGAGCATTTAAGTTTGTAATCCATTTAAGCACATGCTTTTAAGACACTGGCCTTCAACATAACTTTTAGGCTGAAAGGCTCTGCTGATCAAGTGCCATAAAGAACATTAGCGAGTCTGCAGACTCTCAGTAAAGATCTACTACTGCGGATCTATTGAATATTGCAGAGAAGATCTACTGAAACAAAAATGTAATTACAAAGCCTTTAGTACAGTTTCATTCACTTGATTAATGTATTTATGGCATGAATAGGACCTACCAACTCTGATAGGAAGCTGAAAACGATATAGACTGATATAGACTGAATCCCCCATCATGTAGAACTTGCATTTATGTTATCAGTAGAGAAATTTGCAACTTCTGACTGAGAGATCCAGAAGACACATCTAGCAATTAATAGTAATGGAACTAGGAGGTTGCTTTAAAAATACTAGTTGAAAAGAACATGAGAAAAAAACAAAAACAAAAAAAAACACACCTGATGCCTGTGGAATATCCAGTGCATGACTGAGGTGTCTGTGATTCTGCAAGATGTAATTTGCTAGAAAGTCTATAATAATGATAATGTGAGGCAGCTATGAGCCTACTTACTCTTTTATTAAGCAAAGTGTGTTTGTGTTCAGAATTTGTATCTGTATTTGTACTTGGTTAAATAAAATGCTATTTGGCAGAGATTCTGGTAAGCGTGCAAAAACAGTGGGGAAGACTATAATAAACTAATTTTCAAGCACGCACATTTCAGTGTGATTGTTCCTCACGATAAAAGATGTTTGATCAGGCCTGTACAGAAATCTGCACACATTTGGCATAAAATTGAAGACAATCTTGTAATAATCATTTAGGAACTTATTTCAGATTTTTTTTAGCTCTGGAGTGAAAGCTCTGGCAAGATCAATGCAAAGAAGAAAATAATTTGGCTGTTGGGAAATTTAGAATTTTCTATCAATTCTGAAGTATCTTTTCAAGAAGTTTACAACTTAAATGGTTGAACTCCAAGGTATTTCAAATAAATTCCCAACAGCTATCTTAGAATTTTAGAACATTTGTTTGCTACTTTCATTCATTTCTTCAAACTACAAAAACTTAAATAATCTATTTCTTTTTAAACAGCACTCAAAACTTTTCTGTTTTCTTTTTCTTTCTTTCTTAGCCTTGACTAATTTGATAAATACTCAGAAACTTCAGATTAACCAGTCTATAATTACGGTTCAGGAGGTATATATGCTTTCTTACTAAAAAGCAATTTTCAAGCATTTTTAACTTTCTGGAAAGGATATTTTTTGAAATTAAATTCATCATGTTCATTTCAACGTGCAGTCATCTCAGAAAGCATTTGGCAGAATGTCAGATGGGTGCATATTATCATATTTGGATCTCACATTGCGCACTGAAACAAATGGGTCCATGCATTTATATCAATTTGCAATTAAACTAGCTTTATCTTTTTCTTCCTTGTGAATTTCTCTCTTTTTTTAAGGTTTAAATATTGCACACACTCAAAAGAGACACAGAATGCTTTTCCATTTTATGCACAATTACTCAACGCATTTTTAAAAGGAAGAAAATTTTGTGTCAAAAGCTGCTTAATGCAACATTAGTCATGAGATAGTTGATGAGATGATTACACAGCGCAAGTCAGAAACTTATTGGTCAAATTATGATTCCCACAGCAAAATTATGTATTATGCACGTATTATGCATTATTATGTAAAATCACGTATTATGCAAAAATATGTCAGACAAAAATAGAAGTCACAGTCTATAGAGATATAAAACATTATATATATACAAGGTAATGAAATTTAAAATTACAGATCTTGAAGTATATGTAACTTAATCTCAGATTAGTTACAGCTGCTTTGGGAACCTTAACATTGAAATTTGTGCTTTCTGTCTGAATCTATATTGCACATAATACAACCTTGCCCCCAGTTTATGATATATTGCTAATTTATCTGAAAATACTTTTTGATGGGTTCATCAATTTATGGATAATTAATTTGCACTGGAAAATCTTCTGCTAAAATGCAGTGGGCATTTCACAATAACAAAAATTCTGCAAGATTCAGAGAAGAAACTTAAATCTCCAGCTTTTCATCATGTAAAAGAAAATCTAAAAATGAAGCATGATTAAAATGTCTCATTGAATAAAATATGGAATATTTAAGATAATGTTGAGGAGTAACCCACTCTGCATTTCTAGAATCTGTTTCCATACGTACTTGCTCATTGGCTCAAAGTAAAATAATGGTAACAGCCATTGGTTCTTTGGGAAGGGAAGAAAATTGACAAAATCTTTATGATTCTAATGCATTTATTGCTGTATATTTCACTCAAAAAAGCCTGTGATTAACACTTACTTAGGCAGAATCATCTCCATTTAGGAACTATCTTTCTTTAAGTGTATTGTCAGTTTCTAGCTCGGTAAGGGCCACATCACTATGGTGATGTCAGGAATTAAGTACTAAATATATTAGCAGTAGTAACAGTAAAAAACACAGATCCTCCAAATATATTCCTGTTGTGCGCAATTAAGTAAAATGACCAAAATAGGTAAAAATATTTTTTATTTTGGTTCTCCCCAGCTATCTTACTTATGAAATATGACTAAATTAATTTATTTCATAACCTTAGTTTCTTTATTCTTTATTTCTTGCGTAAGCAATATGTAATCAAAGAAAGGAAAAGAGATGAGACTCAAAATAGGATAAAAAATAACAGCAATTTAAATTTTTTTCACTTTAAACAGGTCTGCAAATGCAATGAGTTTTGGGGAGTATTAGGGAAGTTGTGTTTATCCAAGTAACACTTAATTGCTTAGAACAATGTAGTGATAACATACAAAAGATGATTACCATTTATTATTTCTTCCTTCGGGGGATTGTTATTGCTGGTTTTTATTTCTATCTTTCAGTTTACCAGCAAAAAGAAGCCTGAAGGAAAATCATTTAACCTATCCAGTTTTTGTGGTTTAAGTATTTACCAAGTGTCCAACCAACACTATTTGGCTTACTCCAACAGCATACAGCATCCCCTGGAGCTTTTGATCCATTTGCTAACTGAATGTGGGTTTGACTGCTTAGCCATCAGGGTTAGATAAAACACTTTAATTATGTGGTCTAATCTTAAATGTAACTTCCATATAGAATGCAAGTGGGATTCTGACTCTGAAACCTTAAAAATATAGAATTACAAACACTTAAAATTAGATTTTTAGGATAATTTATATTAGAGTAACAACTATAAATTATACTAAAACTCAAGAAAACAGTAACTGAGAACACGTACAAGACATTTTCAGTCTATGTTTCTCTTCACAGTTTTCTCAACCATTCAGTTAGATTTTAGGAAAAGGAAGCTTGGAAGATGGAACTGCAGTGATTGCAGTGTGTGCATAAGATTTATTGAATTGTAGATGGGTTTAAAAGAATGTTAGCTATTGATTCACAATTTGGTTACGCAAGATACTTCAAAGAGAAGAGAAAATAAAAACATGCTTACAGCTAATGTGTTAGTAAGGAAACATGGAAAAAACAGTGCTGTACAAAGAAAACAGCACCAAGAATATATTTTTCCAGTATTTGAATTCAGGTAAATGCTGGCATAATTTGATAAAAGTATATAATTTATGTATCTCTACATATGGTATATCCATTCTTTCTTGTTTTTAGGAAGCATGTCCAATACGTAGTACGACTTTTTTTTTCCCCAGTTTTGATCTGTATTAACTTCCACATGTCCATTTCCAGGTCATACGATCAAACCTGATTCTGAACATTTCCAGGAATCCACAACTTTTCTGGGCAACCTGTTCCACCACCCTCAGTGTAAAAAAATTCAAGCAGTTAATAATTTGATTTAGACCTTTTAAGTACATTGAAGAATTGTATTGTGACCCCTTTCTGCTCTAAACATAACTGAACTAGGTAGAAAAGGGAATTCACATGCTGCGTGCTGGTTCAGATGTAACGAGCAAAGGCTTGAGGAATTTACATTCTACAGGGTGCACTTTAAATTTTATTTTCAAAACCATATTGTGCTTGTGATAGTACTTATGGTATACTGATTCCCCTCATTTTCATTCACTCATACAGCAATGCACCAGCAGCCTTGATTGAATAAAAATTCAGACTGTGTTTTTGTATCTGAAAAAATGGTAGGATATTTTTGCTCGATTTTGGCCCACAATGTGGTAGTTATTGTATATACAATCTTATACTGAGATTGTAGTGTCTTATGCCTACCATTAAGTCTTAATATAAAAGTACTCACAAGATTTCAGTATTTTTGAAATACTGTTTTACTGCAAGTAATTTGAAAATTGATAGAAGTGAAAATAGTAGTGATATTTCACATTCATTGGTCAATCTTTTTAAACCTCTCCTAACCGTTGTCTTTCTGTTTGTTTCTCATCTTACGTCTATTCAGCTGTTTATTCTGACTTAGATGTAACATTTGGTTCTCTCATTGCACTGAATCCTGTTTTTTTCAAACCAGTTCTGTTGAGACAACTTTGAATTCTAACCCTGTCTTGCCATATATTTGTGGGTTGTCCCAGCATGGCATTTTTGTAAATTGAACAAATGTGCTCTCTGTTTAATCATCCATCTCCCTAATAAAATGATAGACCACACCCAGGAGAGACAACTATGGAATGACACTGAATGGTACTGAATATATCCCTCCAATTTGATAGTAAACTACTAATAAATTCCAATGAGTTGTTCACATTCGTGCTTATGCTGTACTGTGATACTCATTCCTAACTGTTAGACCTAATTTTCCTTCTTCCTGGGCTCTTGTTGAATTTGAGATCCTGGAAGACTTCTTTGTATTAATAATTGATTTCTTTATTTGCTATTCTAAATATTGTTCAGAATGTCCCAAAACAGGACAATCTCTGTACTGTGTACTGTAGCTGTGAGGTAAACTGTGTTACTTATTGCTGTGAAGGCCTGTGCTTTAGGTGACTGTTTGCTAAATAAACGACTCTTGTTTATTTTACTTTCTTGCTTTGATTAGTAGGATTGGAGTGTCACCTTAAAAGTGCCTTCAACTTTTGTTCCACATATTGTCAAAAAAAATTTCTGATATACCTATATTATATGTGGCAAATTTTATATGTGTTGAAGTTTTCTTTAGAACATAGACTTTTCAGAGTTCATTGACCATATAGTCAGACAGGCCACTGCTAACTCAGCTGGTTTCATTTAACATAGCTGGTAGGGGAAAGAAGAAAACACTGAAAAATATTTAAACAAAGCTTAAGGATTATGTAGGAAAAGAGAAATAACTGGGAACCACTTTTGGAATAGATGCCAACTCTGAGGATTCTGAAGTGAGTATTTAACTTTCAGGTTTTGTGACACACTACAGATCCTTGTGATTATGGCTGGAAATCGATCCTTTCTTGCTGGCTGCATAATCAGAAAGGTCAGCTTTACATTTGTTTAAAATTTTTGAAATAATAGTGTTCAAAAGGCAACTTTGAGAAGCTAGGAAATGAGAAAGTAGATTTTCTTATGAGATCTGCCAAACTGTTTGTGACAAAATTGAGACCCTCCAAATATAGTACTACTTGTTGTGTTACTGTGTTACAGTGTTACTTTTGGGTAAGTTATAAAATAAGAGATCTATTAACATTTGAATTTGAACTAAACACATTGGTAACTCTCAGGAACGTGATATGCTAGAGAACTGTATTTCATTATAACAAATTGTACTCTAAGAAGAAACAGGTTGCAAAAATGGAAATGCATTCTTCAGGTCATACAAGTAATCTTGTATCTGCTTTGCAGAAAGAACATATATCAAGGTTGTTTTGTAATCAAGCTATAAATGTGAAAAGGTACCATGTAGCAGAGTGCGTTCTATGAAGAAGAGAGGGAATTTGCTAAAGCCAGCCAATCCTGTTTATGCTGGCAACCTTGCATGTAAACTCAAAATATTTTTGTTTACTTTTAGGGTTTTAAACAGGGCAAATTTTATGTTCTTAAATAACTTTGTGCATATTTGCAAAATTTGTTCATGAACTCTGCAAGGGCTGGGTGTGTTTATAGTAAGATCATTTTGTAGGTAAACGTATAAACATAGTAAGTAGACATCCCTGAGCTTAATCGCAGTGTGCCAAAGATTTGTCCTACTATATTTTGTATATCTATGTTGTTTTCTTACACGTATTGTCTCTTAATGACAGAGCTTTAAATATTCTTTCAATTCTGAGTAATTAATCTGTTAATGGCAGGGTTACCTCTGCCACACATTCACGGCATCCTTTCAATTGGCATTGAAAAGGACTATGTACAAAACTTTAAGTGAATTTGTAAGAGGTGATAATGCTTTTTCTCTTTTCTTGATCACTCGTTTTTTAACTATGAGAAATTCCTTTCCTACGTATGTTTTATATATATATATACATTTACAAAACAGGTGATGCACAGTGCAATTACTCACCATCCACTGACCAATGCCCAGCCTGTCCCTGAGCAGTGGCAGCACCCCCCCCAACATCTTCCATTTTTATAATTTTGTATGATATCGTATGGTATGGAATATCTCTTTGGCCAGTTTAGGTCAGCTGTGCTAGTTCTTTCCCCTCCCAGCTCCTTGTTCCCTCCTAGCCCCCTCTCTGACAGGACAGTATGAGATGCTGAAACATCCTCGGCACTGTGCAACACTGCTCAGCAACAACTAAAACATAGGTGTATTATCAACATTGTTTTTCTCCTAAAGACAAAACATAGCATCATAATAGACACTATGAAGAAAAAAATCAACACTGTCCCATCTGAAACTAGGACAAAAATCTAGAAGGATTTGGTTCTCAGAATCAGGTATCCAAATGTACTGATAACGGGACAATAGTTTTAAATGTAAACAGGCAGACATCAATATCCTCGCACATTTTGATATTTTACTTGCTGTAGTTCCATTAAAAAGTAGAGTAAGCCCCCTGCATTCATGACACGTATGCATATTTTTCCTTCATAAGTCCACATCCTGAGTTTAATTGGCCCAAACTGTCACTGACATCAGAACTGTGTCCAAGACTTTTGTTTTTAACGTGGAGGCATCCATTTCTTTTGGCACATACATTAAAATATTCATACACTGAGTTTTGTATATATTATTTTTTGTATCTGTTATAAGAATGCCCTATTCTCTTAAACATAATAACCTACTGATTTAACTTGGCCTATTTGACGTAAATAGACGGGATGTTGCCACATGATGTGTCACTGTGGACATAGGAACACATGTGCTGTTCAGGAATCTGTGGTTAAAGTATCTGTAACATGTGATTAAAGAAATATTTATTTTTCAAGAGTAAAAGATCTACACCCTGCAAAAAAAGGTTGCTCGGGTAAAGTTCACATCTTTCAGAACTTTGTGCTTTTAATAACGATGGTGAATACTGTACCATAAAGCCCTGTTTGGTTGAGCTGTAATGGAATCACAGAATATCTTTTAAAAAAATTTATTTCAGATATCTGTGTAATCATTTTAGCCTAGTAGCAGTCTTTTTTCCTAGAAAAATATTTCTTCAAAGATAAAGGAAATTTTGACGAAAATCTGTGGAAGAGAGTTTGACTTATACACGTAGATTTCTAAGGGAAAAAAAAGTATTTTGAGTAACTTAGCAGTAGCAAATATATTTTCAGTTTTACAAAATATTCTGTGATATTATAGGTCCTTTAAATGAGAGACTGCAGGATCTATACAGCATACTGTAAAGTTTTTTCACTTTGGTTTTCTTTATCACTACAAAATCATTTCCTTTCTTCCACTCTGTTTGCAATTCAAAAATGTGCACTGTTGAAGTGATGCTAAAACAGTAAAATTAAATGACACAGTCTAAGTATTTGCATTACAGTTAGTAAACAGATGATTGCTATGCATTCTATAAACAAGCTCATTCTCAGTGGGAAAAAATACAATCCTTGCTTATCTATTTGTATTTTCATTATTATTCAGAAATACAACTATTACTTAAATGTGGTTAATTATGAAGACAGTAGTGGCTGATCTAACTGTAGTTACTTTTGGAAGAAGAGGAAAGGACAAAATTAGGAGAGAAGAGCTTAAAAACCAAGATTTCATATCTTTTGAAGGAAGAATATTTAGCAGGCCCTAGGCTCTCCAAGTGATAATATAAGGAAAATTATTGTTTTTTATTCAAGACTATGAATACTTTACTCTCTATTCTCTTAGGTGTTTAGCATAAAAATACCAAAAGACAGGTACATGGCTTGTGACAATAGAAGTGATGTGACAAGATCATGATGGCAAATAAGTTCAAAATTTGACTAGGCCTAATGTAAAATAGTTATTGAGATTTATGGTGCAGAGTGCTGTGCCTTAACATTGCTGGAAACAAAGAAGAGTTTTCGTGTCCTTTACCACAATGCCTGTTAAGTTCTGAACAATGGAATTGTCTTCCTTGGCAGGCAGAATAGACAATCTGAGTTGTCTTCACTCAGGAATGAAATTAAATGTTTCTTGCTGTGAAAAGTTTTCTATTTACTCCATTGTTCAGACTGCATTGATTCAGACAAATTGATTGTCTCTGTGGTAACAGATCCATGCCAAGGGATGAGAAAAGTTAAGTCATCTGTGATTAAGCCAGTTCTGAACTCTGAGTTTCTGAAGGCACTCAGATGAACTTCTGGAGGCATCATAACTTCTAAAATACAGAGATTAGGCAGTGGACTTCGTAATAGTACTGGCTATGAAAGAAGATTAATTTTCTTTTCATACTTCAGAATTTTTGTTGTATGGATTTTATGGAAAACATATGCAATTAATTCCTGTACATGGTCTCTCTCTTCCAGATGCAAACTCTCATTTAATGTTAGCCAAATACTTCTCAAATGATCTTAAACTTTGCACTTAGTTAGATAAGGTATACTCCAAAGACTACCCTGGAACTCATTGCCTCCATAGATCAGTATTATAAACACTAACCCTGAAGGTATATTCCACTTTTAAGTAAAAGTTTAATGCATTTTTCCTTCACCGTCTCCTTAAGTTGTTTTTTTTTCTAATATAGATGCTTTTATTACTAAGCATGTACTTTAAACAATGATGATTATATTAGTACATTGTAAAATAAACAGAATACATAAATGTTTAATGTCATAAGTGTTTGTTTACAAACATTTTAGGTTGCCTAGGTGTGGATTTTGACTTTTATAAGAAGCACACCTCTGATTTTTTTTCCACTGAGGGAACAGTGGAACATGGCCTTAAGCTGGAGCACAGGAAGTTCCGCACCAACATGCGGAAGAGCTTCTTCACGGTGCGGGTGACGGAGCACTGGAACAGGCTGCCCAGGGAGGTTGTGGAGTCTCCTTCCCTGGAGATATTCAAGACCCGCGTGGACGCCTACCTGTGCAACGTGCAGTAGGGAACCTGCTCTGGCAGGGGGGTTGGACTCGATGATCTCTTGAGGTCCCTTCCAACCCCTGCAATTCTGTGATTCTGTGATTCTGTAACAGGTCTAAGGACAGTGAATGTAAGCTTTCAGCAGGCATACTTTTCTCAGTTACCTTTTGTGGACCACTTGTGGTCCAGGGGAGTTCCCCAGAGATCTTAGGCTGTAGTTTGAAAACCACTGATTTTAGAAGTTGAGAGGTTTTGTCACTCAAGAACTTCAAAACAAGGCCTTCAAAAGATGGCATTAGTCTTCTGGAGAAAGAGCATCAAACCTTTCTGTAGGGAGAAAGAGGAGGAAAGACTGTTTCATATGGAAATATTCTCTGCAGAAAAATATGTAATATCAACATTAACTTTTAAATGGTATCTGGGACTGAGTTATCTTTAGAAATTTTGTTAGTTGATTTATTTTTCAAACTATTGAATAGTTCTGATTTCTTGTGGCCAAGCAAGAAGAGAATGTAACACGAACTATGGGAAAACATAGAAACTGTGTTAAATTTTTGAGTTTAAAAAGTGGAAAACAACCGGAGTTCCAGGAAAAAACATAGAAATAGGAGAAAATCACACATCTAGACTTCAGGCAAACAATTTAACTCCTCAATTTCACTGTTCATCCAGGTTTTACTGGGTGTAATCATTACAGCTGTTGGAAAAGTAGAGGAAAACATGGAACAGAAATGCTGAGTTCTGTTCTCTTTTTCTGATTAGTGAAAATATTTCATCAAAGTTTTCCGGAAATAGAATTACAAAATCTTACTAGCTCTAAGATAGGTAACCCATATGTTGGAAACCTTAAGTACTAGAGTAAACTACCTTGTGAACCCTGTGAACAATTGACTTTTAGTAAGCAAATTTGGAGAATGAGAGATTTGTGAGGGGAAAAAAGGACTTTCGGAAGGTAGCTGAATTTCTTCAGCCATTTCAACGAGTTTGTTCAGGGAAACAAGGAGAAACAAGGAGTCCTTGACAGGACAAGAGGAAATGGGCAAAATCTGGAGCATAGGAAGTTCTGCACCAATATGTGAAAGAGCTTCATGATGCGGGTGATGGAGCACTGGAACAGGCTGCCCAGGGAGGTTGTGAAGTCTCCTTCCCTGGAGATATTCCAGACCCTTCTGGACGCCTACCTGTGTGACCTGCACTAGGGAACCTGCTTTGGCAGCGGGGTTGGACTCGATGATCTGTCAAAGCCTCTTCCAATCGCTACAATTCTGTGATTCTGTGAAATGTCTGTCTCCTATGAATAACTGGTAGATTTCTTCTCATCATGAGTGCTTTCCAGAGCATTTCTCCAAACCTTTATTTGAATGACTTTCTAGCCTTTCCAAAACAACTGACACAAAATCTATTGCAGAGTAACCCCCTTATTTTTTTACAAGTAAAAATTAAGATGAATTTTGAGCATTTATTTATTTCTTTACTTCATTCTATTTGTTGGTTTGTTTGCATAATCATACGATTATTTTCATAAATATCATTTATTTTCATAAATATCATAAAAATATGATTATTTTATTTTGTTGAACAGAGTCAAATTTCTCTCTGAAACAAAGCAAATGACTGTATAATGTTGTTTTGAAATATTGTATTGCAATGTGGGGTGCAGAGTCAAGGTTATAAATAAAATAGTAAATAAATAAATTCTTTAGCCCATCTGTTTTGAGGCCCATAGCCACTGTAATGGGATCTGGCATGCAAATGATTTTTTTCCTTGACAGTGCCAAAACAAAACAGACCTGCCTCCTCCCATGTAGACTTCTAAGACAGTGTAGTCAGAATCCTCAGGATGCAGTTTTTATTTGTAACTGCTCACTAAATGAATGCCTGTTCCTGGGAAACCCAGACTCTATTGACCTTGTTATACCTTTGTTCAGATTATAATCACTAAATTTATTCAGTCAGGAAAAATAGTTTGTGGCATAAGACAATAATTACAATTAACCAACACAACTTTAATTTGGAATTATCTGAGGCTGAAGTACTAAAAGAACTGTACACAATCAACCTTTGGTGAGGAAATTCTCATCAAAACAATAAATAAAAAAATAATAAATTAAGGAATTACTCTTAACTAAAGATCATTAGCTGAAGAAGAAAAACAAATGTTCTGCACATGAAAGAGTACATTGTTTGTTCGGGAAAGTGGGTATTTAGGAACATGTGAAAATTTCTAAACACAAACACTATCCTGCCTGAACTTTGTTAGAAAACACTTTCTCTAAAGCATGGGTGTCCAACCTTTTGGCTTGCCTGAGCTACATTGATTGAAGAGGTATTGTCTTGAGCCGCATGTAAAATACAGAATATAGCTAATGGATGTAACTAACTTATTTTATTTTTTTTATTTTTTTAATTAAAACATAAAGCAACGAAAACATAAAACTAGTGGGATATCTGACCTTGTTTTTGTGAAACTAATGCATCAGTCTGGTTTGATGGAAGTGGTTGCAATTCTTTATAAGTTCTCAAGGTATTAGTCAGAGATTTTTGATGAAATTTTACTCTTGCTATGCTTCATCCTCGAAAATAGTTGTTCACAAATGTACATACTGCCAAAAAGTGATGACGTGAGTAAGGCGTGATTGTGAAGCAAAGGATATGTTTCTCTGGTAACACAGGTCTTATAAAAGTCTAGTAGAGAGTCATGATCAAATTTTTCTTTGAGTTGAATATGTGATTGCAACTCTATACATTCAATTTGAAAATTTGCAGGTAATGTGTTTCTGTCAACTGAAAATAGAGTCAGAAATATACCAAAAAACTGTTAATTTTTCCACAATCTTGCAACCTATTCTCAAATTCCTTTATCAAAACAAAAAGCAAGGCTACAATTCTTTCACTGTTCACAGGACTGTGTTTAGTCAATGTAACATAAAATTATTTGCATAACTTGAGTTAGTACTGCATTGCATCCTCCCCTTGTCCTGCCTTCAGCTCAGACAGTGCTAGCTACTGAGTGATGGGTGCAGGCCCGGAGCTGGGCCAAGCTGGGCTGCCAACACCATGATGGCTCAGCAGCAGGGTGAGGGCTGCACTGGGAGCTGTGCCAGGCCACATGGCCCACAGGTCACAGGCTGGACATGCCTGCTCTAAAGCAACAGTTTATCTTATTTCTTTTCAATAACTGTCAGAACATTTATGGTCTATTCTATGCAATAAAGAATGTATTGCCTTTATTTAGGCTAACTGTATTTTTTAACAGTAAATCTATGGATGAATTGTGGAGAGGAGATTTTGGCAATTTGAGACTGAAATGCTATTTTCCTATTTGAAGATTTAGTATAATATACATAAGTTATTCTCTTGTTCTTGGAAAATGTGACAACTGTAGAATGGCAAGCCAGTACTTTCGGGCAGTCTGTGGCAAAAAACACATTGTATATAGTAATAATACTTTGTTCTTTTGCATATATTGAGTTCCTTACATTTCTGTCTCTCCCATAAAGGTCCCAACAAAAAATCAATCTTCAACTTCTAGCAGAAGTTTGTGTGATTCCTCCATTCAAAAACAGGTCACTTTGGTTTCCAATCACTCTTCTGAAGAGCAATTATTTTATTTCTGAGATAATAACATGAAGAATTCAGCTTGAAAGAATTTTTTTTCTGATGTTGTTACTACCGGTATGTGAACACAACTGGTACTGACTCCTGTTAACTGTGCATGTCTTATTTACAGAGAGAAACTACTTATAAGTATTCTTAACAGTCTTTTGAATAACTAAAAAAACAATTAGACCAAGTAGGCTGAATCCTTTACCTAGAAGTTTTATTAGAAGTAAATTTCATATCTCCTTAAGAACAGAAGTGCATCACAACTGGTGTAGTTGTACAGCATGCGTCAAGACAAGGACAGTCATGGTGGACATTAGCAGGCATATATCTTCTTTGAGATGTGCAGATCTGCCCTCTGGGACTATATTTTGTGACGGAGAAGGATGGAGATGCTGAAGGAATGTGAGGGAAGTAGCTTCTTATGTGTATATATTATTCAATAACTAACTGAATCATCTTTCTTCTATGTTGTATGTCCAGGGGATAGTGAAGACCACACTATGAATAATTTCTGTCTTGTGATTTATTCTATAGAAGAAAACAAATACATGAAGAATTTGCATGAACCACACTACTGACATATGCATCTGAATTCAGGCAGGTCATTTCGATTTACTTAGATGACTGATGTCCAGAAGCAGCAGAATTAGAAATAAATAAGAAAATTTTTTTTTAAATGAAAAAAACCTACATGAGAGGGAATACATGTTTTCTCAAACAAAAATTTCAAATACATTTGAAGTTTGTGGACATTTTGAAAGGAGATTTGCTTGTGTCTGACTCTTGAATGCTGCCAGGCCTTTGATTCTGAAGGCATTGTCCTGCCTCCTTGTAGCATCCAAGGAAGGGCATCACTTTAAAAAAAAAAAAAAAGAAGAAGAAGAAGAAGAAAGCCCTGCTTTTTTCAGATAATTTATCCATCCAGCCTCAATATCTACCCTCTGGTTTTTAATGAGTACAAAATGCTTTAAGTCTGCACGAAGTTCTCACCAGAGCTGTTCAGGGGTACAGTGCTAAGGAAGCTAGAGAGTGCAACCAATCATTCTCTAGAGTGTCTCTCACTTGAAAAGCTGAAGTATCTTAAATGCAATGAGAGTAACTAAAAATAGGATTATATGTGTCGTTGAAAGTAGTGTGTATTGATAACTGAGAGGGACAGCATATGTGCCATATGCTATACAGTACCCTTCAGGGCTGAATCATCTTTTATCAACATCTGCTAAAAAAACAGAGGTGGTGCCAGTTACTTCAGACAGACGTCGTTAGGTCCTTCAGGTTAGTAGGGTGCACATATAACCTAAAATTAAAATCCAGTGCTCTGTTTATTTCTGCTGTTCATGAAGCCATCAACAAACTCATAACAACATAGTCTCTCTAGTAATATTCCAATGTCAGCTGCTTCTGTGGCTGAGTTTAACCTACTGTGAATGGAGTTCATTGAGTTTCCCCATCTTCTGTATACAGTAGACTGACTATCCAGGAACCATATTTTATTTTCAGCTTCAGCTTATTTTCCACTGAAATTAAAAAAACAAAAATGTATTCATACCTCTGGGTTCCACTGTTAACATGTTTTAAAAGAATATAATATTTCGCATTTATATAATATCATCCAGAGGACTTACAAGAATCTAATACAAAGGTACCTCTTTACACCTCTCTGAAGAACAGCCAGTAGGTTGAAAAACAAGTACTGTTCAACTGAGTGCAGTGACCATGTACAACAGTTCCACTCATTACTTCCCACTCTAATGGAGAGAGTACAGAGTCTTAAAACAAATGAGTTGTATGGAAAAACACTGTTTCCTCCAGGGGGTGCTAAGTCTATGGGGCTATGAATAAAAATTGATACTGCAGGGACATGTGCAATGTACTTCAGGCTCCTGGTTCAGAATTCTTTCCTGTAAGCCCCATTCCCATTGGTTTCCTCTTTTCACTGTACATCATTTAAGCATTTCTTGCTTTTGCTTTTCTGGGACTGATTCTTTCAACTTTACACAGCCAGGTCTCTATAACCTGTTTTACATAGGGCTAGTTCCTGCCTCCTAAATCCTCCTTTGAGCTAGTAAGAATCTTTGTTTTCATATAACTTCCTCATCCTTATATAAGAGAGGCACATTCTCACAGCAGGTCTTGCCTCAGATTATGAAAAATAAATATAGAAATTGGAACAATGTATTGGAGCAGACCTGGTGTCTTAGTTTCTAACTGAAACTTTCTCTCTTAGTGTCTGCTACAAAGCCGTGTTTTGGTTCTAGAAGGAAAACAAGGCTGATAACACTCGGCAGCGCTGAACAGAACCAAGGACATTTGCACGTCTGCCAGGAGAGTGAAGAGGCTGGGGAGGGGGCGCAGGGAGCTGGGAGGGGACAAGGACGGGGCAGCTGACCCAAACTGACCAAAGGGATATTCCAT
>WBMW01001236.1:49815-70879 GCA_013396635.1 Penelope pileata | reverse complement strand
CACAGACACCCCGGTTCCCCCGCCGTTCCTCCGGTCCCGCCGCCTCGGAGCCCCGAGCCCAACCCACGGCCTCAGCACTTCGCAGGCCCTTTCCTCTCCCNCGCCTCCCGGAGCATGACGGGAGCTGTAGTCCGGCCCCGGGCGCCATTTTGCACGGCGCGGCTGTCACCGAACCGCGGCCCACGGCGACCCCCGCCCGCGGCCCCCAATCACCAGAGCCATGCCTCCGTCCCACGAGATGTCACCAGTCAATTTTATTTGGAAAACAAAACGTCCGTTACAGAGTTTTTCTCAGGAGTTTTCAAAATTTTAAACAAGTGGATTTCATGTTTCTTGTATCAAGAGGTCCGTTTTTTTTTTAAAAGCAAAAGTAGAAAATTAAGTAAACCTCCAGTAAGTCGTAGTGGTTTATAAATTTGTAACAAGGACCGTGAGGACGAGCTGTGCTGTTCTGCAGAAGACAATGGGCAGAATATCACTTACAACATTCCAGGGATGTGGCCCTCCCCTCGGGGTCAGCCATCAGAGCCGTCCCAGCGCCACCGCCTGCCCCAGGCCTGTGCAGAGTTGCAGGAGTACAAATCAGAGCAGAGATAGAAAAATTCAGAAAAAAAATGGCGTTGTTTATTCTTTTATTGGCTTTGGTAGCACTCGCAGGTGGTGTAAAGCCCAGGGAGTGGCTGCCTGAAGGGCTTTCTTTGTGTTTCCCCAATTCAGCTACAGAAGGTGAACGACCGGAGACCCCATCAGCAGATCCCGGAAAAGGAAAATCCTCATTCAAATACATTAAATTTAACTTATTTTTTTTTTTTTTTTTTTTTTTTTTTTTTAAAAAGACCCACTATAAAAGAGCAATACCCCTGGTTGGACTCTAGCTTGCCTGATGACTGCTGCAGCGCTTCCCTCACCCACCAAGAGGATTGGTGTGTGGTGGGGTGTGCCCAGCAACGAGTGGAGTGCTCGCAGGGCCATAGAAAGTGGCCACGAGAACAAAACGTTGGGGCAGCAGGGAATTGAAACACATGGCAGCGCAGCGCTGGGGACTGCTGGCCTCCGGTCCCCTCCATGCAGGGCTCCGGTGGGCATGGCCATTTGCTTCCTTTGGAGTTGGGCAATCGGTTTAAAAACAAGCTCACCACAGCAGTCCATTAAAAAATAGAGCGTTTATAGGTAAACCAAGGCAGAGACAGAGTACAGTAGACAGGACAGTCTACAGTCTCACAGGGGACATAAAATGTTATCTTTCCCAATTATAAATGTACAATCTAGAGGCTAAAAGAAAGTGAAAAGTCCTCGGCCTCAAGGTAACAGACAGAAATGCCTGTGCAGCTAGGGAGGAGCTGAGATAGCACTGCAAGTAAATCACCTTACACCGTGCGCGCATATCAAATCACTAAACACAGGTCACTTTTCTTGGACAGTCAGCTTCCCCACCCCACCCAAGAGAATCTGTAAAGGGAAAAATTAAAAAAAAAAAAAAAAAAAGAAGAAAGCAGGCAGCTCTCTATACTCCCTCTCTCACTGGGAACGGCTTAGTTGTTCACCTCTTTTACGAGTAGTATAAAAGGTTAGAAAGAGTGGATATAGACTAGCTTTTACTCCTGATTTTATTTTTCTGCTTTCTTTTTAAGTAGTCTGAAGTGACTGAGAGAATCCTCCCTCATTGGCAAAGTCAATAGGAGCTGGTTGTAGTCAGTGGGAAGTCCAGACTGTTTGTTATTTGGTTGTAAGAGACAAACAGTGCTAGATTTTGTTTCTGTTTTTTGGGGGAAAAGGGGCAAGTGTGTGTGAACCCGGTGCTACGCGGAGGGAGCAGGAGCCGCTCAATCCCCGGCCTCGTTCTCTTCTGCTGTCTCTCCCGTGGTGGCATTCTCTGCATTCTTGGAGGCCTGCAGAAACAAAACCATGGTGACTGTCACGACTGGGACACCGTCAAGAGGCAGACAGACCACATGCGGCCACCACACCTGCAGCAGCTGTGAAGGAGCCCACCCAAGGAACCTTTTTGAGAGGAAAAGAAGATGTCTCTTCCCACAAGATTGCTGCTTGTGCATACCATCACCTTGAGCATACCATCATATTCTTTAAGTGTTGCACTGAGGGAGGCTCAGAAGCAAGCCCAAAACGTAACTATGCAGGAACTGGGTTAAGTTTGGGCACTGCTGATTGCAAGAGACATGCCATTAATCCCCAAAATACATAACCAAATTACCTTCTTTTTCTTCTTCTTCTGAGTCTTCCGGCTTGCAGAACTTTGTAGAAGGGCCTGGAGACAGGAAGGAAACATAAGAAGCTAGAAAGCCATTCTTTTTTTGACAGAAGGGGAATGCCTTTAAAACAGAATGAGCACTGCCAGCCACTGAAGGGAGTGGTGGTAAGCCCTAACAGGCATAGTGACAGATGGGGAATGCCGCAGCCTCACGCTCCGCAGGCATGAAGCCTTGGCGCCAGCTGTCGAGGCTTCTCAGTGACCTGGTAGGAAAGGGCTGGGTGCTGCTATCACAAGCTAAAACTTGTGTTTGATGCAGGAAATAGGAGCCCAGCCTGGTCTAAAGTACATTCTTGGTGCTGCAGGAGTACAACGAGCTGCTGATTTGCACCATGACCTACTGTTGCCCTGGGATGTACAGGAACCTGGCTAAAAGGGTTGAGCTTTTCTTTTTAAGCTCCTGCCTCGCCCCCCGTCCAGCACAGTCTTCTGGATTTTACTTCCCACCTTCATCCCATGAGGTATGAAAGCAGGGTGACCCATGAGATATGCTACACCTATTTATTTTTTTAAACCAACCTTCAGTTCTCCATCTTGGACCTCAAACTCCGACTTGTACAGCTCAGGTTCAAAGGGGCCGCTGGTTATCCTCATAGGACCATTGGGCATTAAAAGCACTGTGAATTTGAACTGAGCAACAAACTCTCCTGCAAAGCAGAAACAGGCATTACTACTTCACGGTCCCTGTGCATCTGATCCACCCAGTGTCTGGGCAGATGTTTCCAGCCAGGTACTATTGAAATTCCTGTGCCATTTCCACACTGTTACTGCTGCAAACTATCTTGTGGGAAGTCCTCAGTAAGCAAACCAAAGGGCTTCAACCATCAGTCTCTCTTCCTGTCCAGGAAATTACTCTGTGAAGAATTTCATCTCATCACTGAACAATTCCAAAACAAGAACCAGAAGCCAGCGGGTAGCGAGTTTCCTGGAGGATGAATGCCAGGGCCCTTAAAGCACATCTCTGGCATTTAAACAGCAGCAATCAGCATCGGCTTCATCAGCCTCGGAAGTGACTGCCAGCTGCCTGTGAAGCACCTGTCCACATCCAGGTCCCAGCCCTCCCACCACCAGCACTCACCTTCCTTTTCATAGAGGACATTGAAAGGCTGGAGCAGCTCGTGTTTTGCGCATTCCACCACCCCCATCCTGGCCTTCTTCTCATCCTCAAATGCCCTGCAGAGGAAAAGGAGCCACAGCTGAGACAGATTCCACCTCACAGGCTTCAGAACTGCCCCTGGGGTCAAGCTGGAGACTTGTTTCACTTGTGTTCCTCTTGCCCATTGGTGCTGTTTCAGTGACAGAATGCTGTCAGAGCAGGCAACTGCTGGGTGAACTATTGCCTTCCGAGAGTGGAAAACACAAGTGGATTTAAGGATGGAAAGAGCCTGTCAAGTTAGTGTTGTTTCCCTATTTTGAGAGCGTATCGCATACAAAAATTGATTGGATCTGCCTCCTCTCTTCATGCTGCAACATGATGTTATTTCAGCCACAATTCCAGGCTCCTCACCTGTCACACAAAGCAAAAGAGATTCTCCAACCCTCAGTCTGTGCCTGGGATTGCAGCTTAAGCCTGTCACTTCCTTCCTCTACCCACTCCCAGGGTCAAATACAGCCAACCCCAACATAAAGCAGCAAAGGCTGCTTCCATGTCTGTGACAGATGATAAATCAAGTCACTTTTACTGTCAGCACAGTCTGTAAGCTCATGCAAAGCATCCACCTCTGAACACGAGGAGGTCATGAACAAAAACAAATACCTGAGAGTAAATGGCATAGTATCAAAGCGCCTCTCCACCTCACTGAAAAAGGCACGGGAGGTTTTCATCTTCAAGCCATACTGTTTGGAGGGGTCCCTTTTGTAAATTGTAGTTCTCTGCCCAGCATCCTTTGCCTGAAAATGCAAACAGAGCTGAGACCCGTAAAGTAGCAGAGTAGCACTTCCTCAGCTGGATCAGCCAACTGCCCGTGAGTGCTAGGAATGTTACATCTGACAAGCACAGTCCATACTGTGACTGTAAAAGTACATCTTAACTTTTTTTGATGGAAAAAAGCTACACCCAAAATAGCTGTAGGGAAACTGCTGATCAGGGCCTGAACTTGTGACTGAGCACCTGGAGGAGGGCTATGACTGGCCTGGGAAGCACAGGCAGAGCGTTTGCACCTCTGCTCCCCACCTGACCAGACAGGGGTGGGCCTAGGGCAGGATTGCTGTGGGCTCATTTAAGGGCCAGCAGCAGAGGACAGCATGTCTTTCTCTGAGGCCTGTAACTCATCAGAGGAGCATCACTTGGGTGGGAGATCGCAACCATGAGACACGTGAGTTTGAACTATTTGTGTATGTCCACTATTAAACTCTCTAGTACTTTGCCTAGGATTGCTACAAACTTGTCTAAAGCTATTTTACTTGTGCATTTGCAAAACAATGACACAGTGATACTCTACAACAAGTATTTCTTTGTTGGGACTAGCACCCAAAAGGATCCAGTCATCAGCACTGTTCACTAGCAATGACTGTTCAGAAACACCACCACTCTGGCAATGCACAGAGGAGCAGCAAGCCAGGACTCACCTTTCCCTCTCCACTGCTGACAAGAACATCAACAGCATAAACTTCATGAACCTCAAATTCTGCTTTTTCATGGTCCTTCCTGGAAGGAAAAGGCTTAGTGAGTCAAAAAAAAAGGTAATAAAGACAAAACTTCCTATGCAGTCACAACACCTGAAACAAGCTCATGCTGGCCTTAGCCAGAGAGGGTCTATGAGCACAAAGCAGTGCTAGGGTGATAGGAAGCCACCAGGACCCTGACCAGAAGAGCTGGCACAGAATTTGAAGACTTACATATCAGGCACTAGAGCTGATCGGTGGCAGGTAGGCAGAGAAAAACAGTGACAAGCCAGTGTTCTTCCTGCCAAGTTGCTTCATCCCCAGCGAAGAGTGGGAGGTCTCTGAGACTCAGCACCAGTTCTTTGAACTTGTGGTCATCTCCTAGGCAGGCCAAGAGCCCCTGGTTCATCACTACACCTGAGACTTTGCAAGCCAAGTGCTGAATTTAAACCACTGAGCTCTAAATACTTGTGACCCTGCCCTGACTGCATTCCTCAGAGAGAGAAGATGCTGGAGCAGAAGGACGTCCAGCTCATTAGTTCAGAATCATCCTGAGATCCTATTGACAGTGATCACTATCCAGTGGGCTCCTGGCAGCTCCTGTGATACAAACAATAAGCCTTGGCACACCTCCTGGTGAATTAGCGTCCACTGCTACATTGAGCAACAGTTGGTTATTTTGCTGGCAGCCTCCAAGGCCACAAGCTGTAATTTACTGATGGAGACTCCTTCTAGAAACTGGACAGAAACCAAGAACACTTGCAGATGCCAGGCAGGAGTGTCCTGTCAGCGACTTCCAGGTCTTCTTTCTCAGAACAAGCCCCAAACAGAGCCACAGCTTTTGTTCACATAGCCAAGATACAAGGATAACAACCCATTCTGGTTCAAGCAAGAAGCTATACAGAGAGCAGTCTTCCCCTAGTTTAATTCTGTCAGAGTGGCAGTCAGCCAGTAGGTGCAAACTTACCTGCTCTACTCCCACTTGATACCACAGCCAAGAAAGTGAGAAACAGGATCAGAATCCCAGACCTAGTGACACCCCTCCCACACACTGGAGAAAGTGGCAACCCCAGAGGTGATGCTCACTTTTGCTGGTCTGTAGGGTTCTGGATGATTGTTTTCTCTCCATCGATCACATGCTGCTTCAGCTGGTGTGACAGCATCCCTGCCGTGATAAAGAGAATCCATTAACACCTCGGAGCTGCAAACCAGCTACATGACGGCTTGCATTATTAACACTCTAGGGCTCAGGGTTAGGGTTAGGACAGTTGCTGCTGGCAGGAAGGGACAGCACGAGTCCAGCTGCCAGCAGCTCTGTTTGTTTTCATCAATTGGGGCCTTACACTGCTGCCAGTGCCTAGATAATTACGGCACTTCGCTGTTTCCAAAATAGTGGTTGCTTAAACTCCCTTGACAGCATGTGCAGCCACCTCCTCACTGCAACTCATGCCATGCTTTTTCCACAGAGAAAGGAGCAAAGCATTGAGAAGACCCACAAAGCCATCCCACACAAGGAACAGGGAGCTGATGTTCCAAGTCTGGGCCAAGGCAAGTGAAGAGAATGAGCCAGCTTTACAGTATTTCAGGAAATTTAATTAATAATGGACCGATCTAATTGTGGCTGAAAACTATTTGACAGTGATGTCACTGACTAGGAGAAAAGCATCTACATATGCCAAATGTCGAGCCAAGCTTTCTCACCACCTTTCAGACAAGAGCTCAGCATTCTCATTTCTACAAGCAGCTATCCCAGGGCCTTCCTACCCGCCCGTTATCAATGCTGTGAAGAAAACATGAATCGGTTTATAGTTCTAAGGGAGGAAATTACATACCCTGCATATCTATGGGCATCTTTTGCAATGGCTCCTGCATGACAAACAAGATCTTTTATGTATTCACTGAAGGGGTTTTAACTACAAGTGGTCAAGTCTGAAGCAAAGCACCAAGTGGTTTGCCCAAGGTCAGCAGGCAGTCCAGAAGCCAGGACACCACCAGCTGCCCTGGAAGCCCGCATCTACTGTTCCTAGATGAATGCATTAAAAAAAAAAAACAACAACAAAAAAAAAAAACAGAGGAAATAATCTGTAGTTTTGAAGGGAACTTTTAAGCAAAAGCTGCTGTGCTTGGAGATGGCATGTCTAGGACGTCTAGTCAGGAAACGTTTCCTGGAATTTGAAAAGGGACCTCAGGATTTAGTGTGTAATTACAACACTGCTAGCTCTTCATCAGCTGCTCCCCAGCCCTTACCTTCAATGGGCGTGCAGTGAAACGAGTGGGCTATTTTGTTCCACGCGTCTGTCACTTGTGTATTCTGGATGAAGAACACATGTAAATGCGTTAAGGGTATAAAGTTCAAGCCAGAAGCGTGACAGTTTTTTCTTTTGACAGTATTCGGTGATAAAACCAAGTGGTGCTCTAACACCTCCAAAAAAAGGAGAAAACAGCGGCAGGCTTCCATTTTTAATCCCATATCAACAAAAATGACGTGGAACATGAAGTCAGCTCAGCCTCCTGCACCGCACCCAGCGCCTTTTCACAAGTCATTCTTTTAGCAGATAACACTGGGAACTAAGAGCAACACAAATGTGTCTGGAATATTAACACTGTGCTGAAGGAGAACGCCTACGGCTGCTGAGGAGTCTGAGCACCTGGCAAGGGAGAGGTGTGAGTGGGAGATATAAGGAAGCACTGCTCAGAGGTCTGCCCTGTGCCCAGTGGTCTCCAGAGAGGACAGGAAAGGCAAAGGGAAGCACTGTGGCTTCTCTGCAAGGCCACAAGTGCTCGGGTCCTGCAGGGATCCAGAGCTGCCGACAGAAGAACCACCGCCACCCACGCCAGGGCCCAGTGCTCCCCCAGGAGCATTCAGCTGTCTGCAGACAGCTGTTTTCAGATTCTCCACATAGATGGGCCATTATTCCCAGGTGAGATCACAGACCTTTATTTTTATGCACAAAGCAACCACGTGGCACAGGCAGCATCTCTTGAGCAAATCACCCCACATCGAGGAACATGTATCAGTAACACGTATCGGCCCCTCACCTGGTTTCCAGGCTTTACCAAGCGCAGAGCAGCTTCAGCACAGAGATGAGCTGCCTTGATGACATCAGCTTTACGGCCTGACACAGGGTTTTCCTGGAAGAACAGAAAAGTAAAGGCTCTTAGGGGGTAAGTTCTTTTCCCTCTTATAAGCAAGAATGTCATTCTGACTGTCTAGAGATGGAGATCCTCCATCTAACTGAATACCTTCCACTGAGGAGAGTGGAAGATCTAGATCAGAGGTAGAACTCCTGGCTTCACAGCTCCATCATTAGCCCCTCCTCCATTAAAAAAGAGGAAGAATATCAGCCCCAGCCACACTGGCTCTCCATTATGAGTTTCAACAAGAACCTTGTACAAGCTCAAAGACTTAAAAAATCAACAAGACTTTTACATAGCCAGAAATGGGAACTGGAAAGACTTCAACAAATTTAAAAAAAAAAAAAAAAAAGCTTATCCTTATCAAGTTGTGCACACACACAGAAGACCATTCCAAAGATCTACACTGCCATCCTCTTCCCAAGACTACAACTAAAAAACTAAAAACTTGCTCTGAGCTTATATGCTGGCTTTTATGCATGTAACAGTGATTCCCACAGCCCATCAGGAATGTGGCTCAGCATCACTTCCAACACACTTGACTGAATGCCGGGCCAGCACACGCCAGGCCTGCAAACTGCAATTGGCCCTGAGTGAGGAAAGCTGCTCCAAGTCTGCATGGGCATGTTCAAGTAGGAAAAGCTGGCAGGAGGAACCAGTTTTTGGGGCGAAGAAACAAGTCACTCCTGCTTAGGTTTGCAGACGTGATGGCAGCAGCACGGTGCTCGGCTCCATGTGCCTCAGCCAGCAGAGGGGGCAGCAAACCCAGCCTGCCCGGCCTACCCCACAGCCCAGCCTCCATTTGCACAACTGGCACTCCACGTGTAAATAGCTTGCTGCAGCGCCACTTGCATTTGATTTGTCTCAAACTATTTGTAACTTTGCAAAATTGTACACACTGAAACAGTGCGTCAACTCCCATCTTTCAGAGGACTGAATGGTTTATAGAAAAGGCACTGTTCTCACACTAGGTCTGTGACACCTTTGCAAACCAAGCAGATACCTCTTCAAGGCTCTGTGCTATTGCCTTTTGGAACGAGATGCACCCAAACATCAGCTTTTTGATCTCTTCTTCAGACTGCACATAAAGCAACAGCTGCAGGAGACGCCACTCCATTGAAAACCTACCTTTGAGGCATCTATGACAAAACTGTGTGCTACATTCGCTATGAAGCCATCAACGTGGACTCCCAAGTCACTGCAACACAAGGAAAGTTAATTACAGGTGGGGCCTAATGGCTCAGGAATCTTGTGCGACCTCTAGAAGCATTCAAAGATACAGGCATATTTCAAAAGCTTGACTTGACTAGCTATTAGATTCTGTAATTAGCTACAATAAGTTAGTACTTAACACAGCAAGCAAGATTAAAAAGCAAAGCCCAAATGCCAACAGCAAGCTCACAAGAAGCATAACCAAGACGCTTACATTTTGACCAAGTCTCCATCTTTGAGGATGTAGTCTTGGTCACTCTTCAGGGGGGAGAAGTGACAGACACAGTTATTTACTGATATACTTGTTGGGAAGGCAATACCTGTAAAGGAAAAACAAAAACATTCGATGAGTTCCAGCAGTCTCATAAACAGCACAGGCAGCAACTCAAACAGCATGGATTGTCACTTAAGTTCTACCTTTCTAAAGCAGCGTAAAATGCACCCCCCACTGCATAATCCTCAGGCCAAAAACATAAGGAATGCAGTGTGTGGTATGCTCCTGCCCCAGCTCTCCTTCTGCTCAGGCAACCATCAAAGCAAATGATCCTCAGCAGTAAGATGCGTGCAAATGGGACCCCAAGTCTCCAGAACACAAATCAGTGACACATTCAAGTGTCACACAATTTCCATGGCAACTACAGGCTGACTAGTAATGACAGGGCAAGTCTGCCTGAACGGAGGACACTGCCGTCAAAACTAACTCTTATTTCAGTGAGTGAGTGGTGCATTGAAATGGGAAGCGCCAGCTCACCAGTGATGCTTAGAAGCAGGACAGACAGGATGAGTTGGGTTAAGCTGGCTTTCTGGGAAAAACCAACTATTTCCTATGATAAACAGCAGTGAGTAGTGCTTTCTGTGCTACTGCCCATTCACACCAGCCCAACAGGACAAACTCAGTAAGCCCGTATTGGGGCAGGCCTCACCTTTTTTCATTTCTTTTTCCTTCTTGAAAATCTTGCCAGTCTCCTCCATGATCATGGCATCTCCCTTCTCGCACAAGCACAGAACTGATGTTCCCGAGTTCGCTGCTTCTACCACAGCACGCAGGACCCCTGCAGAGAAGCACAAACATGGAGCACATTAATGGCAAGCACCAAGCTCATCACGCAGAGCCACAAAACTGGTTTGTTTCTAACAGAGAGGTAACAAGACTCTTGACTCAGCTTTTCACCAAGAGAGCTGTAGACGCTCAGAAAACCCACATCAATTTGTATTTTGTTTTTGAGAACCAGCTTTCCACAAAGAACATAAGTAAATAGATGTACATTGGGATTTGCACAGGTGAAGTGCTGTAGCCTCATGCACCTGCCAGCACAAGGAGGGCTGGTAAACAACGAAGCCAAGCAGAAAGACTGCTCTCCCACATTCTTTCCAGAGCAGTCACAGCTACAGGAACAGGTTTGAAAATTGCTTGGGAGACGCACAGCACATCAAAGAGCAGGGGCAGCGCTGTGGGCATGTGGGACAAGCAGGCAGCCGGCAGGCAGACAAGCTGGTAGCGACATGGGGCCACACAGCACAGCCTGCTGTGTAGTCCCTTACTCTGCAGAAACACATCCTTAAGGTAACACATGTGCTCTTGTCAGACACAGCAGCCAGGAAAGGCATGCAGCACTGTCAGACATGGGGAACAAGAAGCTCCTCACTGGAGCTAAGGAAAAGCTTTGCTGCCCAATTCCAACACGTTGCCTGCACTGACTTTGGGGCATATTCTAGTGCACACAATTAGCATTTTGGTTCCAGCATGGGTGTCGATGTGCCTTGTGTTCTATAGGATGGGCAGGGGAGGGACTGTGAACCCACAGTTCTCCCTGCAGCACCCAACAAGTGCACCTTGGTGGTTCTATGGGATACTGGCCACCTAGGCCCACGGGCTGCCATTCTGCTGTTGGGCTGGGATGTTTCCCATGGAGCCCAGTGCTTACACTGATGTGTTTTGAGATCCTGAAAGGTTTCCCCATGGCCTCTCTATACTCCATGAGCACTGTTTTTACAAGAGGTCATCACTCTGTTAAGTGCCTCTGTTTGGAGTTTCCACAAGCAATAGCGCATGTGCTGGGTGCTACAGCAACCAATGGTACAGAAGTCCCCAAGGATACATTTACAATGCAGTTTTTCATCATTTCTTTGACACTGAGTGAAAACCTAAAGTCTTTCACCTGCATGAGTTATATTTCAGGTCTTTTCGGTCATCTTCCCATGTAACACAGATACTTATGAATTGGGAATACTTTTAAGTAGATAAAGCTCTTATAAAGAACACACTTAGCGGATGGCTGGACACAGAGAGGTGAGAACTGGAAACATCAGAACACTGTGGAAAGATAAACAGAGAGCTGGAGTTTGCCAGAGCAGTAGAACAGAATCAAGCAGCAGCTGGGGAATGAAGCAGTGGTGTCCCCAAAGGCTCCAATGAGCTGATGACGTTCTGCACTGGGAAACCTTTCTGTGTGCTCTTCTCATGCACGCTCAGGACAGCGGCAATGAGCACGGTGACCGCTGCCTGCCCCTGCTCTGTGTGGCCAACAGGAGCATGGGGCCACGCTGCCAATGCCAGCACCGGGGGGGGGCCCACTGCATGCTGAGCACATGTGGGGCAACACAGCACAGCCGAGGGGGGGCCCGAAGGACCCCATGCAGCTCAGACTGCCCCCAGTCTCTTCCAAGCATCCCCAGGAGCACTGGGGACTGAGAAGTGCTGTGGGATGCAACTGGAGCAGCACGCACCCCCCAGGGGGCCTAGGCCTACCCATGGGGCTGCAGAGACCCTGCGGAACTGCTCCAGGAGCAGCTGTCACCACTGTTTTTGAGCGGCGCCAAGATACAGTAGAAAGAAACGATTAAATGAGCAGCGGGGACCCGGGCGGGCCGCGCTGGGAGCACAGCGGAGCTCGTGGCACGCCGGGTCCGGCCCCGGGAGCGCGCCTCGGCCCGGGCGGGGAGTCGGAAACAAAAGAGAGCGAAGAGAGAAGCTGGGGNGCGGCCCGCACTCACGGTTGGCGATGTCTCCCCCCATCTTGTACTTGG
Organism: Penelope pileata; assembly: GCA_013396635.1. Classification (NCBI taxonomy): domain Eukaryota; kingdom Metazoa; phylum Chordata; class Aves; order Galliformes; family Cracidae; genus Penelope; species Penelope pileata. The sequence continues at coordinate 58,632 of WBMW01001236.1, read as the reverse complement.
TCACCACCAGGTCCTCGGCGATGGTCAGCTCGGCCGCCTCCTCCTCGCCCGACATGGTCGGAGCCGCCCACGCCGGCCGCTGCCGCGTGCCCCCCGCCGCCGCCGCCGACACGCTGAGGAGACCCCGGGGAGCGCGAGCGAGAGAGCGCGAGCAGGGCAGGAGCGCGGGCTCCGCGCGGGGCACGCTGGGAAGCCGAGTCCCCTCCCCCTCGGACTACAGCTCCCGGCGGCGCGCGCGGCCCGGCCCGGCCCGGCCACGTCTCGGACTCCAGTTCCCAGCAGGCGTCCGCAGCTCTCGCGAGATGGAGCGGGAAACCAGACCGGAAGTGGTGCGCGAGAGGTGCTAGGAAGCGTAGCCGGGAGTGTTGGAGAGGTGAGCGTGAAGGGGCTGAGAGTGGTGTGGCGGGCGCTGTCCGGGGCCTCGCTGCACGCAGCGCCCTACCCGGCTCTTCCCCTTCCCCCAGGCCCTTGGCACGGTCGCTACACACGGGGCCATGGTCCCAGCCCACCCCTGTCCCCATTCCCTGCCCCAGCCCTGGTCCCTGTCCCACACCCCCAGTCCCATCCCATTGCAGCACCATCAGCAGAAGCCGCTTCATTTCGCTTTAACTTTATTCCACATTTACAAACCAGAGCCGGGCCCAGACTCGGGAGCGGGGTGGTACCCGGAGCACCCCGACCCCGACCACCGGCGCGGACCGGCCCTGGCTCCCGGGGCCCTCCGACACAGGCAGCCACCGGGGCCATGCAGAGCTGGCACCGCCCGGGCCGGACCTGCGGGGCACACCCCCAGCCACCCGCAACGGCGAGCGGGGTTGCCCGGGGACATCCCGCCCACAGCAGCTGAGGGGACCCGGGCCCCCAGCAGGGACCCCAGCCCCAGACAGGTGCCGACGCTGCGGTCCTGCACGCAGGGGGAGCACCGTGGGGCGGGGGAGTGCATGGGGACAGTCCTTGGGCATGGCAGCAGGGAGACAGGGGTCCTATCCTCCTGGTGGGGCTGGGGGGGGGTTCAGGATGAGCCCCTCACCCTGGGCAGGGCTTCCCCTTACACCCATTCCCAGTCTTTGTGCCCTCCTTGGAGCTTTGGCTCATGCCTCCATCCAGCGCCGGCTGGGGAGGATCCTTCATATCCAGTATAAACAGCCGGGCAGCCCCTATGTCCGCTGGGCATCCGCCTTGGCAAAGAGGCGGCTGTGCCAGTAGTCGGGATTGTCGAAGGCACAGTCCGAAGCCTCCAGGCTGCGCAGAGGCTTCATGCAGGTCAGGGAGGGGCCGGGGGGGGCGCGGCAGTCGGGGCAGTGGGGGCCGCGGGGAGCCAGCACTGCCTCCATCTCCTCGTAGCCCTGCTCCTCGGCAGGGGCAGGGGTGGCCTCCCCCGGCCGCATGTCGGTGTAGCCGTCGTGCCGGGGGGGGGCGCCCTCAGGCCGGGGTCCTGGCCCCCCAGCCACACTGCCCAGCGAGCGGCTCAGCCGCGGCTGCTTGTTCATGTACTCGTAGTCCTCCTCCTCCTCCCCGCGGCCTGGGGGGGCCCCCGGGGGGCTGCCCAGCTCTGAGCCCACCTCCATATACTCGTAACCCAGCTCCTCCAGTGAGGCCGGCCGTGGTGGGGAGGCTTGTGGGGGGGCCCCGGGACGCCGGTTCATGTACTCATACTCCTCCTCCAGCTCTGGCACTGAGCCCCCAGTGGGCTCCGGCTCTGCAGGGTGAGGGTCAGACAGCTGTGCCCCCCCAGCTCCCCTACTCTGCCCACAGGACCAGGGCTGAGTCTTGGGGGGGCTCAGCTGTGCCAGGGATAGGTTTGGGGAGCCGGTCCACCCACCCCCAAGGCCTTCCCCCCAGAATGTTGAGCCCTCCAACCCCAACCCTCCAAGGACCCTGCTGGGAAGGACCCCCCAACCCAACAGGAACGGGACCCCCGAGTCAGGACCCTCACCCCGTCCGGCACAGCTGGGAGTGACATAGCCGTTGGCATCCTCCTCACTGCCCTCAGAGCTGGGGGGCGGTGGGGGGAAGCTCTCCCGCTGGGACAGGTACGCGCTGTCCCCTCGCGAGCGCAGGCTGCGGCACAGGCTCCCTGACAGCGACAGCCCCTCGGCCAGGTCCAGCTCTGAGGCCGTGCCCCGGCCCTCCGACGACTCCGACACCGTGCGCCCCAGGGACTCCTGGCGGCTGCGCCGTGGCGGCCGTATCCCCATGCCCTGGGGGACACAGCAGTGATGTGGGGGGGCACAGCCACCCCTTTGCCCTCAGAGCTCCAGCACCCTCCCCCCTGCCATGGTCAACCCTTTGTGCCCCGCAGTTGTCACTTTTCACCCCCAGCCCCTTGCACCCCTCATCCCCCACTGAAGTACCTGGCGGCCACTAAAGCCAGGCTGGTTCATGGGGATGTATCCAGCCGGGGGGCTCAGCAAGCTGGGACTCTGCGAGGGGACACGGGGGGGTTGGCACTGAGCGGGCCCCCCACACACACTGTGGTAATGGGGCTGGAGTCCCACTGGAGATGGTGGGTCAGCCCAGCATCCCCCTGGGGGGGATTTTGGGTCTGGGGCACCCTACGCCATGTCCCAAGACCCCATGCCGTGCCCAGGATCTGCAGCTGGAGCACATTGGGGGCACCTGGGGGGGCTCACCCGGGCGCAGCTGCCCCGTGGCCGTGGAGGGTAGAGGCCAGCAGCAAGGCCAAAGGAGGCATCCAGTTCCTCCTCCTCCAGCTCCAGCGTCTCCATCTCGTCCAGCTCCTTGTCGCTGAGGGTAGGAGGCTCAGCAGGTGGCATGGCCCCGCTCTCCTGCTGTGGGGACAGGTGTGTGAGGGGCTGCAGGAACTGGGCCAAGGAGGGGCCTGGCGGGGGAGCGTTCACCTTGATGACCAGGTAGCGCGGGGGGTCGCGGGCCATGCGGGTGAACTCATTGGCCAGCTCTTTGAAGGTGGGACGGATGTTCTCATCGATCATCCAGCCTGGGGACATGGTGGGGACTCAGAGTGGGGCGAGGGGTGTGGCCAGGCCCCTGGAAGCCAGCAGTGCCCCCTGCTCACATTTCACCATCACCATGTAGACGTCAATGGTGCAGATCTGGGGCTGTGAGAGCCGCTCGCCCTTCTCCAGCAGGTCGGGCACCTCAGCCAGCCGGATGCCGGCATAGGGCTCAGCCCCAAAGGTCATCATCTCCCAGAGTGTCACACCTGTGGGGACAGCCCTGTCACATGCCTGGAGCTCCAAGCATCCAGCGGGGTAGCAGGGTGCTGTGCTCACCATAGCTCCAGACGTCGCTCTGGTGCGTGTACTTCCCAAAATGGATGCTCTCCAGCGCCATCCACTTGATGGGCGTCTGCAAGGAGAGCAGGGGCTGGGGGCGGGCAAGGGGCAAGGGGACAGCAAGGAGCTGGGGGATACAGGGACAGGGAGAGGACAGCCTCTGGCATGGGGGGAACATGTGGGGGGGGTGCTCCAGGGAGCTGGAGACACGAGGTCTCTACCTTGACTTCATTGTAGAAGTACTTTTTGTCGTCAGGGTAGAGGAGGTCAGCGATGCCGAAGTCGGCCACCTGCACCTGGCTGGGCGACTTGAGCAGCACGTTTCGGGCGGCCAGGTTGCGGTGCACCATGCGGTGCTCCTCCAGGTAGTACATCCCCTGTGGGGCAGGGGTGTCAGTGGAGCCTGGGGGTGGTGGGGCATCCCCAACTCCACACTCCGAGCACTCACCTTGGCCACCTGCACGCACCAGTTGAGCAGCAGCTGGGGGCTGATGTTGTCACGGTTCTTGCGGACGTAGTCAAGGAGGGAGCCCAGTGGCAGGAGTTGGGTCACCAGCTGCAGCTGGGGGCCTGGGCAGATGCCCAGCAGCCGCACGATGTAGGCGTGGTCCAGGCTGCCGATGGCCAACATGTGCTGGGGGGGAACTGTCAGCTGTGCAGAGCAAGGCCTGGTGTGCAGCGGGGAGCAGGGAGCAGCTGCAGCCCTGGACTTACATCAGTGACAGCATGGAAAGACTGCTGCCCGCTCCAGTCCTGGATCACCTTGATGCTCACCGGGATCTTGATGGAGTCCCCATCTGGGATCCAAATGCCCTGTGGGGATGCCGAAGTGAGTCCCATGCCCACCCCACTGAACCCCCTGCCAAGGCCCCCACTCACCTTGTGCACAGTGCCAAACACACCGGAGCCCAGCACCTTCAGCCGCTTCAGCTCTGTCTCCTTGAAGATGCGGGCCAGCACCTTGTTGGCTTTCTCACTGGGGTCCAGCGGCTCCAGGCTCTGTCCGGGCAAGGATGGAGATGGGGACAGAGGAGAATGGGGACAGAAAGAAGGATGGAGATAGAAGTAGATGGATGAGGATGGATAGGGACGGAGAGGGGTGGGGATGGATGGGAGCAAAGGACACAGATGAGTGCAGACAGGGATGGAGATGGGCAAGGCACCCTCCTGCCTGTCAGGCCCACTCACCTCTCCCCGCTCCAGGTAGCGCCGCATTGCCCTCTTCTTCTGGATCTTCTTGCCACGCCAGTAGAGCAGGGAGAGGAGGAAACAGGAGCAGGAGAGGAAGAGCCCTCCAACCACCAGCACTGCGATCACTGTGGGGGCTTTCCTGGGTGCGGGGAAATGGGGCTCAGCTCTGGGTGCCACTATACCCCATGCACTTCCCACAGCCATGCCCATCAGCGAGGAGAGGGCACAGCTGTGAGAGGAGCCTTGAGCACCCACCTGGGCAGCAAACAGCCCCAAGTGGCACAGCACAGTGCAACTTGGTGCAGTGCACCACAGCACAGCGAGGCCAAGGGACCACCCCAGGCACCTCCTGTCCCCCATACCTGGAGCTGGGCAGGGCATCCCCCAGGCAGTCCTGCAGCAGTGGCCCTGTGCACCTGGGGGGTGGAGCGGAGATGAGCCATGTGCCATATGCAGCCCCCCCAATCCCGGCACCCTGCGCACCCGCGGGTGCAGTTCTCGTGGCAGGGCCGACACTCGCGGCTGGCATCCGGATATTTGTAGATGGGGCCGCGCTCGCCCAGGATGCCCTCGGGGCAGCTCTCCACGCAGTGGGGCCCATCCCGGTAGTGGGCGCAGCGGGCACAGGTGTCAGCACCCTGCAGGGCAGGGGACAGAATGAGCACCTGTGGGGATGTCACCACCACTGCCACTGCCCCCCAGCCACAGCTGTACCGAGCCATTGCAGGTCACGTCGCCTTCCATGTGCTCACACTCAGGGTGGCACTCGAAGCACTCGGTCCCTTGGGCGAACTCCCGTGTCTTGCTGCAGGGATGGGGTGAGGGTCAGCAGCGAGCCCAATGCTCTCTATGGGGTTGATCCCAGCCCAATACTTTCCATGGAGTCAATCCCACTCCAGTGCCCTCTGTGTGGTTCATCATACCCCAATGCCCTCCACTGAGTTACTTCCACCCTGATGTCCCCCAGCCCTGCTCACCCCTGGGTGAAGTGGCAGGAGGCCACGCAGACGCCCTGGCGGCTGTAGTGACGGCAGGACAGGCACTGCTCAGGGCCAGGGCCCCAGCACCCATCAGCGGAGCACAGCGGGTCACACACCTTCCCTTCTTGCTCTGCAGGGAACAAGGCTCAGTGCAGGGACCCTGGCCTCCCCCAGCCCACCTGTCTGCCATCTGTCCACACTCACGGCACTTGCTGCGCGGCTTGTTGTTCTTGATGTCGAGGTCGGTGCGGCGCCGGGACAGCGCTGCCCACTGCACCGTGTGGTAGTAGCAGAGGCGGCGGTTCTCCGTGATGTACACTTTGCCTGCGCTCACCTCCCGCAGCGACCGCAGCCCCAGCGACGTCACGTTTTCATTCTTCATGATGAGCAGCGAGAAACCCCGGCTGTGGGGCAGGGGTCAGGGATGCAGGGGTGGGGAACAGGGGGTGCACAGCATGGCAGGGACGATAGTGATGGGGGCTCACTTGTAGAGGCTCCGTCCCCCAATGGTGACCAGGTTGGAGAAGACACTGAAGTTGTGCATGTGCTTCGGCCAGGACTGGATGTTGAGGTACCCTAGGGGAGGCAGGGTTAGGCTCACAGGGTTCCAGGGGTCCCAGCGGCCCCGTGCCCCTGGCCTTGCACCTCACCTGTGATTTCCCGCACAGTCCGGAAGACATTCAGCTTCTCAGGGTCCAGTGCCGAGATGTTNGATGAGGACGTTGACAGCTCATCCTGCCCCCCCGCTCCCCCAGCCCTGTGTCCCCCCCTACCCTTGGGGCACAGCCCTGAGCAGGGCTCGCACATCTTCAGCCCATTCTTCTCCACTTCCATCTTGTCGTTGGGGCAGGCACGGACACAGGAGCTCTGGTCTACCACGAAGTTATCTGCAGGGGGGTCATGGTTAGATTCCCCAGCCCACCCCATACACTCCCCATATCCTACCCTCCTCGCCCTGCTCACGTGGGCAGCTCCGGACACAGATGCCCCCGTACTGGTACTTGGTGTCGGGGTTGGGCTCCAGCTGGAAGGTGAGCTTGTTGTAGATGAGGGGTTGGGGACACAGTGGCACACACGCCCCGCTGTCATTGAAGTGCCTGCACGCCTGTGGGGAGAGCATTGGGGCTGTTGGTGGCACGGGTGGATGGACGGATGGACAGAGGGGTGGAGAGATGCCTCACAGCCCGCACGGACAGCATTGCCCCACGCCCACCCCTTGGTGCACAGATGAGAGCCCTCCCCACGGACGGACAGAGGGATGGATGCACAGACAGACTGACACAGACAGAAGGATGGACACACACAGCTCCCCCATCCCGCACAGACACCTTTGCCCCATGCCCACCCTGGGGGTGCACAGATGAGATCCCTCCCCATCCATGGGCAGAAAGACACACGCAGGTGGCTGCATGGATGCACAGACACACAGACAGCCCCCACCTAGCACAGGCAACATCGCCCCATGCATGCCTGGGGGGAGCATGGACAAGATCCTGCCCCATGGATGGGCAGACAGATGGACATAGAGAAGAATGGGCAAACAGGAGAGACAGAAATGTAGAAGGAGGGACAGATGGAAACAGTGGGAGGGCACGCATACAAAGCAGTGGGTTTGGTGGGGACCGGTGCAGCCCCCTGCACACTCCTCGTGGCAGCACTCGTTGGGTGCTCGTCCAAAGCAGCGCCCGTTGCACTGTGGGGCACAGATGGTCTTCGTCACTGCGAGGAGGCAGAGAGTGAGTGGGATGTGGGGTCAGCCCTTGCCCCCCAGCCCCCAGTACCCACACTTTTGGCAGTCCTCGGGGCCGGGCCCCCAGCAGTGTCCACCACAGCTCTCATGGCATGGGGCACCTGTGGGACAGAAACACAGTGCAGTCAGCACAGGCTGCAGGGTCAGCACAGGGTGCAGTGCCCCCCAGCCCCAGACGCACATGTCCTGCCATTGTCCCCCACGACGGGCTCCAGCCGGGGGTCCCGCATGATGTCCCGCCACTCCACCGTGTCCACATGGCACAGCTGCTCGTTCTTCTCTATGTAGACACCACCGGCCAGGATCTCTGCAGGGAGTGGCAGTGCACAATGGGGACTGCGACCCTCTCAGCCCTGAGGGGACAGCACCCCCTCTGGGGGGACCACAGGGCACAGGGGGATGGCATTGCTTCAGGGTGGGGACCATGGGGTGCATGGGGGGGACAGCATTACTGTGGGACGGGGACCATGGGGCACAGAGGTGGCACTGCCATGGGGTGTGCGGAGGGGGACAACGTGCACTGCATGGGGACCATGGAGGGTGGCACTGTTCCAGGATAGAGACCATGAGGCAGAAGTGGATGGCATCGCTCTGAGATGGGAACTACGGGGCACAGCATGGCTCCTGGATGGGGGACATGGGGCGCAGCAGGACAGCACTGCTCCAGGATGGGGACTCTGGGAGATGGCATCGACCTAAGATGGGGACACACAGGGACATGGTGCAGGTGCAGCCGGGGACCACAGCCCCACCTGTGAGCTGATTGAGGCCGAGCTGACGCAGCGCATGCGTGGTGTTGGGGTTGTAGTTGAGCAGCACAAAGAGTGCATACTTCTCCTCGTAGAACTGCGTGCCGCGGATGACACGCAGGTTCTGCAGTGGCAGCGTGGCAAAGACGTTCATGGCGATCAGGATGTAGCCTGTCACCTCCCTGATNAAGGAGAGGTCCTGCGTGTGGTCGATGAGGACGATCTCCAGATTGCCCATCACGATCTCACAGTTGTTGTACATCTTGTGCAGCGTTTGGTACTGGTGCTGGGCATCCCCCGTCACGCTCAGCCCGTTCAGCGTCCCTGCACACACTGTGGGCACAGTGGAGAGGGTGTCCTGGGGACAGGCACCCTGGGGCATCCCATGTCCCCAGAGGGACCAGGACAACACTCCCTGCAGTGGCTGTGTCCCCCTGTAGTGGCCGCGTCCCTGTGCCTCCTGCGATGGCCATATTTCCCTCCTGACTGCCACATCCATGTCCCACTGTGGTGTCCCTGACCCCCCCATGTCCATGTCCATGTTCCCCATGGTGTTCCCCTTGCCTGGCCACATCCTCCCTATGATGTCTGTGTCCCTCATCGTGTCCTCCCACCCATGGTGGCCATGTCCTCTCTTTAGTGGCCATGTTCCCATCCCTCCCTCCCAAGCTGGCCATGTCCCCTCCACTCCTCTCATGGTATCTCCCGATGCTGACCAAGGTGGTGCCCGTATGGTGTCTGTGTCCCCCCCATGTCAGTGCCCTCCACTTTGCTCCTGTACCCCTGTGGCGGTGCCCCTGCTGTGTCCCTGTCCCCAGCCCCGTCCCCGCCCTCCCCACAGCACAGCCCGAACCGGCCAGACGAGGCTTGCGCAAGGCGGGTGCTGTGGG
>WBMW01001236.1:26279-44638 GCA_013396635.1 Penelope pileata | reverse complement strand
AAAAAAAAAAAAAAAAAACAACAGTTCCGTGCCATAAGGGCGCGGGGGCCGTGCTAGGGGCAGGGCCACGGGGGCCAGGGGGCTCAGCCGACCTTGTGCTCACCCCGCACAATGTGGGAGGAGAACTCGTACCGGTCCTGGCTGTGGTAGCCACAGATGTTGCACTCAAAAGGGTCTCTGAAGCCATGGCAGCCCATGTGGATGGTGAACATGACATGGTCCAGGAAGAGGATGCGGCAGTGCTCGCACCGGAAGGCCCTCACCTGCTCCCCGTCCTCGTTGACCACGCGCAGGGCCTCTTTGGCTGAGCTGGGTGTGGAGCGCATGGCCACGGGCCCCTCCGGTGCCTTGGGGTCCTCTTTGGCGTAGGCTGGGCTCTGGCGACTGCCGGAGCAGTTCCCCACTGGCAGCTGCGACGTCCGCTCCTCATGGTTACTCTCCGTGTCCGTGGAGTCGTGGCAGCCATTGCTGGGCGAAACGCCCTGCTCCCGGCCCCGGAACAGCACCTGCGCCCCATCCGCCACGTCCTCATGCCCCTCAGTGGCCTCGCGACCCACTGGCAGCTCCAGCCGGCCTGGCAGGGGCTGGATCTGGGTGTAGACGGAGCTGATGACAGGGGTCACCTCCGAGATGCAGTTTGTGGGAGGTAGGCGGAGCGGGCGCAGGTGCTCACCCCCCATCAGCGACAGGGAGCTGCCGTAGGAGGGGTCCAGGGGGTGGTGGGCTGAGACCATCTCCACGTCCTTCTCAAAGCTGGTGTTCACCTCAAAGGGGAGGTCGGAGAGGGCGAACCGCATCTGCTTCTCCCCTGAGGGCAAGGAGACGGTGTCAGAGCAGGCACGCTGGCTCCAGGCCCCCATGCTGGCCCGTCCCTCCCCGGCACCATGGGGATGAAAGGCGCTATGCAAGCAGCCACAGCGTGCCCAAGTGCAGAGTGTGGGCCCTCAGGGCCTCAGTGGCTCCTCGCCCTGCTCTCCTATCTGCCCAGGAAGCAAGGGGGCAGCCCCTTACCCACAAATTTCTGAGGTGTCGATCGCTTCCGTTTGGTGAGGCTGTTGGCCAGCCGGTCAATAAACGTTGGCCGATCGGAAGAGGGGTGAAGCAGGGAGTCCGGCACTATCTCCAAGTCTCGCATCTCATCACCTGGCAAGACAAGGGAAAGCCGGTCAGGCAGCGAGTGGGGTCGGGCACCAGGCTGGGCACTCTGCAGGCTGGGATGCGTGAGGCAGCATCCGCTGTGCCAGGCCCAGTGTTCACCCCGCGGCTGGGGAGCGCCAGCAGCTGCCTCCCCATCTCTCTTTCATGGAGCAGAGCTTGCTCCTGTGGGGCTTCCGCATGGCAGCTCCCTGGCCTTCACTGCAGGGCCCAGCCCCACCTCTGTCACTCCCCCAGGCTGAGGATCACCCAGTTAACACCTCTCCACAGCCCAAACCAACAGAGCCCACCCCAAGCACTGAGGCTCTGTCAGGATGGGGTCTGGCTGCAGCACTGGGCCTGGTTCTCTGCCTGTGCAGGAACTATGTCCAGGCTCTGTGGAGCAGCAAGAACACCATCCCAGACATGTTTTGTTATTTATGGAAAACACTTTAGATAGTCCTCTTGCTAGAGTAACAGGACAAGGGTGTGCTTTGATTCAGAGGGTTTGAAGCCTGACCAGCCGCTGGCATGGTGCCAAATTAGCGAGGGAACTCTTTGCACTTGCACAGCTCTGCAGCACGCGCATAGCGCCTTCCACCCCATGGCTGCTGGGGTACAGAGAGCTGTGGGGCTCAGGCTTTCCCCCTTCCTGCTGAGATGATCCAGGTGCAAAGACCCAGCAGCAGCCCTGGGCAGGGAGCCCAGCCCTGGCCTCCCTGCCTCAGTTTGCTCCCAGTACCAACCTTGCTGGCCGGCCAGCGACTGCGGTTCAGTGTTCAGACTCTGCAGGTAGTTGTGGCACCGCTCCTTGTGCTCCTCCAGCGTGCTCTGCTGTTTGTAGCTGCGGCCGCAGTAGTTGCACTTGTAGGGCTTGCCAACTGTGGGGGACGAGACTGCAAAACATACAAATGAGAACCGGGCCATGAGGACATGCAGACTGCCACTGAGCTGCTGTGGCTGCCTCAGCCCTTCCTGGGAAGGGCTAGAAGTGGGTGAGGAGGGCAGCAGGGCTGCAGCAGGTGGGTGGCAGCACACCTCCACCACCGGCCCAGCACCATCTAGCTGTGCTGCGGAGAAAGGCACAAGCCCCAGATCCCTGCTGCTTTGGCACCTCCATAGCAGGAGGTTTTGTGAGTGCTGACCGGCTGCTCCCAGCTTCTGGCACGCTTGAGGAGATGCTTCCCAGAACTCGGACAGAGCCCCTAATCCACAGTACCTGGCTCCCAGCTTCCTGATCCCTGCAACCCGCACCAAAAGCACCGAACTGCCTCTCCGTTGCTCCCTGCCAGAGAGCAGCAGAGGGGACAAATGTGCCAGGACTCTGACAGATAGAGGCCGTGAAAATAAATTGTCATCTGCCTGACTCTCTGCAGCAAAACACCTCTGAGTTGGCTTTTAGTTGCTCCCAAGACATTAGTGAAGTGGGTTCCTGGCAGCTGCCTGTCCACGTAACCCCAGGTTGGCAAAAGCAATGCTTAGAGGGGGCAGCTGGAACCTCACAGCTTCCCGACCATTCCTGAGCATTCCGCCACCCTCTGCTCACCGCAGAGCGCGTGGGGGCTCAGTTGCTGTGTGGAATGTGCGCATCCTCCCGAAATCCGTAACCAGACACTTGTCAGGCTCATTTTCATTCTCATTTCTCCCATTTTTCTCACTTCTGACTGCAAATCACCACAGCCACCCAAGGTCAGCAGGCACTTTGCTAGCAGCCACCAGACAAAGGAGAGTGGCTGCACTACGGGACCGCACCACGCACGCCATGTCATTACCTGTGCCTTTTAACAGGCAGGCTACTTACAGTGAAAAATCATGACACCTCCCGAGGGGAGATGGTATTTCTGAAACTCGCCGCAGTTTCCATCATGACTTGAGGTTACTGCCTGTACAGGGGATGGGGAAATGCAAATGCCGACACAGAGGGGTTTGCACTGTGCGCTGGGTTGCTGTTCATTGCAAGCGTTGCAGTAGCACCAAAGTGGAGATGGGTGACAGCCTTGGCTCACCCAAGGGAAGGGGCACGCACCACAGGGTGCCAGAGCCCTTCGGTACCTGTGCTGACACCAAGTGTGCCACACCTACTGTGTGCCTAGATCGGGTGCTTTCTGTTCTTGTCAGATCTGAAGGGTTGTTTTTGCCTTTTTTGCAGTTTGCAGTTTAACCTTTAACTGCTTTTAAAAAGCACCTTTTTGGGCTGCTGGTGAGTTCTCAGTTATCCCAGGTTTGGCACCTGGATTTGCACCAAGCGTTTTGGCACTCCTGGAGCAGTGGTCTGAACCACAGTGTATCCTGGAACTGCCACGGATTTCCCCACGAAAGCTCCCGGTCAGAAATCAGCCCAGGGAAGCTGCTGACAAGTGCAAAGCTCTCCTCCCAGCACTCGCCAAGTGGCAGTGTTCTCACACAACAGCTGAAGATTCGTTTATTCCAGTCCCAAGGGAGGTGAGGATACCACTAGCCTCTAAATACGAACATAAAAATGTGCATTTGGAATTTATTCCTCAAAGCTAGCAATTTAGATGCTAGAGCCTTGACTCCAAATTCCACTACATCTCATGAATCTCCATCACTTGCTCAGCTTTTACAGTTAAGAGTTCCCTGAATGGCTTGGTTTTGTTGCTCTAAACAAAACAACCCGAACTGTATTTACATGGAGGCTGGGGCCGTCCTCTGCCACCAGCAGAAGCTTCCAGCGGGGCATGCTCAGGACCCTGACGTGCAGACATGCTCCTCACGCTGTGCAGCACCTAAGGCACACAAAGGGGACATTCTCCTGCAGCCCGACCTTTCCCCACAGCTGAGCTCCCCACATAGGAAGTTTCCTTTGGCCACCTCCAGCAACGCCGAGGCCTGCAAGACAGAGGGGTCCCCGGAGCCGGGCGCTCAGCTCAGCCATCCTGTGAGGCTGTAGCCTCTGATCTATTTTAGTGCCACGTGGTGTGTTTGATCTAGATCTTAATACCTCGCCTTTTTGGGCAGCACATCTTCTGAGATGAAAGCCTCCACGTCCCTCCTGGGGACAGCATGAGATGCACATGCTTCTTGTTAGGGGAGAGGGAGGGAAGAGCCGGCCTCGCTGCCTTCCACCAGGCAGCGCAAGGGTTCGACTTTCGCCTGTGAAATGCACATTAAATGAAGGTCTTCTTGGTAATTAGCTCCCATAAAGACTAATTGCTGTTTGATATGTTGTGAGGGCTTGTCCCATTTCTGTGTCTCTTGGTGAGGACTCACAGGCACCCTTCCCATGCCGGGTGGCAGGGAGAGGCTGGCATGGCCCCAGCCCACACCAAGGAAGTTGCGCTGGCTCCAGGTGCAGCGATGGGGATTCTGAACCCCCTGTACAGCAGGGGCACGATGTCAGTCACTCTGCGCCCGAGCAGGGCAGGAGCAGACACACTCGCTCTTTGCTCTCTGGAATCAATGACAGAAGGGATTTTGCCTCCAACCACCAGCTTCTGGCTTTTTTTTTTTTAATCCTTAGAGATAAGAAACGATTCCAGGATAAGGATGTGCCTTTTCTCCCCATTAACTGGCAAAGCCTGAGGCCGTTAACCTCACCTCCCCTTCCTAGGAGGAACAGGATCTTCTGTACACCTTGGCAGCAAAATGCCACCGGTGCCATGCTGCAAAACCAGGCAAGAGACTGAGAGGGTTTTACACTGATGTGCAGAATTCTCCCCTTGCAGCAGGGATGTCCAGCAACAAGCACAGACCCTCTGGAGGACATTTTTTCCCCAAAGGAAGCACATGAGACTCTCGTTCCCATGTGGTGCTTGAAGGCTTACAGCACAGGGAGCCACAAGTGCTCTCAGCCCCCTCCCGAACTTTAAGCGCCCCGGCAGCACCTCGAGGTGCTCCGCAAATTGGGGGAAACCAACTGCCAGGCAGGGGCCACTGCTGCGCTCTTGCCCGCACCCCCCGCCAGTGACTACGTCACAGAACCACTGGGTGAAAACCACATCTCAAATGTCACATCTAGCAAGGACAACGTCAAAACAAGACAAACAAAACCCCTCAGTGTTCATTTCCACTGGGGCAGGGCACACCCAAGGGTGGGACCTATCTTGACTCAATAAAATCTATTAAACATTTATCTTTACAAGAAAGAGATGCAACAATCCCCAGGAACTCCTGGCAGGTGGCAGTGTGCAGCCTCCCAGATGCCCCAGCCACTCATGCCCCCAGATCCATGGCTGAGCACTGAGCTAACATCCGCAGGCCTGCGCTCTGCCTTGGCGGGTTGGTGCTGTGCCGCAACACGGTCCTGGTGAACATAGCAAGCCTAGGACCGGTGTGTGAGGAGTGGGGCTGCTGTTGGCTCATGGCCGGCACTTTGGGAAGCCATGCTTAGCTCCCACATCATGCACCTCTCAGCATGTTCCTCCCCCCACATCCTCCCTTCGTGGCCGGGGCCACTCACCGGAGTGCGTCCGCAGGTGGCCGGTGAGCGCATCCCTCCTGCGGCAGGCGTAATTGCAGAAGGGACATTTGAAGGGCTTCTCGCCAGAGTGCAGCTTGATGTGACGCAAGAGGTTTCCCTTCTGGGTGAAGGAGGCTCCGCACTGGTTGCAGTGGAACGGCCTTTCTCCTGCAAAACAAGAGCAGAGTGTGAAACATCTGTAGCAAAGCAGCCACCAGTGAACAGCTCCAGAACTGTGCTTCCTGCAACCCACATGAACCCACCCTGTCCTGCTAACATAGCGGCAGGGCCAGCGCCTTGGGGCCACCACTCACCGGTGTGGCTGCGCTTGTGCACCATCAGCACATTGGGGCCGATGCACACCATGCCGCAGATGTCGCATTTCAGCTTGCCATTGGGCAGCCGGATACCGCCAGGGGAGTGTGGCTCCTGGCCTGGCCCATCGCAGTAGCCCAGCGGCTCCGAGAGCGAGTCCTCCACAATGACGCTGTCATCTTTCTCCAGCATCCGATCCTCCTGTGACAGCAGTCGGCTGGCTTCCTCATCACTGTACATCTCCACCTTGATCGAGTTTGCTGCAGTCAGGCAGAAAGGATAGACACGGTCAGTGCGGGGAAAAGCTCTTGCATTAAAGAAGTTTGGAGCGCAGCTCGGGCAAGGCTTACTCCTAAAAGAAGCACTGCTGATGGGCTAAGTGATTTGTTTGTGACAAATGCCCATCTTCTTGTGCTGTTGACTACTTAAGAACAGACATCCAGAATGGAGCATGAGAGGTTATGGGTCACACGGATTGTTTGCATGTCCTGAAGACTACTGCTTTGCATCCTGCACTGCGAGGTGATCAACTGCAGGAAAAAAACATTCTGTTCCCTGCATTCAAAGACAGAAGGTGAAAGAAAAACCACTTGCGCTGTTAAAGTACTTCAGAGGAAGGAGAAAACACCAAATTTTGACTCAGAATCAGTAAAGGCTCAAAATTTACTGGCACAAGGACTCTAATGTGAGTCTCAGAGTCAGTAAATCTCAGCTCACTGGAGAAAACTCTGCTCCGCTGCAAGTTCTCACCCTTGCTGGCAGACCTGGGATCCATCAACTATTCAAACAGAGAAGAAAGAACACGAACAGGACAGTGCTGCCTGAACGAACAGCTCCCATCGCAGGAAGTAAACACGCAGCCCCCTGCACAGTGGCACGTGACCACCGAAAGCCCTCAGGTGACAATGCAGGGATCCATATGGCAGCAACGCCAGCCGCTAGGGAAAGGTCCCATGAGCTGGAGACCACCCTGGTGCACTGCCAACCCCGCAAGAACCCAAGGGCAGCCAGGGAGCCTGGGAGAGCCAAGCCCAGCACCCGCTCACTGCAGGCACCACTGGCCAGAGCTGGAGGGCACAGGGCTCGGGGCTACACTGCTGCAGACCCCTCCCACCACCACCTCTCCTTCCTCCTGCAGCACCAGGAGCGGGGCGGCTACACCAGCAGTGACCTACATTTCCGGCTGCTCCACCGGGCTGTGGAATGCCACAAATCAGACAGGCTCCAGAGGATGGCAACTGGACAGCAAGGGCTCCGCTGGCACAGGCAGGAGGAGAGGAGCCTTCCTCCCCTTCCTCCTCCTCCACCTTCAAGGAGCTGCTCCCTCCCTTGGCTGCAGTCCCACCTCTGGACCCTCACTGGAGGCAGAGCTGCCGCAAGTGCGCACTTGGCGAGGAGCTGCCGCTTTGGAGAGCAAGTCCTTAGCTGACCGGATTGGGAAGTTTCCTCCCACTTTGAGCAGAGTGGGAGGGAATCACCCTGGATACTCCGAGAACTCTGCAGCTGGGGACAGCGGCCGCTACCTCCTCCCCTCATGCTGTTCCAGGTGGGCCAGAGGACAGTGGCAAGGGAGTGAAACTGAGTCCAGGTCACCCACATGGCAATGCACCAAGCCCACAAGCTGAAACGAAATATTTACAGAATCCCTTGAAATACCAAATTCTTATTTCTTCCATTTAAAGCAGGTGTCTCTTTCCAATCCCCTACGAGAACTGTCAAGGCTGGAGGAAGCTGAACTTTATATACACAAAAGAGACTTCTGCTGCCTGCAGGGAAGGAGATTACAGCGTCCAAGCTGCCTGGTGGAGACAGGCATGAGAACCCAGCAGGGTGAGCGCAGCCACACAGAAATCCCAGAAGCTTCCAGATTCGACACCAGCTCGACCCCCAGGGCTCATTCAGCTCTTTGCTGGGGACAGAGGGCTCTCAGCCACGAGTTGGGGAGCAGGGTTTGCTCCATGCAGCCAAGGGGCCTCAGGAAGCCCTCGGTAACATCCTGGGCACCAAATCGCCTTCAGGATTTGCCCTTTACAGCTGGAGGAGTTCCCAAACCCACTCCAGCACCACCTGATCCTTTATGGCAGGTGAGCTTTGGGTTGCTTACCGGGAGGACACATGAATGCCGATGTGCAGAGACAGCAACACCAGCAGCGTGGGTCCTGGGGAGCCCTCCTGCGCCCCAGGAAGCAGCTGCATGACCCCAGAAGCAGCTGGGAGCTCACTTGGAGGGGAAAAGGCTGCTTCATGCTGCCTCTGGCACAGCAGGAGAGCACTGGCTCTTCCTCAAAGCTAGGTACAGCTCCACAAGCGGGGATTAGCAAGGAGCAGCAGCATGGAAGTGATTCATCTGAGGCTGCGGGGAGTTTATTGCAGGGTGAAGAGTCCAGGAATTCTGGCTCTTGCTGCCCTGTTTCCCCTCCTGTCCTGCAGACAATGCTGCCTTTCCAGAGAGACTCTCAGCAATGGGAACTATGCATACACCCTGGCTTTGGCAACCAGAGGCATTTTCAGGCTGTCTGCTGAGCCACCAGCCAAAGCCACCGCTGGCTGCAGCCCAGGAGGAGGCTCTGCAGCTGCAGCATTCCTGGTGTAACCAGCACTTTCTTTATTTGCTGCCTGGTGCCACCACGTTCCGCTGGGAGCATCTGGGAGAACCCACGTGAGTGGATGCCTGTGTGCGCAAACACAAAGTGAAAAGCTCCTCTCTCGGTGGCAGAAGCAGCCTAGATGAGTTGACGTCTGCTGCACTTTGATTTTCTTTCTTTTTCCCACCCCCCCCTCCTCGTTCCCCGGGGCACTTGTTTTTCTTCCTGGGCACAGAAGGGAGGCCAACTATTGTTCTGTAATTCTCCTTTCAGAACCAATGTACAGTCCAGTCTCACTGGAGAGAAGTCTCTGCTGGCAGAACAGGTTATATAATATTCTTGCTCCTCTGGGGCATGATGCTTGCTGGATGAACCAGCTGTGAAGTCAAGTCAGATCAGAGGCAATACCATCACCAGCATCCGGCTGTTAAAGGGGAAGGGTTCGTTATTGTCCTTTCAGCCGGTCCATGTGCTCAATTCCTTCTGCTTCTGATCGAGTGAAAGGGCTGTGTTATCCCTCAAAACCGTTCTCTGCAGAAAATCTAAGATCTAATTTCTTCACAGAGCTTCTAAGCATTTTTAGAGGGCAAATATAAAATAAATAGCTACAAAAGGGGAAAAAATGAAAATAGAGGTAATTCACAACACTACCCCTTCTGAAAACTAAATTTATTTCTCATTTTTTCATCCTGGTTCAGAAGGAGCCACCCTGAAGTGCTGGGACCTAACCAGAGGTGTCCCCCAGTACTAACAGCTGGAAGCACATGTAGATAAATCACGGGGGAGTTTCTCTGCTATGGAAAAGCAACACACAATTATCTGCTAGAGGCTGGGAGAGAGGGAAGATCAAAGCAGTGCCAGTCTTTAGGTATTAGTCAAGTCAATCTGGTACAGACAGCCCTGAACACAGAGCACGACTCAAAGCGGGACTTGCCAACTTATCTCGTCTCAGCTCTCCTCTTCATGCGTCAACACTGCTTAGCAGTGCGCATAGTCCATGGAAACTTGACTGGTGCCCTGAGAAGGCTGCGATGCAAAGAGCATGTCTTCGGGCACTGTCCCTATCAGTCTTATTGAGCTCATCCAGGGCCGTGCACCCACGAAACTGCACTTTCCAGCAAGCACTGCAAAAGTAACAGGAGCAGATGGCATGCCAGGACAAGGAACGGGCTGGGACAACTCCAAGTTGGACTTACTGGACCGGTGGAGGTTCTTAAATGTCATCTAAAAAGCAGTTCCATTCACTTTAAAAAAAAAAGAAAAAAAAAGATAGGGCCTGGGGACCGCAATGAGGCATTGCTGTGTACTCACCGCTGAGAGAGCGGCTTGGGGAGGAGTGCTGGCTGTTGGGTGTGCTCACTGCGGCTCCCACGATGGCCGAGCTGAACTCCTTCTCCAGAGAGGAATCCCCACTGCCTTTGGGAACACAGAGAGGGGAGAGAGATGTGAGCAAGGCCCAAGCTGCCCCCACCCAGTCGAGCACACTGTCCTGCTGCAGACCCCTTCCCTGCAGCACCGCTCCGCCCAGTGCTCCGGCATGCTGTGGAAGGAGAGAGCGTGCTCAGCCGGGGCCAGCAGGATGAGGCACACAGTATGGTATTTGTCCCCCTGGAAGCAGCCCCCTTCCTGTTCCCATTGGAAATATCATGTGGCAGTGCTGCCCACCGGTGCTGTGCCTGCAGCCCCCGTTCTGCACCAACGGTGAGGGCAAAGTGTTCCGTGACAAAACATGCAGAAGCTCCACAAACTCCTTCAGCACAGCTGGGAAGGTTGTTTTTAAAGGCTTGTGTCTGGAGAAGCTCTCCTCCGGGTGCTCTCTGAGCGCAGCCTATCCCACTGTCTGACAACTACAGGGATGCTGAGCTAATCAGCCTCCCTGAGCATGGGAGCCACAGCAAATGCTCTCAGTGAGACAGCGCAGTCTAAATCACCACTCGAGTGGGATGTGCCAGCAGCACTCTCACCCCTTCCCAGTCCCCATCTGAAGGTTCTTCCTCCTCCTGGGGTCACAGTGGGACAGACTTTGAGGATCCTTCCTTTCCCTGCACTCTGCTAGGACTGGCAAGCTGCTGCCAGCCCGAGCTACACACAGCTGCGCACCCAGGAAAGGGAGGTGAGGTTACCGAGAACGCCAAGCAAGGAGCCTCATGGAGAACAGCCCTGTGTCAGTCACTGATGGATGGGGACGCATCCTGCAGCCCCAAATCCCAGTAGCCACCTCGTGGGGATCGAGCTTCCAGAAGGGTCTTGGTGCTGCACACCGCAAGCTATGCCCCACCACCATTTGCCTTTTCAGGCACTGCGGGGCTCAGGCACTTCCCTTCCCTCTCTCCTCACATGCACGAGGGGCTCACAATGCCCGCAGGCACCGTGCAGCTCCACTGCTGGGCCTCTCCCTCCGCATCCGTGAGGATGCACAGGGAGAGCAGAAGTGGTGCTGAGTTATTTCAGGATCCTTCCCCCCACTCCCATTGAACTCGCGTCGTTCTGCCTTGCCGGAGAGACCTTAGAGTGTTATCACAGCCAACTCCTTGGAAACAGCACGGGAGCGTCGCATGGCTGTGCTCCCCGGCAGGGTGAAGGCAGCTGCTCACCTTCCAGGAAGCCCGGATTCCTAGAAGCGAGGGATGTGGCCGTCATTTCGCAGTCAGAGCAAGGCCCCGGGTGGTGCGGCTCCCCCGTGCAGCACTGTGGAACAGGAAGTGCAGCGGGGTCTGTGCTCGGCCTCTGTGATGCGCTTAGGGCACAGGACTCGAAGTGTCGGCAGGGCAGAGGGGCCCCATGACCATGGGTGATAGCATTGCCCCTATGCCAGCCCCTGCTGCCTCCTGCAAGCCATCAGTGATGCCCGCTTGGGCTCCTACACCACTGGGAACACACCGAGGTCTCAGCCTCAGCTCCAGAAATGGAGCAGCGATAATGCTAAAGGGACATGCAGCTCCTCACGTTCAGTTCAAAGCTCAGTTCCCTGCTCAGCCAGCTTCCCCCTCCCGATCCCAAATGGCTCCAGAATGCAAGCATTTTTGGATAACCAAGTGGATCCCTGGCACTCAGCCTTCCAGGGCCAGGCATGACCCGCAGCAACATCCCTGCCATGCAGCCTCCCAGCTGTGCTCCTCTCCGATAACTTCTCAAGCTTCAGGAAATATTGGGTCACAATTCATTTGCTGTAAAAACAAATGGAAGTTTGCCCACAGCGCTTGCAGACAGCGCGGCTCTCCAGGGAGCTCCCGGCATCTCACCCTCCTCCCAGGTGCTGGCACCCCACAGATGAGATGTGGCTGGGTCGGGGAGCGCAGTGCAGTGCTCGGCCTGGCAGCATCACTGTCCCTGTCGTCCCCACCCCCTGCACAGCGCTAGGGTTGCACACAGTCATGCTGCGCAGGGCAGCACTGAGGATGGGCTCTGTTTTTGGGTTCAGCAGCAATGGTGCAGCCAGCAGACAAGTCTGCCCCACTCCCACCCCTCTGCCTAGTGCCTGTCTCCACCAGAGCTGCTTCAAAACTAGCTTATTTTCCTGTGAAGAATTTAAAGGAGAAAAACTATTTCACCTTTAAAATTTCCAGGCTTTCGGTTAATTCACTATTTAATAAACATGGGGTTTTTTTTAAGCAGAGTTCATTTAATTAAACGTATTTAACAGAAACAAGTTTCAGGAGCTCTGCTGTTATTTCGTCCAGTCATCCCACCCCCGCAGCAGCTCAGCGATCAAAGCAGCTAATTAGCAGGCCCGACACTGGCCCTAATAAGCAGGACAGTCACCAGGCCAGCTCTGAACAGGTTCTGCTCTCTCCACCTTTCACCCTCCTTTAACCAGCCCTGTCCCTCCAAGCACTCAAAACTCAGACGTCAACATTTCCAGCCCAGAAAGCTCTCACATGCCCAGAGAGGGAGCCCAGAGCTATGCTCCAATGGGTTTCTCCTGTCGCCTGGTTCCAGATCTTCCTTCTGGGCTGCAGGGAAACAGGGACCTGGCACCAGGACCATGGGGAAGCTCCCGAAGGAGAAGCAAAGTGGAACTGCACAGTGCTGGGAGGATGGAGCTCCACAGGGCAGAAAGCAGCAGAGCTAAAGGAACGGCCGCCCAGCACAGAGCGGGCAGCCAGCTTCGGGGAAGCTTTTTGTTACTTAGTGGAGGCCCTCCTGGCAACCAAAACCCCAGGAAACAGCAGCAGGGAGAGCATGTTGAGGAGAGCCAAGCGTCAAGCGCAGGCGCGGATCCTCTGGGGACTGGAGGAAATCTTCATAGAAAAAAGGAACACACAATAACTCTGAGGATGAACTTTGTTGGAGCAGGCAAGACAACGTGATTTATGCAAACGGGCATTGTGCAAGGTCCCCCCATGCGGCTCTCTCAATGCACCAAGTCCCAGCCACCACAAGCTGCTCATTAGAACAGCTGGGGTTCTCCCTCCATGTGAATGCTCTTTAGCTGCTGACCTCCTCCATGCTGCGGCATTCATTCCAGCACCCCGTTCCTGATCCCGCAGAGCGACGTGTGTCCTCCCAACCGTCGTGCAGTGGAGCTGGGCTCAGGGAACCACAAGCTGCCTCCAGCTTTGCAGCTCTTCACGCTGTACCAGCTCCTCCTCCAAACCCACTCCTCCCTGGCACAGTCTGGCACACCAAAGTGTTCTCACACTGCAAATACTTGTGGCACCAAATCCCATCAAACCAGCAGTCACAGGGCAAGGCACAGGGCTGGGATCACCATGGGGGTCTTAAACATTGAAAGGGTAAGCAAAGCACCTGGGACCCCCAAGGCAACGACCTCCCCAAGATGCTGCAGTCCCAGGGCTGTGTCTGGCCCCTGTCCATGCATCCTCCTTCCACTCTGGCTGGCAATGCCACCTCCAGCAGTCCCAAATGCAGCCATGGGCACACAAACAAGAACACGAACTTCAGCGTAAGCTTCCAGCGGTTGGCTAGGAATAACTTTTTAATTAGCTGTTTACCATGCCATGGGCATTAACACTTCCCAGATACTTAATGAAACACACTGGATTCTCTGGATACTGTTCTTCAGTGCTTAATGTGTAATGGCAAGAGCTGCACAGCCCAGGGCAAAGCAATGCAGCACAGGACAGCTTATACCCAGAGGACAATACTGAACACCTTAAAATGTTAGCAACCCAAAATATCTGGCAAAAATCAAGATCAGACATACCAGATATGTAAGATCGTCCATTACAGTCTTCTATATCCATCCTTAAGGTACTTTGCTGAAAGAAAAAGCAGAGTTGAGTCAGAGTTAGCCCGCAGAAGCTCCCCAGCCACTCTTTCCCTCACCAAATGCTTCTGGGAGCAGACACCTTCCTCTTCCTGAGTTCTGTCACCAGCAGCCCGACATCACCATCAGCCCTGGGAGGACCAGGATGACACTGCCCCAAGCCCAGAACCAGCTCCATGCGGGGTCAGTGCACAGAGTGGTACAGATTGGGGGCACGCAGTGTGGGGACAAAGCCATCACCAGCCCCCAAGGACAAAAAGCCATGAGGTGGGCACATGGGCAGCTGGCTTCTGCCTCCCTGTGAGGGGCTAAAGCTTCGGCTGTGGGAAGTGTGGAGCTGAGACATTCGGTTTCATTTTGTCCATGAGAAGAGTCAGATTTTGGGGCAATGGGACTGAATGCTAACACACAGCGCTGTGCCAAAGGGTCTTGCAACAGCCATTGCAAAGACCACGCCAAAGTAAGAGGGAAATCTGCCTTGTATTTTGCTGCTTGGCACCCCACAGAGATAATGAACATTTTATACATTCAAATGGCTTTTATTTGTCAATTACACTTGCTGTTTAAAAAACAAAATGAGTGCAGTTTTAAAAACACAAGCTTTCTATTTAGCTTTCGCTATAATTGGCAGCTGATACATTCGGAAGCGGAGTACTTGCTGCAGAGAACAATTAAAAAACTGGATAATTTGCTGAGAGGAATCGTCGCCCCACAAAGGGAAATGAACATGGCGTTCAGAGCATGAGTGTGGAGCAGAGCAGTGGTGTGAGCTGCTCCCTGCGCTCCACAAAGAGATGAGATGCGCAGGGAGCTTGGTGTCCCTTTGCCAGCATCCCTCCAAAAGCAGTTATAATAGCAAACGCCTTGTGGATGGGATCCGCCACCCCAGCCCTTCTGGCTGGAGGTAAATAGGGATCTGGACAAGGTGTCAGATCTGCTTCCCCACCTGCACCAACGCAGCTTCGGAGCACCTCCACCACGAGACGAGAGTCATTTGGGTTGAAATCTCCCTCTTGGGCACTCAGTTACACAATAATTGTGCTTTGAGATGCATCCCGCAGGTTAATTTTTGCTGAACCTGGAATTTTGCTTTTCTGTGCTATTCACACAAGCTCAGAGATCCATCTGCTCTGCACAAAGGGCATGCAAAGTAATAGTAAAAATCAACTGTGTTTAGGAAGCCCATTCTCTCATACTCTGTAGCTAGAAAATACCAAATTAAAAACCAAGTGCCAAGTGGCTGAGCTAAGGATGAGTCCTGCTCCAGGAGAGTTTCTGCAGGAAGGAGGCTTCCAGCAAGGCTGCTGTCAGCTCGGAGCTGTGCCTCTGGGACTCGCTCATCCCTGTGCTCTCTGCAGCAGGGGGCACCCCAGGCTCTGCACTTCACTGAGCTGTGGGCAGTGGGAAATTGGGCTTAGAAATCCCTTTCCCTCCCAGCAATCAGCCAACAATCAGCCAAACACATTAATGTTAACGAGACAACACACGATAAAAGGCATTGAATCCTCACTGCTTAAAAGGGGATTCAGAGAGGAATAGGGCTCCTCAGCCAACCATCAGCCTGTTGTCCCTAATTCTGGCTGAGCCAGCCCTCTGGGAGCCCCTTGCCATGTGCCCAATGTGCTCAGCAGGGCTGTGGTGCCATGCCCTGGACTGCCGGTGTCACCGCCAGCTCTGGGACTTCACCAGTGATGCGCTGAAACTAGAGCAGTGCTCAATGCGCCCCTCCCTGCTGAAACAAGGACTGTTCCCCAAGTGGCCATGCTCAAGGAAAAAAAACCCTCGGAAGTAGCCCAATTTAAATAAAACCCTCCATTGCAGCATGAAGCAATCTGCAAATGTCCTTTGCACTGAGAGCACGGAGGCTTCTGAGGACAGCAGGGTTGGGTCGGTGCAGCGCAGGGCCCCTCACGCCTCCTGGTCCAGCCCTTTGTAGCCAGTTTCCAAGCGGCCTCACGGCCCCGCTCTCAGCCCCTCGAGTCCCTCACACTGCTTCCGGCTGCAGCCCAAGCACAGTGACCAGGGGACCGTGACTCAGGGGCACCGGGATGCACTGTGCCGAGGGCAAGGCAGGGACACGAGCACCTCGGCACCTTCTCTCAGGGTAAGAGTTAGTAAGCACTGCAAAGGCCCTTGCAGTTTCTCTTCACAAACCATTGTTTCCATTAGCTGCAGTTTATTTTCCAACATGAGGGCTTTTTTTCCACCTTTGCTGCAAACAGAAGCACAATGAGTGAACCGGCAGCTCAAAAAACAAAACCAAAAAAGTTTGTGTCACTAAAACAGCCCCAGAGCCAAACCCTGGCTCCACTGACGTCCCCACACACCACGCTCACAGCAGTTCCTCAGCCAGGAACAAACCTGCTGCCCTCAGAAGCGAGAATTAAAGCACTGTGGTGTGTTTTATCCATTATAAAATAGTTCTCATTGTTTCCACATTTTGAAATACATTACTAAATATGATGAAGTGTCATTGCTAAAAAAAAAAAAATAGTTTGGTGCAATGCCCTGTCCGGCAGAGCAGCAGCTGACAGCTGCTCACTGCTGACCAGGGGACAGACCTGTGACCCACCGGGACGCCTGCAGCACCAGGAGGAGCCATGCTGCTGACATCAGTGGGACAGAGCACACGCGAGGATTGTAGGTGACTGTTTTAGGGATGGGAAGAAGCCCCCACATCCCCCCCACCACACAGCCCCTCTGGGCTGCCCCTTAGTTGCTCGTGTCTTAGGGGATTAACCCAGGAGCCAAGCAAATGACGCTGCAGCTCCTGTCCTAAATGAAGTCAGTGCTCAACAGGCTAGAAACAGGGATAGGACAAAGCCCTGCAGAATCCAAACCCAAACCTTGAGCGGTGACGGAAACGAGGGCAGGAGCCTGCACATAGGACAACCAGCACCATGCCCCTTTGATGCCGAGTTTTGTTAATATCCAAGCACACGGGAGAAGCTCCTCCCTTGCCGGAACTTATAACACTAAGGATGGGACACAAAGCTTGCCCATCCATTGACATAACTTTGTTTAAAAGCCCACAGATGGAAAAGCTGTATAAAGCAGCACAACACAAAATTCCTCATCTTAAACACACTCCTGAGATTCAGTGACTGTTTCAACAAAGTTTTAATTCAAAGCAAACCGAGGGCTGTCTTTTAGCAGGTCTTTGTTCAGCATCTAAATCCATGTTGTGCCCTCCAGGCATCACAGCAATACGCATAAACAACGACCACAAACAGCGAAGCCAACCTACAAAGGATGAAACAACACTGCGCTTCCTGAGAATCCCCTAGCAGCTAAAGGAGGGAAAAGAAGTTACTCCCGCAGCACTGCTCTGGCTGACGGGTAGATGTGTTCCTATGGAGTGAAGGAAAGGCGCTGACCCTTCAGAATAGAAGCTGCACTCCTGATTGCTGTGGTTCTGTGGCCCAGCTCCACGGAACTGCTTCTTGAGGACAGAGGGGAAGGTGTCCTCCATGGGCTGTGTCCTGCCCCTGGCTGGTGTGGAGTGACATGTCCCTGTCCCCACTCCTTCGAGCTGTGAACGCTGTGCTACAGCTGCTGAAATTCCCTCCCCAGTCCATGTGCTGCTGCCCCCGTCCTCTGCTTCTCCCAGACCCTTCCCATGGTCCCCAGTGCTTGGCCCTCTGCGAGCACAGTGCACAGATGCTGCCAGTCCCAAGCGCCACTCAGACCTCATGCTCAGAGCCCCACGGTTCCTACACCCTCAGCCCTTGAGGGCCTGGTGAGGGCTGTGCAGAACATAGCAAGCAGCCAGTCCCAGCGCTGTGTAACAAGCGGGCACTGCCCAACAGACCCTGCATGGCACAGGGCGATGTTTCTGCTGCTTTCTGGTTCCTTCCCAGGGTCCCTCTGGTGCCTTTTGAGCTGGCACTGCCCGGCTGAAGCAGTGACAGCTGTCCACATTCAAGACCAACGGCACCAGCGAGCAGCACGCTGGGCAGACACAGCAAAGGGACACATCCTTGCTCTCTATGAGCAGAAAGAGTTGGGAATTGACATTAAAGGAGACGCCAAGTAAAAATGAAGCTGGGGAGCACCAAGGGGAGAACCCTGGGCTTTGCAGAGCTGCATGGCGGCGCTCCAGAGGGAACACATCTGGGCAGAACTGGACAGAACCAGCAGCTGCGGACAGGGTGGGCGCTGGGAAACCCGAACCGGGGGCAACACGGACCCCAAGAGCAGCACAGAGCTCTGATTCACAGCCCCCCGCAGGACCTGGTGCGCCCGAAGGGAACACACTCCAAAACAGCCCTGCGAGACGCTCAGAGGAGCAGTGCGAGTGAATCCAGATCCAGAAACTTGGTGCCCCCGAGAGCCGAGCAGAAAAAAGGGAAAGAACTTCGGCGGTGCTCGCGGGGCTCTGGCGCCCCTTCGGCTCCGGGTCCCGCGGGCGCTGTCACCGCTGCTGCCATTGTTCGCGGAAATGTCACCAGGAGCCGCGGCCCCCACCGGCCCCCGGCCTCCAGCGGAGGAGGCCCAGAGCGCGCAGCCGGGACCGGAGGCTGCGCCCCAGAGCCCCCGCGGTCCCCAGCCTGGGGGGACCACCCCGCAGCGCCGGGCCCCGGGCAGAGTTCCCCCCGCCCGGCCCCGCCTCCCCACCCTATCGGTTCCACACGGCCCCCTCCGGTGCCAACCCCAAATCCCGGCCCTGTTATCG
>WBMW01001236.1:10536-23465 GCA_013396635.1 Penelope pileata | reverse complement strand
GGTGCGGGTAGGCTCAGGAAAGCTGCAGTGTCCCTGCTTGGTCCAGGGTTGGGCCGGGGGAGCATGGGTTGGGGGCTGTACTCAGACTCTGCAGAGAGGTTATGGGGAGCCAGGGCCCATGCATCAGTCCCATAGCCCCTGGCCCCACAGCTGACCCCTGCTGCAGAGGCTTCATATGAGACCCCGACTGCAGTGAGGGGCCACTGGGCACGATCTGGGGCTGGGGCTCCATGCCTGCAAGCCAGGTCCCAGAGAGCCTGGCCCAGTCCCCAGACTGGTCCTCAGCAGCCACTCAGCCCTGCACCGAGCCCTGGCCTTGCAGCACCAGATCAGGGCCAGGAGCAGCTGCTGGGTGCAGGGAGAGGGCAATGGCCTCAGAGCCACCTGTACATCCCTGGGCACAATGCCTGGCACCAGCCCAACACATCTGAGCACCAAGAAAACTCCTTAGGAAAAGCAGAAAAGAAACTCAATATGACACCTACACCTCCCTCTGCAGCTCCCAAGCCTCCAGGGATCAGACCAAACAGGACCCAAAGGAAAACCAAGGTGTGTCTAAAACAAATGTTTTCATAACTCAAGTGCCAGAGGCAGCTCGCTTGAAGAGGGAAAAACTGAGAGTGGGGCTCTGCTGCACCCTGGGGGCACAGGGATCACCAGGGGAATGGTGCCAAGGCCACAACATGCAATGATTCTGCTCAGGAAAGGGCAGGAGGGCAGCTGCTGGGGTCAGGCTCAGGCATTTGGGGTCCCACTAGCTCCCCATGTCCCCCCTCCCCCTGCGAAGGGCTCCCAGGCACTTTCAGTCCTTCAGCAAAAAAAGGCCACCGAGGAACAAAGTAAGGACACTGCAGCTCTTCCCCCCTGGACAGCCAAACAGAAGAAAGAAAGAGAAAAGAAATAAACCTGTGACAGAGCCTCTCAGAACATTTTCAGGCTATCCGAAGGTCTCTGGTGCCAACTTGTTCGCCATAAAGCAAACCCAAGGATGCGCTGCTACATTCTCGGGTATCCCTGTTCCAACGCCATGGGTAGGTGAGATACCACCAGGGCTGAGATCACAGATTTACCAAAGCAAAGAGGGAGGTGGGAGAGGGAGAAAAGTGGAGG
This sequence comes from Penelope pileata, assembly GCA_013396635.1. NCBI lineage: Eukaryota > Metazoa > Chordata > Aves > Galliformes > Cracidae > Penelope > Penelope pileata. The sequence continues at coordinate 22,355 of WBMW01001236.1, read as the reverse complement.
GAGGAATCAGAATTAGGTCGCTATTTGCACCTATAATACAAAGTGAAGAAGAGTTTGTTTTTTGGAAGTTAAGTCCCCGGCTGATCTAGTTCCACTGCCATCAGGATGGTGGTAACAGGTGTCTGGTGGTGGTTTTGAAGCATTAAAAAGTGCAGTTAGACAGAGCTCTTGGGAGGGTTCTGGTTCAGATGGGTTTCTCAGTGTGCTGTTATGGAGGTGAGGTGTGGTGGACAGGGGTGGAAGTTACATCTTAGCTCTTCCTTGCTTGCAGGCTGCTGCCGAAGGCCACCCTTCAGTTGCTACAACACTGGCTCTTGTTCTGCTGGGTTTGCTCATGAAGGTCCACACCTCTGCTCCTCCCTGCTGCGCCACTTGTGCTCTGAGGCTCGCTCTTTGGCAGCTTCTTGGCTGGAGGGGAAGAGCAGTGGGGCTGTTATGGGCAGACTGGGCTAGCCCACAGCACAGTTGAGGCCCCAGTGTGCATCCTGGCAGCCTGAGCAAGGCCAACAATCCAGCCTGGTGCTTCACCAGGGAAGAAGAGCTCCCCTGGGAGCACGGGGCATCAGTTCCACGCTGTGCTGCCACCATGGGGCAGGACCCAACTGAGCTCTGCCCACCGCACCCCAGCTCAGCCTCCCCACAGGACGCCCCACGCCCACAGCCTCACCAATGGCCAGGAAGAGGTCGTTCACATTCATCGCTGTCTTGGCTGATGTCTCCATGAACAATAGGCTGTTGTCATCTGCATAAGCCTGTGCCTCCTGGAAGAGATGTGAGCACCCAGGTGAGGGTTTGGCAGCCACAGAGGGGCTGCAGGATGGGCAGAGGGGCTGACACTTACTTCATACTCCACCATGCGTTTGCTGGCTAGGTCAGCCTTGTTGCCTGCGAGGGCAATGACAATGCTGGGGCTGGCTTGTCTCTGTAGCTCTTTTACCCATGTCTTTGCCCGTGCAAATGTTTCCTAGAAGCAGAGGCAGGGACTTGAAGTTACCATAAAGTGGGCACCTTGCAGGGACTCCCATCACAGCACAAGTGTGTGCCAGGGACCTCACCTGGTTGGTGATATCATAGACCACAATGGCTGCCTGTGCCCCCCGGTAGTACATGGGGGCCAGACTATGGTATCGCTCCTGGCCTGCTGTGTCCCAGATCTCAAACTTCACCGTTGTGTCATCCAGGCAGACGGACTGTGTGAGAAATGCCGCTGCCGGGAGGGAGGAGAGCGTTATAGCATTGAACTGCCACCCTGCAGCACTCTGCCCACAACCACCCAGCTCTGCGGGGATGCGAACTAGGGCTCAATGTTGGTTGTATTTACAGAACAAAGCTGGTGCAAGGCAAAAACGGAGACAGCAGCTGCAGGAGTGTTGCTCCCAGGCACTGGTGCAACCTGCAGGCACACGTCCCTTGCCAACTCACCCCCAATGGTGCTCTCTTGATACTCGTGGAACTGCCCCTTGACAAAGCGCAGCACCAGGCTGGATTTCCCCACTGCTGACTCGCCCAACAGCACCAGCTTGAACTGACAGATTTTGCTGGCTTGGGACTGCCCATTCGGCCTGGCGGCTCCTCTGCTGGTCATGGCCAGGGTGCTGCTGGGCACACGCCCTGCTGAGTGGAGAGCCGGGAAGGCACCGACGCTGGGAGCGCTGGTGTTGGTTCCAGTGGGCAGTCCTGGAAGGGGAGGAGAGCAGTCAGCATGGCGCACAATGCACTGTGCTGAGCTATGGCTGGTAAACGCCTTCAAGCGAAGGCACGCCGCTTGGTACGGGGTCCGGGCTGTGACCAGTGGGCACAAGTACCCAAGTGTGCAGCAAGGACTTGACTACTCTGCTTCCTAGGCCAGGGCTCCAGAGAAATTCCCAGGAGCTGAGTGGAAAGAACTGACCCCTGAGCGATGCCAAGGGGAGGCAGCAGCCCTGCCAGGATGCAGCTCAGCACTGGCCTCACGTCCCAGGCTGCTCCTTTTTGCACTGCAGTGCATTCCTCAGCTACTTTACCTCTCTCCCTGCCCAGACAAGGAGCTGGGAACCAACTCCGCAACTCAGCCTTCAAGTTCTTCAGCCTGATTTTTTTTTTTTTTTTTAAACTTTTTTCTCTGTTTTCCCCCAGAACACATTCAGAGCAGCCAGCACAGTGCTGGTAGAGCCCTCAGCCCATCCCACCAGCGCCAGCGGCTCCTTGGGACACGGCACACACTGAGGGGTCACCATGCAGCCTGAGCCCCACAGCTCCCACACTGGAAGAAGAGTAAAGAAAGCAAGGTTTATGTTTTTAACGCTAATCTCATTCATTTTTTAAGACTCATCTCCAGTACCAAGGTTGCTGCACACCAGGGACACAGCGGAGATTCACCAGGACATGGACTGAGCTGGCAGCAGGTCAGGGATGGGTATTGTGGTGGAGCCAACATAGGAAGGCTGCCTGCTGCCAGGCCCTGACGCATGGCTGTGACCAAAGTGCTTGTATGCAGTGCAGACCCTACACCATGAGCCCGTCCAGGGGCCTCATGGTCCCCAGAGCCCACAGCCCCCTTGGGCCTGTCCCCAGCAGGGAGTCCAACTTCACCACAGCCACTCACGTTTGCTGGACACAGAGCTGCAGCCGTGCACACTGTACAAGCACCAGACCCAGTCCCAGGACCACTAGCCATTCCTGCTAGTGGATGTTGAACTCCTCATCTGCAGCAGCACCAGGCTGAGCTACACATGCATATGGCTACTTCCAACATGCCTTCATTTCATCAGTGTCACAAGCTGGTAGCTGTTTGCTAAGCGTGAGTCAAAGTGTGAAACAGCAAGCCAGGACTAGAGCCTGCCAGGATGCACTGACCACGGGGCACTGAAACAAGCAAAGCTTCCCCTGGTAGAAGGCACCCAGCTCAAACAGCAGCAGCTTTGCATCATGTGGGTGGATTTCAAGATGTAACACCTTGCTGCCCCCTGCTACACGGGACCCTGGCTCCTAGCATCACGATGACACAGAGCCTCCATGGGCACCATCGCGAGCTGCCCCGTAGCATAGCATTGCAACAGCCACCCAGGGCCAACTGCCTTCCTGTTGCCAGCCAGACTTCTCCTATGTCCCAACCATACTCGAGCCACCGCTGAGGCAGCTGTAGGACCGGCAACATCTGTTACACGAAGGATCCTTTTTTTTTTACAGAGCCCGCGCTGCTCGACTCTCGGTGCAGCAGCACATTCCCCATCTCACACCGTTTTGGGCAACTCCTCCAGCACCGGCTCTGCCGGGCACAGCACGATCACAACGTTTACCGGGCCTTCAGTGGAGTGCCCCGGACGCCACCTGCCCAAACTCCCCGAAGCCGCCGGGGGAGGCTCCGGAAGCAACACTGAGCGTTCTCTACAGGATTCGCTCCTCCCTCGCGCCTGAGCTGCCTGCAGTGGAGCACCCGGTTCCTCGCCGGCGCCTCGCACCGGGCAGAACCGCAGAGAACCCAGGTGAGGGCAAACCGCCGGAACTCAGCTCAACAGCGACAGCCTCCGCACCGGCCGCTGAAGATCCCGAAGGAACGGTCCCGGAGCCCGTCCCGACCCCGAGCTCTGCCCGCGGGACTCCACCGTCCCAGGGCTCACTCCGGACACTCGGTGGGGCCGCGATCCTGACCCCGGGATCCCGGTCCCCGCCCCAACCCCAGGGCCTGGCCAGGCCCGGCCNCGAGCCGTAGGCTTGGACATAGAGGCAGCGGCCCCGGGCCTGGCCCCTCGCCCGGCTCAGACGGCAGCCGCCCCAGCCCCGGTACCTGCGGCCCCAGCCTCCCGTTGCGGCCCGAGCACACAAACAGCGCCTCAGGCCAGCCCTCCTCTCGTGGGCGGGATTAATGCTCGGCTCCGCCAATAGACGGCGCGCGGCGGAGACGCGGGCACACCTCTTCCTCTCGGCACGGCCAATGGGAGTGGGGGAGTGTGCGTCATCACCCCCACTCTGCGCGCGGCAGCCTATGGAAGGCGACGATTGGACGGATGGGCAGCGCCGCACCACCAATGGGGGTAGAGGAGCGGTGGGCCAGCGGTCGGCAGGAACGCCACGGGGGGGCGGGCCCTGAAGTGAATGACGGGATGCCTGGCCAACGGAGCCGTCGCGCCGAGAGGGGGGGGTGTCACCAGCAACAAATAAAAGGACAAAAGAAGGCGGATCCCTGCAGGAGCAGCGACCAATCACAGAGCAGAAAGCGCACAGCTGGGCCAACCCAAGGCTGTCGGCGTGATGAATGACATAGTGCAAGGAGGCGCCTCGCGGCCATTCACGGGCGGTGCTGCCCATGATTGACAGCCCGTGAGGCTCGGGAGGCTGGCCGACCGCGCGGGGGCCGCCGGTCGTCGCGACCTCTGACCCCTAGCGGCTCCTCTCGGTCCCATAAGGAGATGGGGCAGATACGGGACCTGTAGGGACCTGGGGGTATGCATGGGGCCGCACAGGGACCTGGGGGCATGCATGGGGCAGCCGTATGGGCACAGTGGCCCTACAGACGCACAGGATAGGGCTGTGGGACGCCGTGGAACCCATAGGGCGCACGCAGGGGCCATCCTCACACGCTACAGAGGGGGCCCATAGGCATCAGGCACAACCCACCCCCCATCCCACAGGCACTGCTGCCCAGGAGCTGCATAAAGAGCTTTAAATTTCAACTACAAAATGGCAAAAAGTTACAAAAGTCAGCGAGGAAAAACCTGCAGGGTGGGGGAAGGGGCTGAGGATGGGGATGGACCCCCACTGCCACCCTGGGGACAGAGGAGGAGAGGGGGAGGGAAGGAATGAAGGCACTGCCCCCCACCCCACCCCCAGCCTTAAGTGCTGAGAGTCCAGGCGAGGGTTGGCCCTTGGGGCTCTGCCCCGAGCAGTCCTGCGGGGGCCCTGTGCCCGGCTCCATGCTCACGCTGTCCCCAGCTGACATCACCTCTGCACACATGGATGTGGACTCCTGGCATGGAGGAGGTGGGGGGCAGGGTAGTGACCCTCCCACCTCACTGTTCACAGGCGCAGGTGGGGGACAGCCCTGGTGACGTCACGGAAGAAGGGGTGGCCCAGCGCCGCCTTGGCTGAGATGCGCTTGTTGGGGTCGTAGTGCAGCATTTGCTGGAGAAGGAGGGGGGAGGACGGATGGTGGGAGGATGATCCCCACCTCGTTCCCCCTGCTGCCACCCCATCCCACGCTCACCGCCAGCAGCTTGCGGCCGTCCTCATCCAGCGGTGGCACCACCTTGCCCAGGTCCTGCCGGGCCCACTTGGGGAAGCTGGGTTTGTAGTCAGGCAGTGTGGTGACACCAGGCCAGGCAGCCTCGTCCGGCGTCCCCAGCGTGCGGAAGATGCGGAAGAGCTGGTCGATCTCTGAGTCCCCAGGGAAGAGCGCACGCCGTGTCACCTGTGCACGGTGGCAGGGGTCAGGCACGTGGGGCTGAGATCAAACATCCCTGCACCCCTCGTGACCAGCCCCATGACATAGCGCCTGGGCTGGGGGCTCACATGATGCTGCCCCCCCCATCCCCAGCACCCACAGAGCCCCCTTTGTGCCTCAGTGCCTGTGGCCAACCCCGTGGTGCTGACGTCAGCGCTGAGACAGTGGGATGGGGGCAAAGCAGGGCAGGTCCTGTGTGTCCCCAGAGTGTCACCACAGTGTCCCCAGATGTCCGTAGGGGTGGCAGCTCCTGTCCCAGGGGGATGCAGCCCCCTATCCACCACCCCTCCAAGTGCTCAGCCCCGCTCCTTCCCCTGTTCCCTGCTCACCATCTCAGCAAAGATGCAGCCCAGGCTCCAGATGTCCACAGCAGTAGAGTAGTACTTGCAGCCCAGCAGGATCTCGGGCGCACGGTACCACAGAGTCACCACCTTTGGGGTGCAGGGTGGGGACAGACATTGGGCACCAGGCTGTCCCTGTAGCCTGCAGCCCCCGTCCCCACGCCCACCTCATGCGTGTAGGTGCGCACAGGCACCCCAAAGGCGCGGGCCAGCCCAAAGTCGGCCAGCTTGATGGCACCGTCAGCATTGATGAGCAGGTTCTGGGGCTTGAGGTCGCGGTGCAGCACGCGATGCGCGTGGCAGAAAGCCAGGCCCTGCAGCAGCTGGAACAGGTAGCTCTGCGGGGATGGGGGGGGTCAGTGCTGCCCCGCACTCCCCCACTGCCCCTGCCCTGACTCACCTTGATGANTGACGATGTTGGGGTGGTTGAGCTCCTTCAGCAGCGAGATCTCTCGGATGGCCGTGCTGGGGACACCCTCGGTCTCCCTGGGGGGGAAATGAGCTGAGCCCCTCCTGGTGCCCCCCCCTGTGTCCCGCGGTGACCCCCCGGCCCGCTCACGTGTCTAGCCGGATCTTCTTCAGCGCCACCACCTCCCCCGTGACCTTGTTCCGGGCCTTATAGACGACACCGTAGGTGCCCTCTCCGATCTTCTCCACCTTCTGGAAGTTCTCCATGGCGCGGAGGTGGGCGGCTCCGGGGGGGCGCGGCCCGGGGGCGGGGAGTCCCAGGGGTCCCGGGCCGGGCACGCAACGATCGCAGCCGCCGCTTCCCCCCGGCGCGCCACAACACCGCGCGCACCGCCCGCACCGCTTCCCGCCTGCCGCCAGCACCGCCTCTCGCGCCTCGCCATTGGCCGAACCCGCGGCGACGCGGGGGGCGGTGCGGGAGAGCCCTTAAAGCGACATAAGCCTAAAGCGACATAAGCCCTTAAAGCGACATACTCGGCCCACGCGTGGAGCGTTTTCCACGGCTGGGACTGTGGCCCCGCGTCTCCTCTGCCCCCGTGGTCCTGCGGCTGCGGCATCGTCCCTGAGCCCTAGTTGGGGTCTGGGCAGGGATCATCAGGCTGCACACAGTGCCGTGGGCGTAGTGTCATATACGGGGTTGCCATGCAAACAGTCCCATGGGCACAGTCCCCATGGACATAATGTCACGCACAGGGTTCCTGTGCACACAATCCCCACGCGTATGGCCCCATGCAGGTATCCTGCCAGCCACAGGCACTGGCAGGACCTTTGTGGTGCTGCTGTGGGCTGGGGGCAGCTGGGAGCCTGCAGTGACCCTGAAGCAGCTGAGGGTCCCCATGTGGGTGCAATGCTGGGGTCCCCGTGTGCATGTGTCCCATTCCATGGGGGGCTTGGGGGCCACATCCATGTCTCAGCTCCCTGTGGCACCCAGTACACGGACCAGGCACCACAGTACTGCAAGCACGGGGCAAAGGCTGCGTTGAGCCTCCCGCAGGGTCTTAGTGTCCCCCAAGCCGCCAGCCCCAAGCAGAGCTGGCTGCAGGAGTGTGTGACCCTGCTGGAAGCAAGCACGTGGCCATGCATGCACTCGTGTGCGCACACATGCATGCACGTGCCCACCCGCAGGCACCCCCCCCCGGGGCCGTCCCGTGGGGGGGGGCTATGCAGAGTGGGCCCCTTCTTATCCCCCTGCTGCCGCTGCCTTCACCTCTCCTGGGAGCCTGAGTGCAGGGAGCATGCAGCTGCACGGGGCCGTTGCGCTGCTGGCAGCCCTGCTGGCCCTGGCCATGGCACAGCAGCGTAAGTGGGGCTGGGGGGCCTTGGGCATCTGGGGTCCATGAGGGGTGGTCCTGGCTGTAAGGTGCCCTTGGGCTCTGTGGGGCAGCCACAGGTTCCCTTTGGGACCCCCAAGGAGGGACAGCCGAGGGGGTGGGTGGTGGGATTGGAACCTCCTGGAGCACCAACCCCAGGATGGGCTCAAAGCTGAGGTGGGCTTTGCAGTGGGTGTGTGCCCCCATCAGCCCAAGGCTCACTGGGTACCCTGTCTCATGGTGTGGGGAGACCCCAGCCCAAGGAGGAGGCTGCAGCCCCATTGCTTTGTGCACAGGGACCAGGAGCCCCACAGGGACCCCAGCCATCTGTGCACGGGCAATGCTGTGGGGACTCCATTGGAACCACACTGCAGCCAACACAGCTGAGTGGGGGCACGGGGGAAGCGCTCGCCCCATCCATCCCCAGACACCAGCTCAGCTGAGCATCACATGAAAGGGCTTTGGGCAGCACCATGTGATGGGCTTTGCCCCTGCGCTGCAGCCTGAGCCCATCATGTGGTGCCTGGGGCTGCAAAGGGGGAACCCAACGTGGTGCTACACTGCCATCATCCCTTTTCCTGCAGGAGCCAGTGGCCAGAGGCATGGTAGCGGTCAGAGCCAGGTGTGGAGCAGGCGCCCAGCACCATTCCGGAGTTGGGATGCAGTGCGGTACCGGCCATGGCAGGAGGGGACAGCACGGCAGAGTGACTGCTGGCGAGGTGAGTGCAGAGGACAGGGGAACGTGGGGCCCCAGGTGCTGGTCCCTGATCCTCCATCCCCATGCCTGGCAGGTGGTGACGTCACCTTTGAAATCAGCAACGATGCTCCTACCATGGTGGGCGCCAAGGCCACCTTCTCCATCGCTCTGCACTTCCCCAGCACCCAGATGGCACTGCCTGATGGCCTTGTGGTATGGAGCCAGAACTGCACCATCAACGGTGGGCGTCTGTCCCTGTCCCCAGCTGTATGCACAGCTGGAGTCACGGCTGGAACCACAGCCACCCTCGTGCCCTGCTCACCACCTGGTCCCTGCAGGCACTCGTGTGACGCAGGGCGACCCTGTCTTCCCGGAGCAGCTGGACGAGGGCTCAGATGGCATCTTTCCTGATGGGCAGCCCTTTCCTCGCAGTGCCTGGGGCAGACGTGGGAAATTCGTCTATGTGTGGTGGACGTGGGGTGAGGCTGTCTCTGTCCCCCTGTACCTGGGCACCGTGACATCCCCATGACTGGTGCCTGAGCCCAGTGTCCCTGCAGGGCGGTACTGGCAGGTGGTGGACGGCGCAGTATCGCAGCTGACAGTGGGTACAGACGGAGTGGCTCTGGGCTCCTACACCATGGAGGTGATCGTTTACCACTACCGTGGCCGCCAGAAATTCATCCCCATCGGCCATGCCAGCACCCAGTTCAGCATCACTGGTAGGCACCGGGACAGGATGGCAGCAGGGCGCAGTGTCACTAGCCAGGCTGATGGCCCCCATGTCCCCCAGACCAGGTGCCCTTGGTGGTGGACGTGGCACAGCTGCAGGAGGCGGTGGCAGGTGGTGAGCACTTTGTGCGCAACCGCCCCGTGGCTTTCAGCGTGCGGCTGCACGACCCCAGCCACTACCTGCGTGATGCTGACATCTCCTACTCGTGGGACTTTGGGGACCAGAGTGGCATGCTCATCTCCCGCAGCCCCACTGTCACCCACACCTACCTGCAGGCCGGCTCCTTTGCCGCCCACCTGGTGTTGCAGGCGGCTATCCCACTCAGTCCCTGCGGCACCTCTGTACCCCCTGTCATGAACCCCACCACTGGGCCAGTGCCATCATTGGGACCCACGGCCACGCAGCCTGCTGGGCCCACAGCTGGCACTGCCAACACACCCGGCACCACTGCAGCACCTGTCACCACTATGGCACCCGGTACTGCTGTGGCACCTGGAGCCTCTGGGGCACCACTGGAGCCCACAGGGGGCTCGGTGGCTGTGCCCCTGGACACCACTTCCACTGATCCTGTCCCTGTCCTGGTGCTCAGCACCGTGGTGGCTGGTGCAGCAGATCTTATGGACCCCTCCACAGACCTCCTGCTCCCCACCTCGGTGTCCCCAGGTGGGGATGCTCTCAGCACCGCAGCCCCCACAGCTGTGGGAGGAACTGTGGCTGCAGGTGGGTGCTATCCCTGTGCGGGGCAGTGGGATGGGCCACAACCTGGGGCTCCCATGAGCGAATGGCTCAGTCACTCCCTGCCCGTCCCAAGCTGCTTCTCTGCCTTTGTCTGCAGGTGCGGTGACGGCTGGGGACATGGCTGCAGCCACACCTCAAGCAGCTGGAGCCACGGCTGTAGACATGGCTGCAGCCATAGCTGGAGCCACAGACGGGGATGCAGTCGGATCCACAGCTGGAGCTACAACTGAATCCACAGCAGATGCCACAGTTGGAGCAACACTGGGAGCTACAGCGGGAGCCACAGCTATATCCCCGGGCGTTGCCACAGCTGGAGCCACAGCAGAGCCACAGCTGCTGGTGAAGCGCCAGGCGCCTGTAGCCGAGCCTGTTGATTGTGTCCTGTACCGCTACGGCACCTTCTCCACCCAGCTCAACATCGTCCGTGAGCAGCAGGCTGAGGGGGCCAGGGGGACCCAGAGGGGCTAGCCTCGCTCTGACACAGCATCTCCCTGCAGAGAGTATTGAGAGCGTGGCCATTGTGCAGGTGGTGCCCGTGGTGCCTGAGGGCAGTGGGAACAGTGTGGAGCTGACAGTGACGTGTGAAGGGAGGTGAGGACAGCTGGGGCTCAGGGGCTGGACCTGGGGACAGGGTGGGGACTGTGCACGAGAGATGGGGACAACTGAGGATGGTGTCTGGGGCTGGCGCAGGGGTGATGAGTAGGATCCAGGGACACATGTGAGGATGGCACCGGGACTCTGGTCTGAGGGTGGGGACAGCATGGAGACAATGTGCAGGGCTGGGGACAGCTTGGAGACCACAGTCTGGAATTGGGGAGAACACGGGAACTGTGATGTGGAGCTGAGGATGTCTTTGAGACAGTGCCTGGGGCTGGTACGGGGACCAGGGGCTGGAGCAGGGGACAGCACAGGGATCATGCTGTGGGGCCTGGGGGCACCAGGAGCCCACTGAGCCCCCTGCAGCCTGCCCGAGGAGGTGTGCACCGTGGTGGCGGATGCCGAATGCCAGACAGCGCAGACACGGACGTGCTCAGCTGTGGCACCAGCCCCTGGCTGCCAGCTCGTGCTGCGCCAGGACTTCAACCAGTCCGGCCTCTACTGCCTCAATGTTTCCCTGGCCAACGGCAACGGTCTGGCTGTGGCCAGCACCCACGTGACTGTCGGAGGTGGGAGTGGGGCAGGGGTGGGGATGGATTGGGAGGGGGGTCTCAGGTGTGCTGAGCTGTCTCTGCTCCTAGGAGCATCCCCAACTGCCAGCAGGACCACGCTCACCATTGGGCTGCTGCTCATTGCTGCGGTGCTGGGCACCACAGCTTACACCTACCGGTGAGCATGGTGGGGGACACTGGGACACAGAATGGGAGGGACACAGAGCGGGGGGAACACAGGTGGGGACACACTGCTAACCCAATCGCTACCTCTCTGCCCACAGCCGTGTGAAGTACAGCCCGCTGCTGGCTGCAGCCCCCCCAGCCCCCCGGCCCCGGGGCTGGATGTCCACTGGGGCTGCCCTGCGCCTGCTGCTGCGCCAGGCATTTGGGGGGGCTCCCAGTGGTGAGAGCAGTCCTCTGCTGCGTGCCAATGCCATCTAGGGGGGATCTGCATCCTGTCCCCCCCGGGTACTGTGCCCCCTGTCTGGCCCGAGCCCCCAGGAGCTGTGGGGGCTACGTGTGCCGGGTGCCATTAAAGGCTCAGCTCAACCCACGCTCCTGTTTGTTTGCATGGAGGGGACGAGGGGCCCAGCCGCCAGCTTTATTACTGCAAGAGGCACTTGAAATGCAGGAGGGGNGGTCCAGCAGGGTGAGAACTCCAGCTGGGATGGCACATGGGGATGTGATGTCGCCCTCCTCCCACTGGCCCTGGGGGGAGGGGAGGTGTCCACCCAGCTGCCCCCAGCCTGGAGCACCCCATGGGCTCCTAGCACCCGTGGGTGCAAAACGGAGGATGGGACAGGAGAGCCCTGCCCAGCGCAGGGTGGGGCTCCAGTCCCCTCAGGCCTCCATGGGGCCTTTCTTGAGGCCGAAGAAGCTGGAGGAGCGGGGTGGGGGGGCCATCAACATCGGCGCCTGGTTCTTGTGGGTGATCTTGATCTGCAAGAGAGGGGTAAGAGGGCTGG
>WBMW01001235.1:3502-20401 GCA_013396635.1 Penelope pileata | reverse complement strand
TCCTGTGCTTCATCTTTGAAAACGGTTGTTCACAAGTGTACGCACTGCCAAAAAGCAATGATGTGAATCAGGTGTGATTGTGAAGTTAGGGATATTTCTCCTCAGTAAGACAGGTCTTCTAAAAGTCTAGTAGAGAGACATGATCAAATTTTCCTTTGAGTTGAGCTTCTGATTGCAATCGTATACATTCCATTTGAAAATTTGCAAGTAATGTGCTTTCATTGACTGAAAACAGAGTCTCAAATACACCAAAAATGTGATGGGTTTTTTGGCAATCTTGAAACACATCCTCAAATTCCTTCGTCAAAATGGAAAACAAAGCTGCACGTTTTTGGCTGTTCACAGGACTGTGTTTAACCAATGTATTAATATGCATAAAATTATTTGGAAAACTTGAGTTCGCACTACAGCTGCACCGTCCCCACGTCCTGGCTTCAGCTCAGACAGTGCTCATTGCCAAGCGATGGGTGTGGGCCCGGGGCCAGGCTGGGCCACCGCCCTGATGGCTTGGTGGCAGAGGGTGGACTACGTTACGGGCTGTGTTGGGCCGCACACAGTCCAGGAGCCGTGGGCTGCACACACCTACAAAGGATTTGCTTTTCACAAAATGGGGACAACAAAGAGGAAGCTCATGGATGTATAATGGTGTCATAAAACCCTCCAGCATCAGCTTCATCATCAGTCTTTCCTTTAGGAAAGATTGGCAGGGTAGACCCATGGTTACTTTTCTTACCCTAACTCCATTGAACGCAAATAGATCTGCTATCTAGCTGTCAGTATTAACCATACAAAACCAACCAAAATTAACTCCTAGCAATTGGATAAATAAGCAAAAAAGTACAGTGTAGTTAGCTGATTTAAAACAATGTGTAACCATGCTCATAACCAACACCTTTAACCTAGCGAGTTATAGGCAATTTAATAGTTATATGGAATAACTTTAGCATCTGTAAATTTAAAACAGTAAGGAAGGAGATCTGGAAAAAGTACATTTTCTTTTAAAAAATAATTCCTACCCAAGGAAATGTGATGTATGCAATCATACTATTAGAAAAATCCTTTTAGATTCTGATTTTGCAAAGAGATTGAAAGGACAATATTTCACAAGGGAACACCACAAAACTGAGTTTCCTCATTTGTGCAGGCTGGTTAGTCAGGAATTTCAGCATTTTTTATGCTTTTTATTAAAGAATTGAGGTTAAGAAAAAATCTTCCCACCACAACTGAAAAAGAAACAGGTGATAAGAAAGAATGAACAAGTCTGTTGGGACATTTCCACGTAAAAAGGATAATTAACACTCTTTCAAAATGGTCAGACTACTTTCCTGTCTAGTTTGTTTTAATGAAGATGGCATTTACCAATTTGAATAGTGCTTGAGCATCCTCCAGACTAGTTTATTTGCACATTGCTCTAGGAAATGTTTAGGCAACAGATGGAAAATGAAATCCGTATCATGGTGAACATTCATCAATCTGGAATTATTTTCAGTATATTTAACAATTTTAATTCTTTAATGGTTTAGAGTGCCAGATTGCAAACAGAGCAAAGTTAAGGGGAAAAAAGACAAATGAACAGCAAAACATATTTACCGCAAGCTGTACTCTTCTGCAAATATTTACATTTCCACAAATTCTAAATAAACTCAAATATCTATATATCCTCTGTAAAATAATTTAAATGGGAATTTTTTAATTTTCAAGAGAAAAACATTAAGCTATTATGGAAAATGTTGTATTCTCTTATTGTTATTATCAAGGAAAAGATTGGGTTTAGAACACAAACTTATAAAAACCAATATGAACTCTTCCCTGAGGTTACCTTTTTTGCTGACTGAAGTACTATGGTATTTATTGTTGGACCATATTCCTAAGGTCTGATATTCAGAGATGTTTTAGAAAGAAACAGCATCTTTGTAAGTTCACTGTAGTACAAGAAGCTGGAATTAAACGTTCAAATGACTCAGCGATGAGCGTTGCAACTTCGTTCGTAAACTGGGCAAACACAGACAAACTTTCTTCACAGAGCTATCTGGACAGTTTTAGTATAAAACGTTTAGAACTTCCCATGACCTAGAAGTGAAAGGATAAGGTTCAGAGAGACCCATAGTCACAGTGTGCTTCATCTCACTGCTGGGATCAAACACAATGAAGAATTTCAAATTTGACTTGCTGTCAAATGTACCACTGCAGTGACGAGCAAATGTTGATAAAACTCTCCATAATGAAAACATACACTATTTTTGATCCAGAAGCAAAGTATATCACAAGTAATTTTAAGTATCTTGGTATTGTATCCATGGGTCATGTAGTGTTAAATAGAAATTTTATTTGAAGTTTGTAATATTCTAGGTTCAACACTTGCAGAGGAGTCTTGGAGGCAGTTGCAAATAATCTCTGCTTCACTACAGAAAATTTCAGACTCACTGTAATTAGAAGATTAAAGCTATTTGGCTAAATTCCTCCTTTACACAAAAATATCTAATTTTATTTTTAATTATGATTAATTTTATATGTCATATTTGATTTAGATAGAAATGTTTACATAGCCAAAGAAAAAACCAAAAACATATTATTCACCATTTGCTATGCACAGCAAAGTAAAATTGAGAACAGGAGTGTGGTAATTGGGTGTAATGTCTCTGTGCCTATGTGATTCACAAAAACATTGTTCTCTATTTATGTTAATAATTTTAGAAATCTGTAATTTTCTATTTATGTATCCCAGGATTTTAGTACAGTATAAAATAAACAAAAATGACAACAACAACAAAAACCTGTTCAACTAGGAGATTAGAAGTAACACAGAAAGTTCAGTGTGAGAACTGCCTAAATATGAGTGAATCTTACAGAAAAGGGAAAACCGATTTTGATACGTCACCTCTGAATTTCTGTAAGGATCAGCCCTGGGAGAGCTGCTTCATAGGCATGAATAAGGCATTCATTGATGATGCACTTCTGGAACTACGTGACCTTGTTATGTGATGAAACCACAGAATGGTTAGAACTGGAAGAGAGCTCTGCGGCTCACCTGGTCCAACCCCTGCTTCAGCAGGAACACCCAGAGCAGGATACTCAGGCCTTGTCTGGACAGCTTTCAAGGATCTTCAAGGAGGAGACTGCATAGCCTCTCTGAGCAATCAGTTCCCAAGAGCTTTTACACTCTCAGAATGAAAATGTGCTTCGTGATGTTCAGCCAGAACCTCCTGTGCTCCATTTTGTGCCCCTTGCTTCTTGTACTGGGACTGGGCACCACTGCAAAGAGCCTGGATCCATCCTCTCTGCACCCACTCCCTTTGGATAGTTACAGATACTGATGGCAACCCCAAGCCTCCTCTTCTCCAGTCTGAAAAGTCATCACCTCTCTCAGCCTTTCCTCACAGGAGCAATGCTCCTGTTACTTGATCATCTTAGTGGCCCTGCACTGGATTCTTTCCAGTACGTCCAGTATGTTCAGGTGCAGCCTCACCAGGGCTGAGTAGAGGAGATGGATAACCTCTCTTGACCTGTTGGTGATATTTTGCATAAAGCCAACAGGAATACCTTNTCTCAACCCACGCATTTTACTGCATATCTCTCTACTTCTCTCCCCCGTCCCATTTGGGGAGGGGGGAGAGTGAGTGAATAACTTGTGTGGAACTTAGCTATCGGCTGAGTCAAACCACGACACCCTCTTAGCAGCAAGGTCACTCTGGTGACTCATGTTCAGCTTGGTGCCCACCACCACCCCCAGGCCCTTATCTGCAGAGCTGCTTTCCAGTGGCCCCAGCTTGTCCTGGTGCCTGTAGTTGTTCCTCCCCACGTGCAGAACTCTGCACTTCTCACTGCATTAATTGCAAATCCTTTGGCAAGATTCAGAGCAGTTATGCTGGTCTCCTTGTAGGAGTTTAACACTCATTTTTGTCCTTTCATAGATCCCTCATTTAGGCATATGTGCTATTTGTTTCAATAGCAGGTAGATAGTCTCCTCAACACAGGAGGTTATCAAGTGACATTTTGGATGCTATACTGAAGAATACACACTTTCTGTATTGAAAAATCAAAAGGACAACCTATCCCAGGTATAAGGAAACTTGAAGCCTTTCTTTTGAAAACTAAATATTTGATGATAACTGTCTGTTATTCCTGAGCCCCTTTTATTGCTATTCTCTTTATTTCTTTTTTTTATGTCCCAGAATTAGGAAATAATACACATGGGAGCCGCTCCACAATTACCCCTGCCTTTTAGGCTGTCAAAACAGAGTGTCTTGCAATTATGCAGAGGTTATAGCAGATATCTTATGTGAAAAGAACATCTAAATAATTGCCTGATAAGTGAGTAACAGAAAATAAATTCAGCAGTGATTTTCAATCATTTTGATCCTCAGCAATCTAAATATTGTGATACCTTCTGAGAGATGATGATCATCACTCATTTTCATAGAGTGGCTGCTGCAGTGTCACTGCCTATGACAACCCTCCTTCTGAGGTTGAGCTGTCCTTCTGGATTTGCACATCTAAGTCCAGTCCTCCATTTGCCTTATTTAGGACACTTTAGGAGGGAGACAGAGGCCTGCTTGTACAGCCTGGCCATTCACCCTCGTTGCATGTTGGAGGAGCAGCACCGTCATGTCAAGAAATATTAAGAGTACATCCTACCCATTGTCATTTGCAGGGAGATAATTTTTATGTGATGATAGACCATCATCACCACGTACTTTACACCTCCTTGTTTATGAGAAACCATTACTTCTTTCTAGGATTCTTTAAAGGGGCTGTTTCAAGCATCAGAAACAACAGTTTCAGGTGATGTACTTGCCTAGAAAAATAGACTGAATGGACTTTTAGAAGAATGTCCTCCATGCAATTTACTTAGACCTTTCTGCTGGATCTGAAGAAACCTAATATTGTCTTCTAGCTTTATCTAACTAGTAGTCACTTCTGCTCAGCACATTTCAGAGCATTCCAATGATACAAACAGGAAATGAGCAGGCCATGCTGGAGCAGCCAAGGCTGACAACAAGATGGTGAAATGCTTCAGAAATTTCAGACAGGGATTTGGCTTTTCATAAACGATGCGTTTCAGCAGACAGACAGATTAGAACAGTATGTATGGTTATCAGATAACTGAGAATGCCTTCATTGCTAATCTCAGACCAGAAAGTTTGTGATTATTAAATTACAAGATAGCAGAAAAGCACAACAGAAACACTTCATGACAATAACTGTAGCAAAATCAGAGCAGGCAAGTGATGTCTGTAATGAATCTTGGGAAAAAAAAAAAAAAGATACTTCAAACAGCATAGGATTTTCTGCATCTTAGCTTCAGAAGGAGCAAAACACATATAATACACTAAATATATTAAGCATTCTTTTGTATAAGTTTAGCTTAAAATATACAAGTGTTAATACTGTCCTGCTAAATGTTTTTCTCCCTCTGCCTGAGCAGAGTTGAGTGAGCCAGGAGTTAGATACCATGGGGCCTTACCCTGAAACTCTCAAACAAATACTAATTAGCCTATGAGTTCCATTACTCATTGCAAAGTAAGATTGGTTGTGGCTGTAGCAGCAACTTGTCAGCATCACCTGCCTACTGGTTCTTAACACTGTGTACAACCTAACTTACACGAGACCAGTGAACAGATTAAGCTATTTGTAAGTTGCTCCAATAGTAGAATAAAATAAAATGAGTTGAAACTACTTCAGTAGTAGTTCGGTATCTTCAAGTACTATTTTATAAGTATTTATAAGTATTTATAAGTATTTAAAGCAAACTTGAAATATTGCGTGCCTCCTTCCACCTCTTGAGAATATGTTCATTATTTTAGCGTCCCGTGTCATGAGTCTGAATGACACGTTTCCAACTATCTCATACAAACACTGAGTAAAGTGACCTTAGTGAAACCACAGTTCAGGAGTTGAACACAGATTGCTCCTGGAGTGCCAAGAAACCATGTACATGCCTATGTTTTATGATGGAGAATCATGGCGAGGTCAAAAAGGAGACAGAAATTTGATAACATAGCAGCTCAACATCTGCACAGATTAGCCATCAGCTAATCCATGTCAGCCATCAGCTAGTCCATGCAGCTCACAGGAGTGTTTATATGGGGCTTGTTGGCACAGCAGGTGTTGCCACAACTACTGCAGATGACCATCTTGGTACAGCTGCAAAGTAACACGGGAAAATGCTGTAAAATAACCCACAAATTCAGCAGTGTCAGCCAGCCCACTCAGGTTTACAGCACTTATCATACATCTCACGCTCCTGAGAAACCTTTCCCTCAGTACTAAGAGAAAAATGAAATAAAACAGATCTACACTTCAGTGTATCAGGTTCAAATACTGACTATTTTAAATCCTCAGAAAAAACTTCCGAATATACCTTCTGTAACAGGTGTGGGCTGGAGAACTCTTTGTAATTTGTCTGGAAAACATGTCTCTGTTACATGCATCAGCCAGCCCTCACACACAATCTCCTGACTGGACTCATTTCTAGTCAGACTTCGCTGCTTGTTTCCTTTGTGAAGAAACTGACTAGATTTAGAAATGCTCTGCATTGAATGAGCAAGGTACAGCTGACCACTTCTACCAGACTTCGGCAACAGAGTTACAGAAGATAAAAAGGAAAATAGCAAATAACTTTTGAAATTTACCACATATTCAGGCTGAGCATCCAACAGTGTGCAAATGATGGCAATCCACAAAAGTTTCTCAATAAGCACACAATAAAGGTGCATCTCAACCCAGTGAAAAAGGAAGAAGTAAATTGCAGATTGTTACTGTAGTTTTTTCTTACTTGTTAGTTAGTTGTTTCAGGCAATTTGTCCCTGGCTCTGTGACCTCAAGAAGTGTTCACAGTGTGTACAGGAACGCATTTTCCATGTTCAGTCCCGAAGACTTCTTTATGATTTTTTGTTTGTTTTCTTATTTTTCTTGTTTTGTGTTATTTTCACAGTGTCTTCCAGCAGCAGAAGTGCTATTTTACAGACAAGAAATACTCGTTAGTTTTTAGTTGGAATTACAGCTCTGTTACTGCGGGATGCTTTCTCTCCGCACTGACCCACTTCCGTTTTTATTACGGGTCTGCTTCCTCCCCAACACAAAAATAAGAGAACACACATATAGCATTAATATTGTGGTGGTGGAAAAATACTTTTTTTTAATGTTTCTCCTCTGGAGACTTGCATCCTGCTATGAGGATACTTTGTAAAGTTTTTAGTGAGCCATCAATGAGAAAAAAACATATTACTGTGTAGAAATGCTCACATACAATCTATTTCCTCTTGACCTTGAAGTTATCTGAGAATCTCTAACATCCTTTCACTTAGTATCAAGGTTGTTGAAAAATTCCAGGGCATTTCATCACGAAGCCCTGTGTACTTTCTTTAGCATAGCGCACCAAAAACATCTAATACACACTTGATAGGGGTATAGCCTCTCATTAGCCCTTCCTGACATAGTATCCCAATCTGTTTCAAGACCTGCTGAGCTCTCTCAGTTACCAGCTGAAGGTATTTTCTATTTTGAACAGACCTTAGAAAAATAGTATCCTTAGTGGAAAACCCACAGAAAATGTTTTATGTAGAAGTCTAGTGTTTACTTAATGGACTTAGAAAATACATTCAAATGGCAAAGCACAAAACAAGACACACAATAAGTTGGGCCCAAATCGCCTTACCTTTAGCAGTTCCTTAAGTGTTAAGATGAATTGCCAACGTGATCAAATGGTAGAATGGGAAGCAGAAATCTGGCTATTTATTTTAGCTAGTACAACACATCATTGCCTCCTGAAGATTAGATATTCTGATCAGCTGCTTCAATATAAAGAACATAGAAGACATATTCCCTGCTGTTCCATAAACAGGTCTAAGTTTGAACGATTTGTAATTTCAATAACAAGGTAAAACAAAGAGTGTAATATCTACAGGGAGACCAACAAAGCCATAGTTGCCTCTTCTCCATCCAAATTACAAAAGCATTTTCCCATTTACAAACCTTAATTGCATCCTTACAACTATATGCAGACAAGGGTCAGAAACTACTTTTAAATAAAACACATCTTTGTTCTGAAAAGTTGCGATCGGTTGTGAGAACAGCTTTTAGCTAAGATCTCTCCAAAGCAATGTATTGATGGACAAGTTATGTCTATCTGCAGACCTCCACAGCACTACAGACAGTGTGCCAAAATGTGCCAGCAATCCACTTAACAGTGCTTTTTCAGGTCCTTCATTTACCACATATCCTTACATTTCAAAAGATACAGCCGTTTACAAAAGAGAATATTAAATTGTAATCTGTTCTGTCCCACAGCACTGCTGATTTATCACACAGACAGTCTACAGCAATTGTCAATTTCATTTCCGCCATGGACTCAGTCTTTGCTCTGGTTCTGATTATAATCCCGTGCATAGAATTCAAGGATGCATCTCTCTCTGCTATGTTGGGTTTGTTTTCCCTAAGAAACCCCAGATTTTAAAATGTATTTTGTTTTGAAGATCATGTAAAACCAGGCTGTTACAGTTATAAAGTCTGAGGTGTACATGGAGATTGACTTATTGTGATTCCTAGTGTAGGAATGAGAATCATAACTCATTTTTCTGAGACAGAATCCAGCACATGTTGTATGATGGAAATAGAGTCACAACAAAGTACCATACAATTAGCAGAAGGTAATACTTGGGCTCAGTAATGTTTTCCCACTGCCTGTTTTTAAATTGAGAATAACGTGTATGCTGCTATGTTATAAATTAAAATATATTAACAGAGTGAAGAAGTATCTACTCCATAAGTTATTTAAAGGTAACACCTACCTTCCTCTCACACAACAGTTATTGCAACACATACACCAAACTACACTACAAAATGCACACCTGCACCATCCAGCCCATTATGCAAGGCACATTCTCTTTGCAGGTAATCCTCTACAGCTGCAGTTCATTGACTTCTGCAGCATTAGATGAAAACTAGACCAGCAATTCTGCTTTTACCAAGAAATAGGACAAGTTTCCAAACATATTAGCTCAATCATCTCAGTCTACTAGTTCTGAGGAATTTCTGACTAGGTTTATATAAAATAAACTCCTCCTCCCAGTTACTAGTTAGGTTATTTTAGGTCAATATTCATATTAGATCCTCAGGGATCGGTAACAGCAAAGGAATATATCAATCACTAGATGCACTGTGAAGTTTATAATGTGAGTGACTATGGTTTCCTGACTGTTCTCAGAAGATTTGTATAATAATGTAATAAAAATGAATGATGAGCTGCCATTTATTATCGGAGATCTTATAGGTCCAAGTAGCGCAGTTGACACTACAGAGGGAAGGGATGCCATCCAGAGGGACCAGGACAAGCTTGGAAAATGAGCCCACATGAACCAAATGAGGTGTATGTAACAAGGCCAAGTGCAAGATGTTGCACTTGGGTTGAGGCAATCCCAGATATGTGTGCAAACTGGGAGAAAAACTCATTGAGAGCAGCCTTGTTCTCAAGACTTGGGGGTTCTGGTGGATGAAAAGCAGTGCCAGCAATGTGTGCCTGCAGCCCAGGCCAACTGTATTCTGGGCTGCATCAAAAGAGGGGTGGCCTGCAGGGAGAGGGAGGTGTCTGTCTCCCTTTCCTCTGCCATCATGAGGTCCCGTACAGGTCTGGGGCCCCCAGCACAAGAAAGATGTGGAGCAGTTGGAGCAGGTCCAGAGGAGGGCCACAAAGATGATCAGAGGGCTGGAACACCTCTCCTATGAAGAGGGAGCTGGACTTGTCCAGCCTGAAGATTCCAGGGAGACCACCTTGTGTCCTTCTAGTACATGAAGGGAGCTTATAAAGAGGACGGAGAGCAACTTTTTACGCAGTCAGATATTGATAGGACAAGTGGGAATGGTTTTAAATTAAAAGAGGGGAGATTTAGATTAGATGTTAGGAAGAACTTTTTCACTCAGAGGGTGGTGAGGCACTGACACAGCTGCCCAGAGAAGCTGTGGATGCCCCATCCCTGGAGACACTCAAGGCCAGGTTGGATGGGCCCTGAGCAGGCTGATCTGTTGGGTGGCAGCCCTGCCCATGGCAGAGGGTTGGAACTGGATGATCCTTAAGGTCCATTCCAGTCCAGCACATTCTATGATTCTACGGTCTGTGCAGAAAGTGTCTTCTAAGATGAAGATGAAAAAAAAAATAAAATTGAGAAAAGTACAGAAAGAACAGCATAGGTTGGAAACAGAAGAGAACATTATAGAATTAGCAAAGTCAGGAAAAATAAAGAATCTATCTGTCACAAGGAAAACTAAAGTAGTAGTATTTAAGGAAAAGCTAAAAAACTGTAAACTATCGCAAGTCGGGGAGACCCAGGCAAAGAAAGAAGCAAGAGGAGAATTTTACTGGAAAATTCACATAACATTTGGTAAAGATGCCTAAATCTTGCAGAAGATGAAAAGAAAATCTTCCCACCCAAGCCCATAAAGATGAGGGGCAAAAGAAGCAAAAGTGACTTTTTTGTCTTTAGCACAAAGCATGAGAAACGGTGTGAGCTGTACTTTATCAGTATTTTACATTGCCATTTCTCCTTCAGTAGTTTCATGAAGATGACATCTGAAACTGGACAGCAATTATTTTCTCCTCCAGTTTTACAATGCAAAATGTATTACTTGAAAAAAAATGGTGGAAGGATTCCTAGAGCTCCAGTCCCTCAAACTGCATTACAAAAAAGGAAAAAACAATTCTCAGTGTAGTTTCAGTGCTGCTCACATCTGAACAGAGTAGATTTACCAAAATTTGTTATTCTACCTGATTAAATAGCAAACATGTACACATGAATGGCTGATGATATGCTTCTCTACCTTTTTATTTACAGGCCATTACGAAAATTGCAAACTCTGCAGAGGTGGACTTGCATACCTAATGCTTTGAAAAGCTAATGCTGGTTCTTACTACCAAACAAAGCAGATTCTGCTCTTATTGAACTTGGAGAGCAACAGGTTCCACTAAGCAGACACTTCCCAGGATCTAATGTTTAAAATGCACACAGAAACCTGCACTGTACTGTCCCTTATGCAGTGTGATCATTGATACCAAAATGCTTTTAATGTGGACTGATTAATGTATTAAATAGTTATTCTTATTGAAATGAAGATGGTGTTAATAATTTTTTTCGCATTAATCCAAAAGGAACATATAGGAGCATCTCCTAACATTTAAAAATTACAGATTGAGGTAATTCACTATACTATAATTTTCCATGTGTGGCAATTCTCTATGCGTGGGCCCTTCTGTCAACAAATAAATCTGTTTGTACTTCTACTTTATAATTTGTATTCTTTCAGAAGAGCTTACCTATCACAACGGCTCACAGGTCAAATTTTATTTTTGTTAAACGTAAAATTAAACTTGATTTATTAATTGACTTAATATAGAATGAAAATCAGAAAATGTTATTAAAATCTGGCTTTAAACAAAAGGAAAGTGGTTGTAGTCTGTGTCCTCTGCAATATGTTCACCACCCTTATGTCGGCCTTAAAAGTTGGCAGGTCACAGCAATCCCTCTTAAACATATGGTCCCTAAGACCAGTTGTCTTTTTGGTAGAAAGGAAGAAAAGTTTTATAGAAAGCTGGAGTTTAGATGTGACATTGACTCAGATGCTGGAAACTTGAATCTTTGAATCCAAACAACTTTGCACAAATTTGAGAAACAGGGTTGTACACCTTCTAAAGAAGATTTTGACCTTATCTGGGCTGTCTCTGTCCACATTCCTGAAGTAGGATCACCCTCATAAAGAGGAAAGTGGGAGTAATAACGCCATAGAGTACTAGGAACAGCAGAAAATTGATGAAATTCAGTGCAGGTAAATGCAAAGTTTATATGCAGGGAAACAGTGGGCCATGAGCTGGTTGCTAATGCTAAATAGTTACTTACACATCGCTATCGGGACAGAGTGTTGCACAGAAACAGAAGTCTCCAGTTCTGTAGGTCAAAAACAATTTGGGATTTTTAGGATAGGAATAGGAAATAAAACACAAAATGTAATTGTGTCACTGTACGAATCCATTACTTGAACCTTGAATACTTTGAGCTGTCCCAATTCCCCAGCTTCAAAAGAGGTATATTAGGACTGGAAGATCTTTGAACGCAAGCATCAAAGATACCCAAACTGTGAAAGTACTTTCATGAGAGGAATGGTTAGGCAGATTGAATTCAGACAGTCTTGAAAAAGTGAGTGTTCTTGAGCGAACTGTCAGAGACTTACAAGATCATAACATAATCACAAAGGGAGTGGATAGAGACTGGCTGTTCCCTTTGTTAATACAAATGAACAGAGACCATGAGAAGAAGCAAGTTTCAGAATCAGCAGAAGGTGTCTGCTCACAAAGCAGGTTGTAAATAGAATTACAGAATGTTGTTGAAGGGCACCAGTCTGAAGACAGACCCCTGGAGGACAGCACTTGTCACTGGCCGCCGCCTAGACATAGAGTTGCTGGAGCCCTTTGCCAGAGGATGCTGTGGATGCAGGAATATTAGGTGGCTTCAGGGAAAGCCTGAACAATCATCAAAGTCTGTTGCCTCCTACATAAACATAACATGCAGAGAAGATCCCTTGAACACAACGTCAGAAGTTGGGAGCGTGTCATCAGAAAGCATAATATACCTGTACTGTTCTACATTTCCCCAGGCATCCACTTCAGTGCCATTGGAGAAAGAACAGAGGGCTGGATCTGTAGACCAATAGATTAAAATTTTAAGCTGATTGCTGTAAATTAAGATAATTGGAAAGAAGATAAGGAACTAAATTGAAAGCTATTTTGTTATTTTTTCAAAATGCCTGTGTAGCGACAATGGAATAGGGCATATTATAACCAAATTCCTCCCAGCAGCAGCTGCAGACCAGCCAAAAACATGAAAAATGTTTTAAAAATCCACAGTCTTTTATCTTGTATTCATCCAACATGTTGCAGTCTGCACTGTACGTCTGCTAAAGATTTAAGACCTCTATAACCATCTGAAAAGGCTGTTTTTTTTAAAAAATGTAATGAGCAGCCATTGGAATGAACCGGGCATGCTCCTCAAGTTTGCTAGACTGGTTCATACTGGTCTCTCTCTGCTCCACGTGCTTCAAGGACAGCAGATATCCAGATGTGCTTTAAAAATCAGAGTTCAGTTCTCTTGAACAAGTTCAATACTCCTCCCCCAATAGTTCAGTGTGCAAACAATAGTTGTCAGAGATCAAAAACCTGCTTTATATTTTTGAAAGACATCTTCAGGGATGGAAACAAGGAGTAAGCCCATTTTAAGGTTATGAAGAATGTACAAAACAAGGGAAGACTTCAGGAAGTAAGAAGGAAAGAGCCTGAAGACACACTGAATATGCAAAAAGGTACCAAGAGATGCCAGAGGAACATGAATCAGTAACCTGCTGTTAAGTCAGGCTGGAAAACACCATGTAGGGAATGAAATTCACCATGTGATTCCTGATACAACAAAGCTCAGGCACTGGTTTGGGTGTTTGCCAGGTACCTTTGCTGAGAGAGCTGCTATGACAAAGTATCACCTACAGTGTTATTTGCAGCACTTTGCTTCCCTTGTCTACTGAATTGATCACTCAAATTACCTCCTGTACCTTCCAAATGCATAGTCTGAGGAAGAAAGCAGACCAAATTAAAGAAGCAGCTAGCTCTTTCTTACCATTTTTGAATAAATGACAGCTCTGCCTAGCAATATCAGAATACAAATCTATATTAAATTTTCACCAATATCTCTTGGAGTAACAGTTTCATATACTGAACAAAAGGAAAGGAAATCAAAGGAGAAAATTATTATACAGGTTATAAGATTTACTTTCTCCCTGCAAGTAGCTGCCTCTCAAAACAGCACAGCCAAACAGTCATCAGGCAATGCAGAAAAATTATGGGGCATGCAAGCTGCTTTGTGTATGAAGAGCACACCAGGAATACGCATAGCGTGGGATGCAGTAACAGACCAAACTGGCAGACAGCAGTACTAACTGAATAGCATAAATCTGGGGTCAAGGAGAAAAAAATATTTGTCCATTCCAAATATTACATTACCCATAATTTGAAAAATTAACACTACATAAAGTGAAACTGATTAAACATCTTCATAGTTATTTCTGGTACTAGGGCTGCTCTGAAAGTAATGTCTCCTGTGTTATCATGTTGGCCCATGTTGTCAGAGGCGGATGTTGGTGGTATGGCAGCAGAGGCTGAACCTTCCCACCAATATCCCATTCCATGTTGTTGCCGTGTGACAGATGGCAGCAGAGGGGCAGCCTGACCAAATGGCGTCTGACATGGGAGTGCGGATGGAGAAAAGGGGTGGAACTGAATTCCCCCATGCAGAGACAATGGCACCCACTGACACTCATCAATGCTTGCTGAACATTGATGAGGACCAAGCAGTGGCTGTGAGCACAGTGAGGCGGTGGTGCTGCGTTTCAGCAGTGGTGACAGCGATAGTGGGGCACATCCACTGGTGCAGATGTTCATGAGCAGTTCGTAGGCTCTTGTTCATCACTGGTGACACTGCACAGCTAATGGTGGTGGCTACGTAGAAAAAGTGTTTTGTAGCTGAGAATATTCTCTATCAAATGGTGTTATTGTGCTCTTTGTATCTGTTGTTGTTTCCATGCAAATAAATATGAGGCATTACTTTCACTGTGACTTACGTACATCAAGAATTTTGTTTATGAAAGCACTTACGATGGCTCTTGGATAGATACAATACTGCAGCACAACTAGACAATAAAAGGGCAAGTTTCCACAAATCTTTGAAAATCGAGGGATAGGAAGAAATGACAACTAAAACTGTTCCTATTTTAGTTTTGTTTCATTGACAATGTTAGCATTTAAGATTTTTAAAAAAATGAATGAAATGGAAAACAAATTCTCTGCATTTCTAATGAAATAATTCTTTGCATTGATTTGGAAAGGATTTGTTTGGAATTTTCAAAATATTGTACCAGAATTTTAAATCCAAAGTGCCTAGTTGGAAATTAAATTCAAAATGTCTTTAATGGATACACATTTTTATATCTTTATGTATTTTTACATTGTTTCTTAGCTCATTATATCATTACATCATTGTTAAATAATCTTTTTGTTAACATATTTTACTTTAAAGTTCATTTATATAAAAACCTGGGGACAGAAGTGTATAAAGGAGGTATGTTCATCCAGAAAAAAAATGTATATCATTGTGATGGAAAAAAGGTCCCAAAACTCTCAATGACTACGCCATTCTTCAGTTCTCTTACATTCTCCAGCTTCTTCTCTCTTGAGCTTCTTCATCCAGCTCCTTCAAGCTCCAGCTTCATCCTCAAGCTTCCCACCAAGCTACTTTCTTCTCTGGCTGGCTGGCCTTTATCTAAGCCTGGGGCAACTCCGCCCCAGGTCCACCCCTTCCGGTCACAGGTGCAAGTGATGCACCTGTGTTCCCCAGGCCAGCCACACCCCTCCACCATGTGCTCAATCATCAGTTCATGCTGTGATCAACTGTTTCCCTACAATTATGATATAGTAGAAGCTCTTGAAGATGTTTACAAAAATAAATTAGTGCATGCTATCACTAGACACAGTGATAGAACGGAATAAAGCTTTTTAAAGCTCAAACTATTTCCAATAATAAATATTAACACTTTCACAATCTACAAAATCAAGAAAATTTGAATTCTTTTTCTTTTATATTTTTGCTTGAAAGATTTTAGTGTATTTTACTTAAAATACCCAAAAAATAATTGCAGCTTGAAGAAAATAATACCCTCACACAAAACAAAAGGCCATGATGCTTTGTAAATAACCTAAAATCATTGTGAAATGTCTGCATTGCTTCTTCTCAACTTGTAAAGATTGCAAGGTAATGGCTTCTTAGAGAAAAAAATAAATACATTTTTTCTTTCCAGAAAATAATGATATTAAGGTGTCCTGGAAAAGGGGAAGAGACAACAGACAAAGATTAATCTATTGTAAAATTATATATCTGAACTAGGTAGCTTACAAAACACATCTACAACTTTTCATTTAAAAAAAAAAAAAAAAAATCAGTCCTAACTGGAAAGCAAAAAAGCACTAATGATATGTCATAGATAACAGTGGATATGCCTGCTTATATATATGTCACTTAAATTTGTGACTTCTGTCAACTGGATCAATTTCTCCAACTTAGAAAGTTGAAAATAAGGAGGATTTATTTTTGCAGCCTACTTTTGGGAGAGTTTAGGAGAATGGAAATAATAACCATGACCTGTATAAGAAACAGTGGGAATTTTCCTCAAGTGACAGGATTTAACAGAATGATCTGTAAGACAGCACATGAAACTGGGCACCATGAATTAATTGGAGGAGTCTTTCTCTTGACTAAAAGTGCAAGATTCTGCTTCCTCTATCATAGTTTCTCTATTAAGCCTGATATCACACATCCATCTTTTTTTCTCCCCATTATTATTCTCATAATAAGGGAAATTCACACTTACTTAGCTGACTTGCTGATATAGACCAAGTTTAAAATTCTACTTTTGGTCCTACGTGTTTCCACTTCATTAGTGACAAAAATAGATTTCGTATGCTTCTTTGCTGGATCACTCTATTATCGAAGCACAGAAGGTTTGAGTTGGAATGGGCCTTAAAGATCATCTCGTTTCAGATACCCTGCCACGGGCACCTTCCTCTAGACCAGGTCGCCCAGGGCCCCATCCAAACTGGCCTCGTACACCTCTAGTAATGGGACATCCACAGCTTTCCTGGACAGCCTGTGCCAGTGCCTCACCACCCTCAGAGAAAATGATATTTTCCCAAAACGAATTTCTCCTTAAGATGCAGGCTTCTCCCTGCAATAAATATTTTTCACTTTTAAGGTTTTTTGTTAGGTGGACTGTTTTTATTTCTGGTTTTGTGTTTCTTAGGTTTTTTTTTTTTTTTTT
>WBMW01001233.1:8626-48133 GCA_013396635.1 Penelope pileata | reverse complement strand
AAAAAAAAAAAAAAAACACTTGTAAACCAGCTAATGGCTTTTCTAAGTAAACATCCAAGATATTTTTTACCATGCAGTGAAGCTTTTTATATATGCAATCTTCACTCTATTCTAACTTATATGTCAGTAGAAATGTAATCTTCCTCATTCCAAAAAATGAAAGATCTGAAAAAAAATCTAAAGGAATGATCACTAGCTAAAAATTTTTGAAAACACAGTTGACTGAATATTGATCATTTGACACTGAGTATTGTCAAGACAGACTTTATACGAAAACACCTATTCCTTGTTTTTATTTTTAAGCAGTGACTAAGTATAGAAGCAGCACCACATTTATGCTACTGTAATTAATGTGGTGACAGCTTTTCCATTTTAAAATTCTGTTTTCAGTGATTTATAACTCGTCTCTGGAAGCCTGTTATAGGCAAAAACTTTTTGAAGTGTAAAGATCAAAGATCACATCAAGCTTTGCGTTTAAAAGAAAACTGTATATTTTTTCTTCAGCACAGCAACCAAAAAGTTCAAAACAACGGTGTAAGAAAGTATAAATGTGTCTGACCTGCTTTGTTGTGACTTCACACTGGAAGAACTGATAGACTTTATATTTTTAATAGTAAACATTAATATCGTAAAAGCATTAATCTGTTTTTCAGGCAGCACAGTGGTTGGCATTCACTACCACAAGTTAAATTATTTCAATTCCCTGCAAGGCAAGATTGTCTCAGAAGAGTTTCAAAAATAATATTTTTCATTTAAATTTTGAATAAATATTGATTTCAGAAGAGCTATGATTTTGCACCTTGCTGCTTGCACATAATAAAAATTTGTTTTCATCAAGGGACCGTTTGGGTAATTCAGGATAAATAAAATGAAGGTTTATTTAAATGTTGACAAGAATGATGAATAATATATCAAGCAGAAGATTCAAAAGGATTAAATTGGCCTAAAACATATTATCTAAATCTTGTTAAACAAAACAACCCCTCTAAATCACTCTTGTGTCTGTACTTACATCGAGGTCTGTCTTTTTGCCAGGCTGAAGCTGAAATATAAGGATACCTGTAAAAACAAAAATAGATAAGGATGAAATCCACAGAGACAAACTGTCAGAAAGGAATCTACCTGATTTGGCACCACTGCATCTATGTTATTTAATCACCAATATTTTTATATTATTCTGTCATTTTTAAATATGTGCAGTAGTCTTGATTTTACAGGTTACATGTAAAATAGTAGGTAATAAATGGTTAAACCTGACAATATTGTTTTATTTAGCATTTGTTTTATTTATGAGATGGATTTTTTTTCCATTCTAGTATCTAATTATGGGAAGGATTTTATTTTTTTTTTTTATCTTTTGTAATTTATTTGATTTTATTCACCACTTATCAACATATGCCATATTTTGAATGTGATAGAATTAATAACATGTACAAAGTCATGCTACTGCTTCCACTTCAGGGACAGCTAATGAAAGTACCCTTTTAGCATTTAGTTAGTGTTTAAATCTCATTCAATTAAATAACAATTTTGACATGTAGTTGCAAGCCATCCTCAGCAAGGGCTGGGTAGGAATTTCATCAATGTCTTTGTGGTATACAACTCACCATGATGTTTTTGTCTTTTCAGTGTTAAGTTAAAAAACTTTGCAGATGAGCAGTGCCCATGGGATGCGCAGTCCCCCACATCAAGCCCAGCCTGGCACGGCCTGGCACTGGTTTGGCTCCATGCACATAAGAGGAGTTCTGCCCAGAATTGGCTTCAGGTGGCAGGAAATGATAGATGGGAAGCCACATTCATCTCTGATAAATGATATTTTACAAATCAAATGTTAAAATGCATGAAATGTTAGTGTTTAGGGAAAAAAATGATAGCTCTAACAGATTCTTAGGGGAAAAAAATGACATTTTATTTTGACTGGCTCCTTATTTCTATCTGGCTGACTTTTATGAAATATAAGAAAATTCTGCATCACAGCTGTACTTTATAAGCAAAGGATCTACTTTCCAGCTGCACACAATCCAAACCCTACCACACCCTACCAAAGATAGAAGAATTTTTGGAAATCAGAAGCAGTGAGTGGAACAAATCTAAACCATTCATTCAAAATGATAATAGTAGTGATTGCTGTATATGCAGAGTTAAATTTCTATAGAAAAGGGTCACGCATTACCAGTCATTACGTATTATCAATATACCTACTTAAAAGCTTAAATATCTAATTTTAGGACTCTGAAATAAGCATTCAAATGGCCTGAGTTGAATAGAGTATGAAGATTTCCAGTCCTTCCTTCTCCCAGACGGTTCTGCTCCTCCTGTAGCCAGGCAATAGGATAATTGTCGCAGCCTGCACCCTGTTGCTTCACCTTTAAAAAAGGAGGGAGATGAGAATGCATGGCTGGATGCAGTATCACCTTCAAACACAGTAGCTAAATCCAAGCCTGAGCTCATCTCTGAAGTACTTACGTCAAAATATTCTGAACCTCCATCAGTTATTCTGTTTACAACAGGGGAAATCAAAGTCTCAACAATGTGCCAGGCCCTTTGTGATAATAATGCTGAAATGGTCTCTGTTGCTAACCTTGTTGCTATTTTCTACATTTCCCATGTATATAATAGTGTCTTCAAATATAAATTCAAATATAAATAGAATACCTTTTGATCCCAGATCTGAGGTCATTCTCACAGAATACCACCAAAGTCAATTGAAGAAAATCCACCAAGAATAGTATTTGGTCTTTCTATTGTCTCTGTCATCTAAAACATATGCATGTTTCTCTAGTGTAGCGCATGTGAGTTATCTTCAGAAAAAGTGGTCATAAAAGGCTGCTGACTGGTTGTGGAACCTTCTCCATTTTTATGCACCTTCCCACAACTGCATTAGGCCTCTCTTCCTTCAGCTTCTTGGCTTTCAAAAGGTGATATTTTGGAAATTAGGACCTGAAAAGTCAAAAGAGAGGTAACATTGTAGGGTAGATCTCCATTTTTTCTCATTTCCCATGGAAACTTTTCTTCCACAAATACCCATCAAAAAATCCCGCTGTAACTTACACAGCGATCTGACAACCTAAACTCAGAGACAGGTCACCACTCTTCAGCACACCCGAGACCATTTCTGTAATGCCGTGAGGTGCTCTAGTTAGTTAACTCAGCTGTACTGCTACAGCACACATGCTGACATGAACAATCACCATCTGATAAAGTACTGGTTTGCCACATATGAATCAGGAGAACAGATACTTGCAAGTTTGCTTATGGCTAGGTGATAATGCTGTCTCTTTGCTTTGTCCTGCAGGTTTCTTGAAGAAAGCTTGGATGATGAGATGAGGATTTATGAAAAGACACCGGAGAGACTGTCACTTCTGTAAGAAGCCTGGATGCTACAGCTTGTTGATGCCAGAGAAACAAAATCGATTCATGTTATACAGGGTCTATTTCAGGAAACGTGTTTATATTAATGCAAGTGAAGATGTGGTCCCACAGACTAATGCTGTTTTCAATGTAACAACCAATTTCCACTGTCTCAGTAGAAAGACAAAAGATGAGACAAAGTTCTCGTAAAAGTCATCTAGACTAGCTCTATGTCCAAGGGTCAGCCACATACAGAGATAACACTAATTTAACTGAAAATTTTGAATGTATTTAGTTAAAATCTTAAAGGACTGGAGCACCTCTCTTATGAAAAAAGGTTGAAGGGAGCTGGGCTTGTTCAGCTTGGAGAAGAGAAGTCACTGCAGCCTTCCACTACTTAGAGGGAGCTTATTAGCAGGAGGGTGACTGACTTTTTACATGATCTAATAGTGATAGGACAAAAGGGAATAGTTTTAATCTAAAACAGGGGAGATGATTTAGATTAGATGCTAGGAAAAAATTCTTTACTCAGAGTGTGGTGAAGCACTGGAACAGATTGTCCAGAGAAGCTGTGGATGCTCCGTCCCCGGAAGCATTCAAAGCCAAGTTGGATGGGGCCCTGAGCAGCCTGATACAGTCAGTGGCAATCCTGCTCACAGCAGAGGGGTCGGAACTGTATCCCTTCCAACCCAAACCATTTAATAATTCTATGAAAATCAACATAATTCTTTATGCTTCTTTAAGAAATAAATGTATTTGATTGGATGTGTATTAGTGTTAGGCACTGGGACAGACTGATGAGTTCTTACAAGTGGAAGCAAGCCCTAGTTTATATAAATCAATTTACAAGTTGTTTGAAAATCTCTCTATTTTCACACTGGGACAGAGAACAACAAATGTTTTCTTCATTCTTATAGCTGTATCATCTTTAATGATTACAGTCATGTAGCCCTGATTACTGTGGAGAAATCAAATAGTTTCTATTTGAAACAGTGCCAAAGAGAATTAGCATGGTGAGGACTTTACTAAAAGTTTTCCTACAAATTGCTGTACAACTTTTTCCCCAATCAAGAAATTGTTTTTCTTATCAAGTGAGAAGATTATTTACGCATCATGTCAGGGGTTTTCTCAAACACTTCAAAAGGGAAAAACAGGGAGAGGATGAAAACATCTGGAAAATAAATCTGGTTGACTCCTTTCTGGCTTTCCAACTATTATTACAATTATACTTTGTCTGTTATTTGTGTCGCATAGGTGCCACAGTACTACACACCAAAAGGAAGATATGCTTCCCATCCCCAAAAAAATTCAGTCTGGCTTTAGGTTTTAGATCAGTGAGAACACACAGTGGGAAGCCAAAATAGAGAGGATAAAATTCTAGAGGAACATGTTGTACAGGCATACTCCAATCTCAGCTTGATTATAACAAAAATAAAAAATAAAATAAATTGAAGATTAGAATTAATTATGTAAAATGTTGGAATTTTTAACTCATCTGTATGATCAGATGAATAAATAAGCTCAGTTAGAGCTCTCACTTTCCTGTGTTCATGTATTTTATTTCAGAAGAGCTGAGCATTGAAAGACAACTGCTTAGTTTGGTCTAGATATTGTTGTGTACATTATTACCAGTTGAATAGATATTACAATGTTAAGGAAGAAAACTTAAAGAAATGCCAGGCTTGCAGGCTTGTCCTTTATAATTGTGAATCATCTTGTGTTCTCTTTACACTGGTGCTGCATGGCATCCTATGGCAGTAGCTTATCTGATTACGGATTGCATTGAATTGTTTATTACTTTCAGATGGAAAAAAGTGGGGAGAGATAAATACAAAGATGGTGGCAGGTTTGACTAAGCTAAAAGACAGTATTCAACTGGGGCATCCACAGGACATGGCAGTTTCAAGTCTATTCTTGGTGTTTAGAACTCCAGCATCAGGTGATTTTTCCTTAAGCAAAAAGGTGCAGGTAACTTCTGTGGTATAATATATTTACAAACTCCTCAGAGGAAGAAAATCTGGCAACCGTTTAATGTTATGGGAACAGAAATTAGGCTTAAAATGGAAGAAGGAAAAGTAAAGCTGTGGGTATGCAAGAGGAAAAAAGGGGAGGTGTCATGAGCCTCTTAAAGCATTTTCTGCTGATACGCTCATCTGCTCACTCTCCTTTGATTTTGTCAGGCTTCAGCCACTCTCTAGCTCTGCATAAACTTGCAAGCTTTTACCCTCATGTTGAAAGGTGAGCCCCACTGGGCCGGACAGAGGCAGCAGACACTCCCTGAAATGACAGCCCACTCTCATATGTCCTCCGGGGTACTGATGCACCTATCCAGGAGCTACCCAGGCTGAAAATGCCCCAACAAGCATTCATCCTGTCAAGAGACACAGGCCAGCAGAAGCACAACACTTTCCTGAGTGACTCTGGGAAATTAATGCTGTCATCAGTGCTTTGTTTCTCCACCTGTAAAACATGATTCATAATATTTTTTTCTACATTTTTGTCTGCCTTTCCAAAGGTTTCAGTCATACTGTAAGACATAAATACAAAAAGCATTCATACAGAAATATAAAGTCCTCCTAGCTTCAGAGCATTTTGGTTTTGCCTGCCCTTGAAAATAACCCTTAGCAAAACTAGGACTCAGCCTCTGTACCAATGATCTGTGCATTTATTTATGTGTAATGTGTATATACATGTACAGTACTGACCGCAGTGCATCCATAGCCTTGGCTTTGGAACTTCCAAAGCTGCTGTAATACCACTGTTAGATGCTGCATAACACTTTCTTCTTTCACAAAACACTTATTAACAGAGACATACACAAAACTACACCGCTAAGAACAAAGAGTGCTGGTCATGCTCTCTAGTTTGAAAGGCTGTAACAATGGAGATCCATGACTGTGAAGCACAGTATTAGCAAAAGCAGTCTAAAACATACAAGAAGCTATGCCTCCAGCCAATGCAGAACTAAACCACCTTTGTTGCTGATGTTCTTTTGTGGTGGGGCTTATATCTGTTGTTTTTTGGTTGTTCGTTTTTTGCTTTGTCTCAAGTTACAATGGTTGCTAAAGGCTGTCATATGATCAAAAATTATTTAGACAAATTTATGGAACAAAAATCCATAAAAGTTTGTTAAAAAAACACTATGTTCACCTCCAGACACCTCTGGCCAATCGGTAGAATATACTTACATTTACCACTGGATAATTATCCTACTCCTATGCTTTTCCTTAGACATTTCTATGATACGATGCTGGGATAAAGGAATGCTGTTATGGTGAGACAGGAGAGGAGGCATCATGCAATGGCTACATCTTCTGCTTTACCTCTTCCCTGCCACCCTAGTGCTTCAGGTAGTATCCCATGCTGTTTATTCTCGTGGTAATGTGTTGTCCTCACAAACAGAAGCACAGAGGCATGGTAATGTGCACATCTGTACGTGAGCATGCAGGCACATGCTTGCAAGTGTTTAGGGATTTCACACCTGTGCGCCATCAGCAATCAGCATGTGGCTTTGATACCACTTCATAAACCCACACAACCTGTTGCACCAAGGCTACAGTAAGCTGGGACCCCATAGAGTATGCTATGTGGGCTTTTGTCATTCTCCCACCATAACTGCATCCTCATAGCCTGTCTGTACTTATTTATTTTGTTGGCATTGCTCATAGAGGTCTTAAATCATTCTAAATGAAACATTTGAATAAAAATGCCTGAGAACTGTCAACATGCAAACCCACTCCAGCCTTCACAGTACAGATGCTTGCAGTCTGGTGTGTTATAACTTGCTTTTATTTTCAAATAGTGCATTTGTCAACATTTCAGAGCTATCCAGCCTCCATCAGGACACAATGACAGCTGATCACAGGTTTTAAATAGATGCCTGATATTTGGAAATACAGCTTTTTAAGTGTCCATGATTATCTCCATGATTCATTCAAAGTTGAAAGAAGGAAAGCAGCTACTCCCCTCTGATGCACCATGAATATGAAGATGATCTATTTCTAAAAATCTCTGACTAGTCACATTGTAAAGCAAGGAAGAACAGTTAGTGAGCTAGTGAGTGACCACTGCATAATTGTATGGGAGTTTCAGGTATCAGCAAACATCCAGCGAGACACAAAGATGCCCTTAACCACTGTTCACTATAAGCTGAGAATGAATCATCTACAAAACCATGAAATAGCACTGGCAGCACAACAAATCTCTCCTTCTTGTCCATTCTGTGGCACATAACCAGGAAGTAAGTGGAGCTGTGCAGGCCTGCATCAGCAAGATCTGAAACAGTGTACAAAGAAGCAGTCGAAGTATGCTACTTGAGACAATGAATACCAATCAAATCTGTTCTATAAGTCAGCAATTCAGGATGATTGATCTGACATTTTAACAGAAGTATATTAGCTAGTTTCAGATGTGGTGGCAAGGGAAAGTCTTGTTTATACAGCCTTCCTAAACAACCTCCTTTTGCTCTTTACGTAAATGCTGGCCAATGACATGTCCCAATGTTTTGTAACACTTCTGCCTTACATTTGTTATATGGTAGAGTTTTGAATAATTGGCAGAAAGACCCATTAACATATTGCTGGATCAGGCTTTGGTGGCCACCAAAAGGAATGCTCCAGTGGTTACCAACCAAGAAAGAAACAGTTTAAATTTTATTTACCCAATCACTTGCAGTTTGGAGATAGGAGCGTTTTAGTCATCATACTCATCCCGTCCCTTAATCTCAAGATTTCAAAATCCTGCTCCTATTTGCTATAGTGTCTTTCACTCAATTTAAATATCTTTCTAATGTCCTCTGATAGTGTCTAGAATGTTAGAAAAAGCTTGTCATACCACTATGATCATAGTTAATAAATGACAGCTGACTATAACTCAAGACTGCCAAAATTCTTCATGAAAGTCTCCCATTCTAGCAAGAAATATTTTCTTGTACAAGAAACACCAGTGCACCCTGCAGTATTCCCTGAAATAAGGGAGACTATTTCTTTAAAGCATTTGGCATTATGTTGTATGGGTTGTTTTACTGTCAGAATAGAAGGATCCTAGCTATTTGATTGACTGATTTGCTTGGTCTTGTATCTCAAACATTCTGTTCTCTGCTAGCTTGGAGCTCTAAAGCATAACCTGGATTTCTTCAGTTTTGAAATCTAACTTAAAATAACTAATTTTTAAAGCCCAATGCAGAAGAGAAATAAACCTGAAGAGGAACAGAAAACTCAATGAGTTCATAGTGCAGCACTCATTTCATTTATAGAACTCAAATTTCCTTACAGAGCCCATGGAGTAGAAGACAATTAGCTCCATGAGTATGGGATTTTATGAAAATAACTGATCTTAAACATCACCTGCCTTAACTGCTGAAATCTCTCCAAACTTTTTGAAGATTATCATCTGTTTGAAGAACATTTAGATATTCTAGGATGTAGACAGGTCCAAGGAAAATCCTCCTATCTGGAAATGATAACTCTGTTGAGTTCATGCAGCCCTACAGAGCATCAGGCTTCACTTGCCTAACATCACTCATGGGTGAGGTGGTGCTCACCCGTCTGCTTGCCCACACTGTAGAGTCGGTCACCTACAAGTTCTTGGAACCTGAACGAATCTTCTCTCATATTCTGGAAATTCAAGTGGCTATGCCTGCCATGGGGTCCCAAAGCTGAACAGAAGCTGTGGCAGAAGCCTTAGTAGTGAGAGACAAGAAACCACTAGAAGACTGCAGATCTGGGAAAACAGCATCATGGCCTGATCCTTCCCTTTTCACACGATCCAACATTAAAGCATGAAAGCAGAAGTACTATCATTATATGCCCTATCCTGGGAGGCAAGCAGATCTCACTTAAAATGATGTATACACTGACCAAAAGAAAGAATATGTATCTGTTCAGGCATCTGCAGAGATACCGTTGTCATTTCTCATTTATGACAAGAGAGAACAAGAGAAGAGAACACCAATTTCCCATTATGCTGTTCCTCATGTTGGCATAGTTTACCCTCACTGAAAATACTCTTCACAACACAGCTCCTTCTTGGCTCTAATCTCCTATTCATCCTGTGCCATCACTAGCAACAACACGTCTGTTTTCCCACACTCTTGGCATCTGCTTTCATGCCAAGGAATTTGCTAACCTATTGCTCTCGTCCTATTCACATGCCTTCAAATTACCATCCTTGCCACTTTCCCTGTGAAAAGGACTAGTGGCTATATTTTAGCAGCAACCTCCGGTACATGGGATACAACTAACCAGTCATGGTGACTATTGACACTCTGCTCTGCTCTACACTTTGCCATGATTACGTCATATAACATAAAATCCTTGTCATGTTGCATTGAATTTAGCTCATAAAAGGTCATTGGATCAAATGCATAGAAGCAGGAAACAGAATCAAGGCTTTCTCCTTGCCAAGGAGCTAAATAGTTGCCCACAGGATTAAACTCTTTTATGCTTGCTGTGCTCCCATCAGTCTCACGTGTTGCCTGTAGAGTAGATGGCCATCATCACAGACTTGTCTGTAGGCTGCCAAAGAGCGCAGTCCTGGGAAAAATGATCTGAATCTCCTTAGGATTAGAGAAATATTAAATCAGATCTCCTCCTTTTTGATTAAAATTTCTAATATTACTACAAAATGTTGTGCAGTATGTACCACTTTCTTCATTAACTGTAATTTGGAAATGGCTACTTTGCTCTGCAGTGAACTCAGTACCCCCAGTTTGTGTTAGGGAAGCTTAATTTGCTCCCACCTTGACGTAGGTTTAAGACAGATCCAGACTGTATCAGAAAGCTCTGCTAACTGTGACTCCAATGCCTAAGGCACAAGCCACAGATACTCAACCACCTCAGCATGTGCAAAGAAGGTGGTACCAAACACAGCACTGTCACCTGGAGGTATCCCAGCATGCTTTAAACAACTTAAGTTCTACAGTCCACGCAGTTGGTCTGGACCAACTGCTCCTCACTGGTATTGCTCCTCACTAGCCACAAATGGTATCTGCTACATAGCTATATCTTACAGTGTTATGTAGATGTATTGTCTCCTAGACATTTCCTCTCCACTCGTCAGGGAGGGCTAAATAGCACAGCACAGAGGTCTGAGCCACAGCAGCTTGTGTGCTGGAACGAATACAGGAACAAGTTCAGATGGTCAAGTTCAGTGCAATGGCCTTTGTAAGGCAATGCTTTGCATTCCCTTCCAGTTTTCTCTCTGCAAAACGAGGACAGAGGAATTCTCTGCTTAGTAGGGATATTATGAGAGAAAACATTAAATGCTGTGAAGCTCACAGACATTTGGATAACGGGGCCATGCATCTATCTTAGATGCATTGTTAGAAATCATGTCAAGCATTTGTGATTTGTTAGGAACAATGCTTTCTGATTACTATGTCTATATATTTATAAAATTATACAGGTGTTAAAGCCCCTGTAGTTTGCAACAGGCTAGATTTTTCCCTTCTACTTTCTGTCCCAAGGTGAAATATTTTTGAAGAAGATTCAGTAAATAGCTCCATCCACCTCTAAATTATCTCAAGGTCAAAAAATATTTTGTTTCTCCGCTTTTCAAAGTTAGAGATGTAATTTATCCATGACTATGAATCAGAAACACCTGAGAGGAAGAGACAGACTGCCCTCCACAAAAGTTATAAAACAAAATATAAATACATAACCTATCCTTCAAAGCTACTTCTACTTTGCACATGTGAAACAGTCTCTAAAAGTTTAATTCCATATTACTTGTATACAAGTGAAGCCCATCTGCAGAAACTAATCACTATATCAAAACTGCAATTGGCTACCTTACATTATTCAGATGAAATCCAAGACAGCAGAAGGGATGAGTGATAGAGACAGAAAATTCTTCTTATGTCAAATGCTTTGAGTTATCAATGTTCAGATGATGCAGTAGAAGAAAAGGTATGACTTAATTGATACCATGAAGCATATTTCATGTGCTTCACCCAAAAGAGACACTATGACATTCTGTGGTGATACAGAGATGAGAAGCAGCACAACATTTACTGAGAAATTAACTTAGACCATATTTGGCTCAAGCTCGAAATCACTATGGTCATCACAAAGTAATGAAGTGAACAGCAGCTGTATTCGTGTGTATACTTGGGGAACAGAAGGTACTTAGGTGCTCTCCTTGTTTGTACTCTCTGTTGGAAAACAAATCCATGTTCATGCCCCAGAGACATGTCTGAGTGGTTCTGTAAAATAATAAATGTTACAGCATTTAAAAATGTGTCAGTGGGAATCGATCATCTGAGAGCAATAAGAACAAAGATATTGGGGCTACTTGCAGGGTGTTGGACTGTGCTACATGTCTTTCACACAAAATCATGAGATAATGTCTGCCATGAAAATCTTAATTAAGTCTGGAAGCAACTGCTATGCAACAACATAATCAGCAGTACAAAAAAACAAACTGTAGGCTCTTTCACACCAAAAGGTATTAAAATCAGGGTGCCACTGCTCTGGAGAAGAATTCCTTAATTGTTTGAAAGCTTGTTGAAGGACAGGAAGCAAAAAATACAAGGTCTGAAAGATGTTTGAGAATCTTCAGGTATGGATGCTGGAACTTATTTGGCCTCTTCATCAATGATCTGGAGAAGCAAGTGTGAAGCAAAATCCCAGAGTTTCCAGACCATACAAAGCTTCATGTGTAGCCAAGTGCCATGCCAATGGAGAGAAGCTACAGAATGGCTTCAGCGAACTGAGCAAGAGGGTAATTTGTGGCACATATAATTAGTGTAGGTATTTGTGGGATATTTCATCAGGCACAATTATCTGAGCCATGCCAACATGGTGCTGGATTTTGAACCAGATGAAAGAACAGGGTATAGACTTGCAAATTCACAGATGGCACAAAACCAAGAGGAGAAGCATATACCCCAGGTGGTCATGTTGTCATTCAGAAGGGCCTTGACAAGCTGGATAAATGATTGGATAGGAACCTCATGAAGTTCAACAAACGTCAACTCCAGCACCTGGGAAGAAATAACCCAATACATTGGTACATGCTCATGATCACTATGCTGGAAAACAGCTCTGCAGAGAAGGAGCTGAGTGTTCTAATAGACACCAAGCTGAATATGAGCCAGGAACATGCCTCTGGGGCAATGAACAACTTTCCAGCCTGCAACAGGAATAGTATTACCAGCAGGTCAAGGTTGGTGATCCTTTCTCTCTGGTCATGACTGACAAGACACGTCAGGAGTGCTGTGTCCAATTCTGGGCTTCCTAGTACAAGAAAGACATGAGCATATTAGAAATGAGCCTAGCAAAGAGCAACTGGGATAGTTAAGAGATTAGAACCAATCCTGATGTGCAAGGAGAGGTGGGGAGAGCTGGTTTTTTTCGTCTGGAGAAGAAAAGTCTCAGGGATGATCTTATCACTGTGTAGAAAAACTAAAAGGGAAGAAGAAAATTGAGTTGGATGCTTTTGAGTGATGCAAGAGTAAAGCAAGAGTAAATGGAAACATAATAATACAGAAAAATCCATCTGAATATGAAGAAAAATGTATCTGCTGGAGCAGATGGAACACTGAAACACGTTGCCTAGGGAGATTGTGACACCTCCACCCTTGGAGATATTTAGAATCCACCTGTACGTGATCCTGAGCACTTTTCTTTAGGGGACTCTGTTTTGAGCAAGTGGAGTGAACTAGATGATCTCCTGAGGTCCCTTTCAACCTCAGCTATTCTGTGATACTGTGGTTTCTTTCTTTCATATAGTCTCCTAGTCATTTCTACGCTGAATGTCTTGAATAACAGCTTCCCATCATGGCAAATCAGATCAGAGTACCCAGCAGATTTTTAAAGGTATGGTTTAGACTTTTTTGGTCAAATGTTTTTCCCCATATCCACAAATCAGAAATAAGGAAAGGGACTCCTCTTTGCACCCAGATCACTCAGTGTTAGAAAGTCTGAATGTCCACAGTAGTTTCTGCCTATTAGAATAAAAAATCTATGACACTTTCATGTCCTTGAAGTACTGGTGAAATCTCTAGTATGAATGCGGCTGTAACAGGAGA
This sequence comes from Penelope pileata, assembly GCA_013396635.1. Taxonomy (NCBI): domain Eukaryota; kingdom Metazoa; phylum Chordata; class Aves; order Galliformes; family Cracidae; genus Penelope; species Penelope pileata. The sequence continues at coordinate 34,752 of WBMW01001233.1, read as the reverse complement.
ATAGAGTTTTTATCAAATTACATTATGTAATTTAAGGGACTGGTAAACTATGCCTTCAGAATATGCTGCGTCTATGCTAACATGCTTTACTGACAGGCCCGCATAGGAGAAGACTTCTTATGCAGTTAGAGCTTTATTCCACCTTGCACGAGCTCATTATCCATGAGATCTTAACAGCAGATGGTCTCATTCCCAGGGCGAATCTCAAACTTCATTTCACTAACAACCACAAATTGCCATATTTCAGAACAAACTTGAGGCTCAAGGAGACCTTGCAGCATAGATGGATGAAATGTTGTATTACATAAATAAAACAGGTTCCAGAAAGAACCACAGTAACATCTCCAGCTCCAGATTGGATTCAGTAACTGATGACAGCTTATTACGTGTGAGAATATCAAGTATTGTTCCATTCATCATTATTCATAAAGCAATATATTTTACTTTCCAAATTTGAAGAGTTGTGATGCTCTTTTGTCCCTGAGCCATTCAAGGAAGGATAGATCTGATTCCTTCATATTTTCAAAGAATAATAATTAGATCTGCTGTCTCTCATCTTGGTTTAAGCCTGTTAATTCTCTCCAAAGTCTTCATCATTACCAAATCTTTGTGATACTGATGACCTAGTTACTTTTGCAAAGCTGAAATTCTGAATTCCGTTGGTTGGAACTTATGACAATGAATTTTAGGAGTGGGACTTAGCACCAGATTGAGGCAACTAGGTTTTGTCATGAAAGTGTTCAAAGTATTCAGGAAATACTTGCAGGTGTTGTAGATACTTAGGTGCACTAAATCATTGAGGTATCCTCACAGGGCTAGCATATGACACCAAATTTGCAAAAGACTTGAAATGTTTTTGGAACAGCTGTTGGAGATCAGATAGAGTATCCCACAGCCTATAAAATGACACTTAGACACCTACTTTTAGATAGCAGCAACCAGATGCATGTCAGTCTAACCTAAGATGACATAAAATTTTAATTAAACTTTTATTTCTTAGGTTTAACTAACTTTTTGAATAATCTTGAACAATTTCTGTAAGGTGAACTTTGTTTCTACTACATTTGTCCATGTAATGAATATCTGTTTTTTCCACATTTTCTTATCATTTTGCACTCACAATACATATAAGGGCTGCTTCGAAAGTAATGCCTCATGTTTTATTACGTCGGCCCATGACATCAGAGGTGGATGTTGGTGGTATGGCAGTAGAGGCTGAACCTTCCGTTTTTGTTGCTGTGTGACAGATGTCAGCAGAGGAGCAGTCTGACACAATGATATCTGACATGGAAGTGTGTCCAAAGCAAAGGTATGTCATTGAATTCCTCCATGAAGAAAAAAATTGTGCCCACAGACATTCATCAACATTTGCTGAATGTTTACAGAGACCAAGCAGTGGATGTCAGCGCAGTGAGGTAGTCGGTGGTGCATTTCAGCAGTGGCGACAGCGGGTCACCTCCTCTGGTGCAGATTTTTACAAGCACACTATGCAGACTCTTGTTTATTATGGGTGAAAACACAAGACTAATGGTGGTGACTGTGTTGAAAAATACTGTTTTGTAGCTGAGCATTTCCTCTGTCAAATAGTGTTATTGTGCTCTTTGTGTCTGTTATAGTTTCAATAGAAATAAAATAAGAGATTATTTTCAGAGCAACCTACATATCTGTTTTTAACTATCAGTGATCTCCTGTTCTCAGATGGTCAGGCAGAGCATGGGATCACAGCCATTAGATTCACAGCCATTAAAAGTACACACCCCATATATGCTATCAACATTAATAGGAGGTGCATGTCCAAGTCACCAGATAACTTTATTCAGATCAGCCACAGTGCTTTGAAAAATGGACAGCAGTGCTGTCTTGGCTGTGGACTCATCCATACAGCATTGTGGTCTTCTTCCTACACAATGACCGCTCCATGAATTTACAGGATCAGGCTGACCACTGGCAGCTGGCATTATACTTATAGGGCAGAAGGGAGACTGCTGCTAGGATTTAAAATACATGCTTTACAGCATGCCAGTTTTATCACTTTTATCAGATTTAGCTGATATAGCTATCCTTGAAGTTTTAGGGAACTAAAAAATAAACAGTGCCAGATATACAAATTCAAATCATCCTATTCTACACACACATTTGCTAGTATGATATTGGGTCTGACATTTATTTCCTCACCTACCTCTACATGTGGTTCAGTCCTCACTCCCCAGCCTTCACAATTACCTCCTTCACAATTACCAGTTATAGCAATTGGCCTTTGAAGTGTACCTAGAAAATTATTAACATGGGCTTTGGTTATCGATATCTGCACAACCCATCACAGGTGATTTAGAGAGACATGGGAACCAAATGATTTATTGTCTTTCGACAGTGATTAATCTGGCTGCAACACTGCGACATTGCTCAGAAGTTGACATTAATATACAAAGAATAAAATTTGTGTTGAATTTGATCTTTCTTGAAGTATTGCACTATACAATGTGTACACAGGAGAATTTATATACACGCATATTATTTACACTTTTGACTTTCAATCTACTAAAAACCCTGTTGTAAATACATTCTTGAGCTCCTTCTTTTTTCTATTCTCCATACCCTCAGTAACACTGTGAAGTCTTTTATACCTTTGCTTAAACCAAAGGGCATGCTTTCTGGAGCATACTTATGAAGAAATTTTGAATAAAAAGCATCCTTTCCAGTGACTCTGAAATCCACTTCACCCAGACATGCTTTAGCAATTTGGTACTTCACTGATTGATGGAGGAGGAATTTTGTGTGGCACTCAAGGCCACAAAGAACCTTACAGGCGGCAATCAAAAGCAAGCACGATCAAATCCAAACTAATCCTATGACAAGGAGAGCAGCAGACACTCAACTTCAGTCTACATTTACTGATAGAATCTGATTGTGAAAGAGTTCCTTGTATGTGTATGTGTGCATATATGTGTCTGCAGATACAAACACGGATGGCTGGCCCTTCATGGCAGACCAAAGTCAAACAGTAAGTGAAAATGAGGACATTAAAAAGAACCTGCTCTGCAGTCGCTCTGGTTCATTCTTATATTCATTTGGATATTTTATTTTTTACTTTTATTTTAAAGCAATGAGATCAGTCAAGCCAAACAAGAAAGAAATCATCCAAAGCAATTATTATTCACAGTCCAGAGCAAATGTGTAACCAAGCAGCAGAGAAAACACACCAATAAAAACTTGCAAAGATAAATAAGGGAAAAATGGGAAGTGGTACATGTTGTTTAGTGTTGATATGAGTCGGATGGGGTATGTATAGTACAAGCTATAAAGCACTTAATCACCTGTTCAAAGCCCATGGCTGAAGCTTTTTTTTTTTACCATATCCTGGTTACTCAGAAGGCTTTATGCAGTGTAGGTTGTCACAAGCTTAAAGCAACCTCCTGATGCCTTTCACTGTTAGAGAAAAAGGTGATATCTGAGACTCTCTAAAACCGAAATAATCGATTAATACAATTCCAGCTGGCTTCAAGAGCCCCAGACATGAACTACACAGCTGGATTTTTCACTCTCCTCCTACCTGGTGTGATTGACCTAAATCACAATCAGAGTGTTTAAGATGTCAAGCCACCTCTCAGAAACCCAGGGTTAGCACAGGAAGTCACAAAAGACCTATTTCTCACTGCAGTTGAACTACAGCACTTCCTTCCTTCCTCCTGACACTTCCTTAAAAATTGGAGCTCAGGGGATTACCTTTCCCATTTCTTTTAAAAGAACTGTTTCCAGGCTGTCCTCATTTTTCCCTTCCTGGACTTGCTGCTATCTATAATGACTCTATGCTTTTATTGTTATTACTATTATTGTTATTATTATGAGAAAAGGGATTTCCAGCACATTTTCTTGTATCACCTAGTTTCTGAGAAACCGCTAAATAATCTTGATGATTTCTCCAGGTCAATCTCTGACTTGGCACTGCATTATACTGTATGCTCTCATGATCATACCAGACCCTTTGAGAGCTTCAGGGTCTGACATGTAACCCGTCTTGTGGCTCAAACCGAACAGAAGTTCAAATGAAGATGATTTCAGGTTGATTTTTATAAGTAAATTAATCTCCAGTATACTCTAGAAGCACCAAGGATGCTTTAAGACCCTAGCTCTTGGCTAGCTGAGACTTAGAGTGTCAAGTACCACAGGTTCATGATGTTACATAAATTGCAACCATTCTAGCAATGATACATGATGGTTCACAGAGCTGGAAGCTTATTCCAAGGAAATCATCATGCTTCTCCGAATCACTCATAGTTGAAACACATAAAAGAATACAATTTTTAGAGCAAGAGGGGAGTTTTATCCAGTTTATATTAACTGAAGCCAGTGAAACATTCCTAAGGGACTCCACTGACTATAAACTGGACTACTCAAGAAGTTTTCAAGGCATTTTAGAGCTTTAGGTAGCTTCAGGGGAATAATATACCATGAAAGTCCAGTAAAGCAAGATGGGAAGAATTATGGAGGTGAGAAGATATCTGGCATTTTTGGACCATGTGCCAGAGACATGGCATAGTACTTAGACACGATAGGAAATGCTGCAAGAGAAGATGGCATTACTTATGCTCAACAGAAATGGAGAAGAAACTGACATTGTTAAAACTGGATCACTGAGCTCAGTGTCATTCTCGTTGCCCCAAAGGATACAAAGGAATTTCTTCAACATGGGTTTCTTCTCTGAAGCTGTCACGTCTCTGTAATCAAATTAAGGAACACGGACACAACAGTTGACATTAAGCAGGTACCTCAACTCTATCAGGATCCCTATTGTCCAGGCTTAAAAAATATCAGGAGTTACTTATAACTGTATGTAGGATTACTATATCCCAAAAATACCTAGATAATACACACATATTTTAAGCTTTCTCTTTTCCATTAAAAACCTAAATAATAGCATTTTTTTTATCTAAAGAAGTGTCACTGAATGGGCTTCTTGTTCAGCCAAGCATACATATGCAACTATCCTGGTTATTGAATTGAGGGTTGGAGGTGTGTATGGATTAAATTTTTCTCTGATCAGATTTCAATTTCTTGTGTGAATTTCTATCAGGATTCCCAGGGAAACCAGTAGTCTTATACCAAACACATCATTCGAGCACTTGTGAATACTTAGAATAGGATGTTCACAAGGGCTGGTGGGGGTCTTGAGGCCACCAAAGGTTGTTGCCCTGCTGAAGGTATGGTCAGATGTTGGCACAGCGGTGGCAGCTTTCCCCCATCCAGCCTCTCACATACAGAGAGGCTGCCGGCAACACCATTCCTCCTCCTACAGCTTCCAACTGGGTGAAAGGGAAAGCACAGGCACAACCTGATCACTGCTGTGTTTGACTTACCCAGACACAGGCCAGACCTGGCAACAAAGCACTAAACACATGAGTATTAGAAACAGAAAGTCCGTGCTCAAAAAGCCCCTAAATCCAGCTTATCCAGCACAGAGTCGTAGTCCCCTCTAGTGGCTATATGACACCACAGAAATCCCACCAGCATTTCAACAGGACCCCTTGGTCCGCATAAATATATATAACTCAGCAAAATCAACAGATACGCAATACACATATAAAAAATTGTACAGAAGAAGATAAAGAAATATATACACAATAATTTTCGGCTATGAATGTAAACATTTTAGACTAGAAGTTCAGGCTTTTTAGGATGAAACCCACCACGTTTAATAATATCTTTGTACATACACATATACTTAGATGTACATATATGATAAATCCTATTTCTTAGTGTTGCTCACTTTGCGCTGGATTTTAAATTAGCACCTTGATAGATAGCTTTTGCCTTTTTATTTAGGCACTTACTGCTCATAGACAAGCACAAGTTAGATAGAGTTTGGAAAAGATAAACATCATATTCCCAGACTACGTGAAAGAAAGAGGAAAAGCACTCCAATAACAGGATGTAGATTTCTTCCAATGGAAAATACCAGGGAAACTCCCAGCTTCTCTCAGTAAAGCTGAGCAGTTTTCTATCCTAAAGCTAAAAATGACCTGCTAAGCCAGTGGCATATTTAGCAAGGAAAAGGGCGCTCGGGTGGTGGGATGTGGCCCACTGTAGGTATTTTAAGCATGTCTGTGTATGGTGCGATGCCAGGGAAACTCGCTGGATTGGAATCTGCACTCTCACTGGATGTCACCAGAATCCAATACTGAGCTGCTGTAATGCTCGAGGACAATACATTACTTCAGGTTTTCCAACACTGCTCTCAATAAGTGGTTTTCAGGTCAAAACCACATAAATATAAAGGAATGAGGGATAGATCCATTGATACTCACTATCCCCATAGCTGAGTAAAGAAAAGTAGAGGTAGGAAATTTAACTGGGAAACTGAGAAGTCAAAAATTAGATATGTGTCTATGCAGTGACTTTGCATCTAAATAACAGGTTTAGAGGTGGATATCTCCCATCAAGTAGAAAGTTGTGCCAGTGTTTATTGTTTGTGTTTGTTTACACTCAAATGACTTTCATGCGTATTTGTGTAAAACCTAGGAAGTTTCTGCGATTCATATTTGAAAGATGTAATACCACCAAATGAGATATGTTCTGCAGAATTCTTCTCCATCTCTATAATGGGATCCATTGCTCACATCTATTATTGCATTATACACCAAAAATACAGCTCACAGCTAATACCCACCTTCTGATTATATCACACAAAAGAGGAACAATAGAGGAGGCAGACAGAAATAGAAATCATGGGTAACATCTTAGGTTATTAAGTAGAAATGTTTATGTCTCGTTATGGGAAAGTGTGTTTTAGAAGAGTACAATTAGGGGTGATTTGAAATGTTATAATGCAACAGCGTAAAGAATAATTCTGATTCAGATTTCTGTAAAAGTATTGGCATTGTCTTTCCTTACATGAGCTCACACTATTTTTAACAAGTTGTATATCTCATCTAGTGCTCTCAGGTTGAATGGGATAGAGATATATGGGAAAAAGTGTTTTTCCAAAATGGTTGTAAGCTTTCAAAGAAAAATTCTGCTTCTGGATTGAACTGAATCCTAAAATGTTATTAAGGTTGATGGTTTTCATAGAGTTTTGTTTGTTCGTTTGTTTTAAATACAAAACCTAACCACTTAAATTCATAGAAGACAGATTTCCAGTATCTCAGTTGTCAGTTTGCTCCGTAAAACGTAGTAAGTGTGGATGAACAGTGAAGATGGTGAAGAGTATGTCTTTATTAGACACTACTTCTCACCCAAGATTTCCTCTCCTTTCAGAATGGCCTCAGTCTTTTCTTCTCCACACCTCTCAAGCCTGCTGTTATTTTCCTCCCCATGCCAGACCTATTCCCCATGCCCTGGACCACTCATGCAGCCTGAATCCCATCTCACCCATCTCCTGTCATTTCTTCCTACCCTGAGGTCTTGATTGCAGGTGTTTAAATTTCTAACTTCTCCTTCAAACTCCTCAGCCACTGCAATGTTCTTGCTCTAGGCATCTCAGTTCCTTGTCCAGAAAGCTCCCTCTTTCATCACAGAATCACCACAGGATGGCTGAGGTTGGCAGAGATCTCTGGGTCCATCTAGACCAAATCCTGCTCAAGCAGGGAGATTCAGAGCAGGACAATGTCCAGAAGGCACTTGAATATCTGCAAGGAGAGAGATGTTACCAGGTTCCTTGCTGGCTTTGCCATCTTTGCTCTCTCCCTCTTTCCAATTTTATCTTGCACTTTCTGGTCCTTTTCTCCGGTTTCTTTGCTTCCTTCACAATCCATCAGTTTTTATACCATCCACTATTTCCTTTCTTACTTTACAGACTCAGTTTCCTTATCTAACAAGTCTCAAGTGATGCGGTCAAGAAATTCAGTTGTCATTGAGAACTTTATCCAAGCTTTTAAGGTCCCAAGAAAAGTTATGGGAGGAATGTCAAAGAAAACACTCCAAGATATCCAGTAGAGACCTTGTCCTGTTCCTTTAAATTTTTAGGAGTCAGCTTTATACGTCTCAGAGGAGTATGCCAAAGAAACCCCTAGGAACAGGAATCACTCTGCACTGTCCTAGAGTAGAGTTGTGGAAGGATGAGTCATTTTGAAGATCAAAAGGTCTGGGAATTGTTCTTGTTTACAAGAGATGTGGATTCAAGATCTAAGCTGAAAACACACTGATTACACAGGAGATCAAAGTAAGAACATCAAATACATCTGACCCAGATGTAACATGGCCACAAGGGCCTTTATGGTTTTGTCATGTTATGCCAAACCATATTTCCATTTAAAAACAAACAGCACCTTATCTGAATAGGATGGAACATCACAGACAAATACAAGTTTCACCGTTTTGCTTTGTCAAAATAATGCATGTAGGTTGGGGTTTCATTTTTTTATCCAGGTGCTTGAATGCATAACATCTGTAGCTTTCATCCCTATTTCCCAAAGGGTTCAATGCCAAGCCATTAAAGATGGAAGTTTTACAGATGCCATGTGCTCCTAGTTCAAGTGTATGTCATTTATCTGTTGTTCCTGAACAACTTCACCCCTCCTGAGAAACCTGAGCAGAACCATGAAGAGACACCAAATGTGCTCTGCATAACTGTGCTGGCTACCTGCACTGATGTACATCTTTATGTTGCTGGAGGGGTGAAGGGAAACCAGCTCTGGGGACTCAAATCGTGAAGTCATTCTCTATCTAGCATATGAAGCTCCTGCATTGCATCTTCACTCCAGTCCAGTGCTGCAACAATGAAGCAGGCTGGATAATCGTGGCTTTCATCCAGATATTAATACTAGAATATGTAACACTAATGCTTATTTAACCTGGAGAGTGAGTGTTGGCAACATAAATGTCAATTACAGACATGTCATATGTAGTAATTGCATTGTAGTAATTGAAGAACAAGAAGTGCAAATGTGTAATATACTTAGTACTGTCTAAATTGCTAACAGTGGTGTTTTAATGACCAGTTAGTAGCTATTGTACAGCAAAACATTTTATATAACACATATAGCATAGGGCCATCTCAGAAGAAATTTCTCAAGAGTCTGAATGCCTCAACTCATCAACTGATGCAATTCTGCAGTTTTGCCAGCTGAGGATAGTGGCCAATTATGACAGGGTTTTTTTCTTTAACTTATTTCATTAAATTAATTAAAATAACAAAAAAAAAAAAAGATAAGAGGTCTAAGCAATGAGATCTTAACATTTGGGGACATAGTGGCTTCAAATATTAGTGCAACAATTAGTTGCAGTCAGGAGCACATTATTAAAAAGTACGTAAAGCAAAGGCTGTATATGATGTGAAACAACAGCATCTGGCATTTCTGAAAACAAGAGTTTGGGCTGTCTGGATAGAGGCAACAATGTTAGAGAGAACTACTTATTCCATACCAAAAATGTCCTCTATAGTGTTTTGAAGGATGCGAGCACAGCAAAGTTCCAAATCATTTCCTCAGTGTCAGTCAGCAACAGAGGAGGTCACACAGAACGAATGCAACATCTGCTGGCCAGAGTTACAAATTACTCAGCAAGTATAAAGTCAACATGAACCAGCAAGGCGCTCAGAGGGTAAAGCGACACTTAACATCAGTATTACACTTGTACCTAAGCAGGAGACCATAACAAATGGAAGTTATTGTTATGGTAGCTTTTGCTACTCCTCAGCAGGAGTGAGAAAAAAATGTATTTTGTGCACTGAAATGAGAATGTGATGTTTTTCATCGTTAGATTCCAAATAAAACACAACACAATTAATACAAGGCCTGGAAAGCACCCTAAATCTTACTCAATTACAACAGTGCTGATAATCTGAGGCCAAATTTCTAGTAGGTGAGGTATGGTCTAGTAAGCTGAAATCATACAAAAGACACCAAATACTAACACTTGAATTTAAAGTGGAAAAGAAGAAGATAGGCTATTTCACTGTTAAATAAGTTCTGTGCAGCTCTTTTAGTCCTGATTCATCTTCAGGACATGTTACATTCACTGCTTTGTGCTTTATATTTTGCTGTACCCTCTTTTCCAGAGAGGAAGTGGAAACAGGTGGTTTCACTTATGAGGGCTATGCTTGATGAACTGCTAAATTCTGTAAGAAACTAATTGTCTTTTGCGTATTTTTATGAACACTTGGCAAGCACTGAGTTACATTAACATGGACAGCTCTTTCCCCAGCACAGCTTAATTACTCTAAAGTCTGAGAACTAAGAATCTCTTTTTCTTCTTCCAGATTTCACCAAGTTCTTGTCTCACTGAGAGGGCACCTTATATCAGAGAACAACAGAGTGGCTGAGGCTGGCAGGAACCACCTGACCCAACCTCTGCTCAAGCAGGGACACCCAGAGGAGGATGCTCAGGACCACGTCCAGGCGCGTTTTGAAGATCTCCAAGGAGGAGACTCCACAGCCTCTGTGGGCAACGTGTGCAGTGCTCCGTCACCAGAACAGCAAAGTGCTTCCTGATGTTTAGTTCAGCTTTGCTTAGTTCTAAGTCCAGAGGAAGAGTCTATCCTAAGAAGAAAACAATTTCCTGTTCTGATTGGGTGTAAGAAATGAGTGTCAGTATTTCACAGGTGATTTTTATTACTTCAACTATTTCTAACCAACAAGACTGTTCTGTAATACCAATCTATTTCTGACTGATGAAACTCATGCAGGATGTGTATAGTGGCCATTTATGGACTCTGACTGACACGTTTATCATCAGGCGCCTCATGATGAAAAGCCCAGCTAGCCATGAGCTGAGGCTCAGGCAAGCCTTTCCACAGCAGGGAGCATGTGGGAAACAGGAATATGTTTTTCTCATTTGATAAGCTTCAAACAAAGGCAACAGTCAATCCTACATGGGTTTATAATGCTGCATAGGTTACTTCAAACTTAGCAGGCTAAGATCAGCTACTGAGAGCTATGTTTCTAATTAAGGAACAATTTTCTCCTGCTGCTACTTTGTTTTAAGTCTTGGTGGCCCTGTGCCAAGGGAACCTTTGGCTGGCCAGCTGGGCAGGTCGCCACGCACTGTGCAACACCAGAGCAAATCAGAGGAGGCTGGAGCTGAGTGTGCAAAGTTCCCTGCCTACAGCTTCATAATCTGAAGGTTTTTTCTTGTTTTTGAACATCTGGATGAAGATTTCTCAGACTCAGCTGCTGCCCACAGACAAAGCTGAGCTGGGGTCCCTGGGCTGCTGTTCTTAAGAGAGTTCACAGCCAGAGTGCAGGGGACAGTGCTGGGCGTGACCACGGACATAAAGCCAACACATCTACACTGAGGATCTCTGAGCACCTTATGCCCAGCATCTGTAGACTCTTTTAAGCAGCCCTGGCAGTACGGCTGGCTCCACTTGGGCAACCTACAGCACAGTGCACTCTTGGTATTATAGGATAAACTATGTATGACATGAATAGCTAAGGGAAAAACAAAATGAGAGGTTTGAAAGAGGAATAAAGAATTCCTAAGCAGTCTTAAAAGCTACCACTATTGTTCACCATGAATTTTAAATCCACAAAGCTGAATACAAACAAAATTCGTGGGGTTTTTTTTTGGAAGACATTAAGCAGGAGTTATCACAAATATCATATAATTTAATTGCAACATCTATGTCTGGTCCTAAATGATACCTAGGGCATCTGACGACCTACCACAAACTGTCTGATGTAATTAAACATTTCATCAATTTTGAAGAAATTGTAAAATTAGTACAGAAAACAGAATTTCACAATTATTATCAACTGAATTATACAATGGAATAGCAAATTATTTCATGAATGATAATGGATAATTAGGTGAGAAACATAATTTACTGAATTGATAAACATACTTAAGCAGCACAATAGTAGAATCTTAGGTTGAAAATATATTCCTTGTACAAGAAGCCTCACCCTCAGAAAAACAGTATGCTATGTAATGGTAACATATAGTACCACTTAAACTACTACATAACTGATGGGATTTAGGACAAATTATTATTGCTCTGTCCCATGACACTTCTGCAGGCATAAATTCTTACCTGCTATAAAAAATACAGTTTATAAAATCTATGTCTGTTGACTGAGGGGTGTTCAGTCTGCCAAAAGAACCATTTTCAATAAAAAGGATGTATTTTTCTGTTCTTTTCTTCGATGAAACTGCAATGCAGATCTACCTTGAAGAATAATGCTGATTCTGAAATCTTAGTGCTTTTGTATCCAAGCCTCATTGGTACCTTTAGAGTGCCATAGTGTGCATTCAAAGTGGTGCAGTACTGCACAGCCAGACTCGATTTCCATCACTGTATACCCATTACAATGACATTTCTGCTAATTCAGGCCAAATTAAGCTTCTCTGCAAGACAAAAGACAATAAATTTCTAAAAAGGAGGGGACTGATCTTGTTTGCTAAGCACTACTTACACTGTTTTCTCAGCTTCTCCACGATATAATAGTTGGGCTTCATATTAAGCCACTGACACATCGAAAATAAGCAATTCATCATCAAGACATCAACATTTTATTCACTGATGGGTAATAGTCTTTGTGTTCAAAACTATTATCTATGTTTTATTTGGAGAACAGTTTCATAAATATTTTTATTTGTCATTTTACTTAGCAGACTATCAGACTTTGGTTAAGACACATAAACACACTGTAGCCTTCCTCACTGCCCTTGTAGAGAAAGTCTGCAGTCACAACAAACAGCTCGTCACAGCTCTGTGAAGCACCTACAATGGACTGCCTCGTTCTGAGAGATCTCCAGTCATCCCAGCCCTGTCCTTCAGAAGAGTGTTTCTCAGAGGCATTTCGCACCTGCAGGCCCAGAGATGCAGTTACCAGCACCATCCACATTCCTGGCATTGTTAACATTTGGTCCTTCTTATTTGCAAGAACTCCGTGTGAAAGTTTGAAATACAAAGATATTATGCTTTTTCTTACATGTGACCAAGCAAAACCTTTTATAATTTCATTGCTGATATCTATTTCTTTATTTCTTGCATTTCTTTAGAGCTTGAGATTTTTGTGAGAGGATCAGACTGAATAAAGCAGTCACAAGTTTTCTGTAACACTAAATAGAGCATTCAGATAAACTCAGTTTTTATTCTTCCTTTCTTTTTTTATTTGTTCACTCCTGAAATACAATCTGCTCCAATACAGAAGAGTCCCCCGTGACTGAAGCGCTCTCCTTCTGACAGACCTCTTTAAAACACTGGCAGAAAGACTGCTGTTTTTTACATTCATTTTCAATGTTCTACGGTCTCAGACACGTTAGAAGCTCTGGGAAAAACTTCCACTGATCAAAGCATGGTCAGATCTAACTCACAGTTATATCTTAAAATGAGAGGGGTGGCTGCACAACCCAGGCGAGTTATGTGCTGATTAGTCCCATCCCTTCTGCAGTGTTGAGTCCCTGGGAATCATCAAGGGTTTTACTGGAGGAAAGCAGCTGATATGTCTCTTTAGATACTGACAGAAGTGAGGTAAGCTGAGACCAGGAATGGAAAAAATGTAATCAGCAAGGAAAGGACAGCTGTGGTCTGAGAGGATGGAGAGCTGCTGAGATAAAAGCAAGGAGCAAGGGGGGAGGAATGCAGCAGGTGGGGAAGGGAGGGGTGGGGAAAGCCAAGGAGTCAGCCAAAAAAATGAGCTCCAGCAGTGCTTAATCACTATCACCAGTCATTTTGAAAATCAATTTGGTGTTGGAAAGCATTCTTCAGCTTCTCTCCTGCCTGTGTGCTTGTTTAATTTTACTAATCAGTTAACTGTTTGCGCATAACTTTGAAGATGGAGAAGGTCATCCAAGTAAAATAACATAAGATGCATTTGCAGCTGGAAAATATTAAGAATTGCTTTTGTCCAGTTTCAATAATTTCCATGAGAGTCCCAAAATCATCTTTCCCTTTAAACATGAATAGCTGTATCTAAGAACCTTTTTCTTATACGTTCAGACTCCTGCTAACTAAGTATTCAACAAAATCACTCATCATTTGTTACCAGAACATCCATCACTTGCTATGGAAGTATGAGAGGCTAAAGAAGTTTCATGAAGTTTGGTTTTTCTTTATGCATTTCCTCTTAAGGGAAAGTTAGTTTTGCTAAGAAGAAAGAACAATTTGTCCTGAGGNAATTCAGAAGTCTCCATTTTGAAAAGAGAAGGACTGGGGACAGTAATGCTACATTTTGTCATTTTCACTGTACATCTATTTTATTATTGATGTGGAATGCAGCAAAGTGCAGATTCCCTGAACAAGATACTGTGTGAATTTCAGTTCTGAACACATCACAGAACTTCATATAATCAAAAGCAACTTTTTTGTGCCTCTATTTTGAGTGCTTTTCACACTTTGATGGTGATATGAATTTCACAGAACCACTATGAGGCACAAACATTTTTTGATCCCTGTGTTCACTGGAGGTGTTGGTTTGTACCAGATGCCACTGTGTTTGTCTAAGGTCCAGGTTGCCACTGGCCTGCCAGGTTCTCTACAGCAAGTCAAGACACCATGAGGATGCTGAGCAACATTGGCCACAGGTGGCCATTATGTCAACTGAGTTATGCCAAGGTCAAAGCTCTCAATTTCTGAGTTTGGCTTCCAATTTCAATGGAAGACTCTGTATATTCCATGTATGTTAACAGAGATGCCTTTAGATGCCTTCCTCCCTCATATGGGGATAACACTCCCCAAGCCAGCCAGGCTACTCAGCCTATCAAGTACAAGACTGCCCAAAGAATAAAGCACATAGCAATGAAGCAAATGATTCCAAAATCACACTGGTAATTTGCAGCGAGATAAGACCTAGAACTCAGAAATCTCCTCCCTGCCAACACTATGTAACACTGTCCTTTCCCATGGATTTTTTTACTCAGAGACGTTGTGGGTGCTCCATCTCTGGAAGTGCTCAAGGCCAGGTTGGATGGGGCCCTGGGCAGCCTGATCTAATGCCTGATTTAGTGGGTGGTAACTCTGCCCATGGCAGGGGAATTGGGACTGGATGATCTTTAAGGTCTCTTTCAACCTAAGCCGTTCTATGGTTCTATGATGATTTGCCTATGGGCATGCTATCTGAACATCCTGCACTTTCAAGAAGGTACCTCAAAGGTGTCACCGGAAAAACTCACAGCCATCTTTGTTATCTTGCAGGATGCAGCTGATTTATGCCTTGGTGTGCTACCATTACACTATCTTAATTCATTAGTCATGTGTCCTTGCTGACTGTCACACTGGTGCAACCCAAAAAGCTTTGGAGACATGTTCCATAGCTCCTCCTGCAGAAGAACCAAAGCAAAACATTGGTGTGCCAGAGAAACAATTTCTGTGACAAGGGTCTGCTCATTCCATTTCACTGACACTATCTTCCTTGTAAATTCAGGATCTGTCTAGTTTTCATAAGATTCTATGTTGTGCTTTACATGTCATCGTATCTGTCTTTCCTTATAGACCTCCTACTGGTTTTAAAATAATAACATTGTGATGTAACTTATTTGCAGTTTGGATGCTTTGGCAAAATTCTTACATTTATCATGTATTTAGAGGACAACAGCATTAGAAGACTTGCAAGGCTCAACACTAACTGCTTTCCAAAACTGCTTATTTTTATGAATTCAGTCAGCTCCTCCTTCAACCTGCTACTAGGAATTGTAAGATTTTTTAAGGCTTTCCAGAGACCTTCAGTACAATTGCCAAGTTTAGTTTGCAGAACTATGATTTTTTTTCTTTATCTTTGTATGAAAAAGGACTCAGGATAAAAAGTACGGCATTTCCATCCCTTTACTGGCAAACTCAGAATGCTACGATCCCACCATAAAATCCCTCTTCTACCTCAGAGAATAGTGAAACTTTGTCACAGCATGAATATGTCTTGGAATCATGTTAAAGTTCAGAAATAAATTTCCCATGGAAGTTTATTCAACTGCTATTCAAAGAACATTAACTCATATAGTTGCTTCTTTCCAGTAGTGTGATTCTTACTCACGTAAACACTGTGTTCTTACTTCATATCATGGGAAGACCAAACTTTATTACAATAAACAGTGCAAGGCAACAGGGACTTGTACTGCAGCTGCTGATGACTTCCCTGGTAAACATACTATTTTCATATAGATGACTCTTTAGAAGTACTACATTTTCTTGTTTATTGAATGCTGTGAAAACTGTGAGGTTTTTAAATTGCTGTTAACAGACATAAGTTTACAGGATTTGGAACACATGCTCTGATATAGCTAAATTCAACAGCCATGGATGTTTCCCACGGAAGTGTGAGATGTAGAACAGGGGTCAGCACCTTTTCAAATGCAGTGTGCCAGACTGTTTTTTTGGTAACAAGAAGCTAAGTACACCAAAAGGAGCTCAGCGGGAGCTAGGAAGTATGGCTCTGAAAAAATGGTGAAGCCAATCACTTCACCTCTATGTGTGGCAGGGCCTTCTGAGCTCAGAACTCAGAAAGAGTCAGGAGAGCTACCAAATGTCTAGACAGGGCTCAGTAGCTTCTGCCCTTTATACCTGAGTACCACTCAAGTGACTTCTCTCCCACCTTTGGGCTTACGCCATATGTTGTTGATCTTCCTGTAGACCAAAGCATTTCAACCACTGTATAGATCTCTCTCTCTTCAACATTGCAATGTACTAGTTGAACTCTACAAGTTAGTGCTGAATCCCCTGACATATTTATTAAATTTTAATTGCATTAGTCACACTGGAGATTATCCACAGCCTTAAAATGAAGCATTATTGCTTGTAGAGCATCAAGCACACATCCATGATTCAGCAAATTGGTTAAACCTATGCTTAAATACCACGGTTTTATGGGAAGAGGACTGTGTGCAAGTTTGGCATTTAATACTTCCTACTCATGCTTTGCACATTCCTGAATAAGGACTGATGTAAGTATTTGTATGGATATACTTTCTTCTGAAGAGTACCCGAATCGGGTGAGACAAGAAGTCGTATGTACATATAAATAAAATACATACACAAAGATTTTATGTTTGAAGCAATGTATATCCCTCATGTCAACCTGAAATTACATTTGTAATTCTTATGTTTAGCATTTTTATCGTACTATTGGAATGGACTTCATGGCAGTGACAAAGAAGAGTTAAAGATTTAATATTGCATATTTAAAGTGATGGTTGGAAAACTAAACCAACTGTAAAGTGCAAATGACTGACATCACCTTTCATCAGGAACAAGAATGCTGACTGTCTGGTCTATACACATTCCAATACTTTTTTCCCTCCTTCCTATCTTTTTTCCTCCCTCTAACAATCCACTCATAAAAAAATCAAATATGAGGGGTAGTACACTAGACCATGACCTTCACAAACCCATACTTTTACTGCCCCAGTATGTTTCCATGAGGTTTTTTAGAAGAAAGGAGTAGAATTTAATTGGCTGTAATATCAAGAGCCCATAGAACACTGCTATTCTGCTGCTAATAAGTAATCAGCTTTCATTAAAGCACATCTGTTTCAGACAGTACCAGGGTGCAAATTGATCATAAAAGTTGTTCCATTACTCTCAGTGCTCTGATGATTCTGGGAGCTCCAGATGTGACAGCAAAAAATCCTGAAGCATTTCCAGGTGTTTCTGGTTACCTCATTGCTCTGCTTCTAATCTGCAGAGGACATTCAGTTGGAGACAATAAGAACAAATGGTGATACAACTGCCTGGGAAGAGGAAAAACTGAAAAGCAGTAAGAAAGCAACCTGTGCTCTTATTTGAATAAACTGAATTTGTACAAGTGAGTAATGACATGGGTATGTGTTTTATGGAAAAAGATTATGAGCCTTTAAAACTGAAGATTGTACTTATTATGTAGTCTATATCATTTTGTCAGGGATGGTAAACTGTACATTTATGTCTCTTATTTTTGACTGTCACAGAAGACATGCGTATGCTATGTAAGATTATTTTTTCTTAAAGCATTATTTTTTTTTTAAAGAAAAGATAAAACTCCATAACCTAATTCTGCAGTTTTGTTTGCAGTAAGCTTATGTACAGATCTATAATGTACGTTCGAGCACTTGGGAAGGAAATACTCCTTGCAGTGATACAGGATGGGGTCTGTGGGCTGGTAAGCAGCTCTGTGGAAAAGGCCCTGGGGCACGCTGGTGGGCAGCAAGACGACTATAAACCAGCAGTGTCTAGGCAGCAGAGAAGGCCACCACCCTCCTAGGCTGAACCAGAAGGTCAAGCATTCGCAACCGTGCATGATAGCAGTGCAAGAGACAACAGACATAAACAAGTGCAGGTTGAGACTGAGCACATACAAAAACATTTTGATCATGAAAACAATTGTCAAAAGAGATAGAGCAACCTTCATCTTCAGAGATTTTTCAAGAGCAGATGAGGCAGTTGGTTACACCTCCTGGATGACCCTACTTCAGAGGATGGATGGACGAGAGACATTCTGAAGTCCTTTACAAGACGAAGTTTCCTGTTTTTAAGATCATATGATTTTAATATGACTGAGAAGATCTCAGTTGTTTGTAGTTTTGGAAAAAACATGGTGTAGAAAATTTGCTAAGTATATGACCTATCCATCAGTTTTACCTACCTATAATCAGGCCTGTATATTGTCATTAAAGAGAGGA
Source organism: Penelope pileata (assembly GCA_013396635.1). NCBI lineage: Eukaryota > Metazoa > Chordata > Aves > Galliformes > Cracidae > Penelope > Penelope pileata. The sequence goes on along the minus strand of WBMW01001233.1, from coordinate 16,230 downwards.
CATTTATTCCTCCTCTCCTCAGTGCTGTAACTCAGTTTGACGCAGGGGCCTCAAGAAGCAATGTAACAACCTCTTGGAAGCTTAAGAGTACCCTCTACTGGCTTAACATGGAAGTTGTGAAAATCTGCAGCACAACCTACTGACATAGCATTGCAGAGATATGCTCCTTTCCTGGTGCAGCACAGCTGTGCATCTCTGCATGGGGCAAACAGCTGTGTAGCAACATTTATCATCTACAAAGAGAACGCCTGAAGCAACATCGAATTGTGACTGCTATAGAGTTCTCTTTCCGAAGCAACAGGAATCCCAGAGCTGTCATCCCATTAGGATGCCTGTCTTGTCAAATAGCCTGTCAAACACCATCTGCGTGAAGAGCTTTAACATAAAATAAGACTTATTCTGGGGACACTGCTTGTTTTGTACATGAACAATATGTAATGAATTGATAAGAGAATTATGTCCTAAAAGATAGAACAGCTTGTGTCCTTTCTCCCTTGCGAGCTAACAGGAAGTCTTCCTACCTTTTTCAGCTCACACTGTAATTGAATTTCTTGTTGCAACTCCAACATCAGGTAGGAAGAATTTATGTTAATCACTGAAGATAAATTGAGAACTGCATATATTATAATGTATAATCATAACAAAAGATAGTCGTGAAGTACTGAAATAGAAAGGTAATTATTAACCTACAATATGACTCAAGTTGAACATCTAGTATATACCTGACAGTACTTCCTTAAATGCATAAGCATTTAGATTTACAGATACAAAAATAAATATAAAAATGGAATTGAGACTTACTTCTGTCTTCTAACTTGACTACTACGGATAAGCTGCTGCCTCAGTCCATACTCCTGGACTGAAGTATTAAAGAGTACCAAGAGATTGCCACTGATGGGGGATACCAACTGTCACGGAAAAGGTCCCCAAACTCTCACAACTACACCATTTTCTCTTCTCTTTTATTCTCCAGCTTCCCAAAACTGTTCTTTGTTCCTCAGTCCCCTCTCCCTCTTCTTTCTCATGGTTCCTCCTCCAGCTGCTCCCTTAAGCTGCTTTCTTCTCTGTCTGGATGGCCTTTATCTAAGCCTGGGGCAACTCCGCCCCAGGTCCACCCCTTCTGGTCACAGGTGCAAGTGGTTCACCTGTATTCCCCAGGCCAGCCACACCCCTCCACCATGTGCTCAGTCATCAGTTCATGCTGTGATCAGCTGTTTCCCTACACCAAGCCACAGTGGTTTGAGGCTGGCTTTGTACACTTGATGACTTCTCACTTTCCCAGTAATGTGGGATGTATTTAATAAAGGTGAGCAGCCAGAGCTAAGCTTTCTTTCACAAAGACACTGAGAAATACACTTGTACAGAAAGAATTCTGAATGAATTTCCCAAGCACAAGTTGAAGTGGAACTCTGCACTGAAACTACAACGTTTCACTACTGCCAAGGCTTATAGTTGTCTATTTCCTTAAGGAAAAAACATTTTAAGTTAAAATTTCAGTAATTGTTTTCTAAATGGTGGTTTCTAGCCTTCTTTCTTTAAGTGCTTGAAAACATGAAAATTTTATGTTACCCAGTTCAGGACCTAAAAACTAAAATATATATATATATATATTATTTTTGTTAGATGTCAAAGATGAGTCTCGGTTCTCTGAAACACTTCCTCTTCCACCTTTTGCAAGGCAAAGATCTTACAGAGGACCATCTTCTATGTTTGCATGTTACCTTAAACAAATGAAGCCATAATCACAGCTGTATAAAAGATGGTTTTTATTTTGCTAGTAATTAAAAAGAATTACTATCAAGTTAAGCACCTGACAACATGTTCTGATAGATAAAATTATAGGGAACGATTGAAAAGGCATTGCCTCGGAAATCCTGTAATTAGATATGTTTTCAAATGTCACAACGAACAATCCTACTTGTCTTTGTCTAAGGGAAAAATAAGATGACCCACAAGGTCTCTTCTGTTAGAAGACCACATTGCTTATTCACACATCCTTTTTTGAGCAGCCTTTCTAACTCTAGGAAGTTTTGGTTTTGGTATGTGTTCCTCCTCTCAGTCTCACCATAAACTCTAAAAAATGATTTTTTTTTTCTTTTTAGCTTAGAAATATTAAAGAAAAACAATGTAAAAAAATTGGAACTGGAAATAACTTCTTTCTTACAGGTACACACAACACGCAAGAATAACAGGACCCATCTGGATTTCTCAACATATTAATAATTCTATCTCCGAATTCCAGATTCCATAAATTAAGCTAAAATTTCAATTTTGGACACTATGCTAAGAAATGTAATTAAGAGAATCTGTTTCATTGCTGTTATTATGAAACTGACAAAAAGTGAGGAGTGAACAGGAAGACCTCTGAAGCAGTGAGACTAGCAGTTCATCAGCAAAATAAGTACAATGCTTTGTTACACTGCTCTGTCCAACAGCTTGCAGTTTGGCCTTTGTTATTTTTGCAATCATGACATTCCTCCATGGCCAGTTAAAAGCTTCACTTCAATGATGGGCAGCATGACACAATAAATCTCATATGTAAACATGAAATGAGTTTATAGACCAAAAATTTGAGTAATACAGGCAGTATTTTTGTGATACGTAACAATAGTGCAGATCAGATGGGAGATGTTCCTCAACAATACAACCACCTGGAAATTTGTCAAAATTTTTGGTATCTTTCTAAAAGTGAGCAAAAACAAAAGGAAAAAAAAGCCTCGTTTGCAGACTGATATGACTAGTCCCTGTCTCAAATGCTAGCTAGCAGTACATGAGAAACTACTTGGAAGTGATGAAAGAAATTGCAGGATATTAATAGGTAACTGAGCAGCTTACTGAGAACAACATAAGGCATAGCTGGATTTCACAACAGATATGAAGAGCACAATAGCACTATTTGATAGGGCAAATGCTCAGCTACAAAACATTTTTTTTCAACATAGTCACCACCATTTGCTATGCATTTTCGCCAGCAATGAACAAAGACTTGCATGTCATGCTTGTAAAAATCTGCACCAGTGGAGGTGACCCACTGTCGACGAAACGCACCACCCATCATCTCACTGTGTTCACATCTACAGTTCAGACTCTGCAAATGTTCAGCCAGTATCAATGAATGTCAATGGGTGCCATTTTTTCCACATAGAGGAATTCCATTCCACACCTTCGCTTCATAAACACTTCCATGTCAGACACCGCTTTGTCAGACTGCCCTTCTGCTTCACAGCAACAAAATGTAATGGAATATTGGTGAGAAGGTTCAAACTCTACTGCCATACCACCAACATCTGCCTCTGACATAATGGACTAACATAATAAAATAGGAGGCATTACTTTCGGAACACCCCCTGTTTTACTGCGACCTGTATCCTGACCTTGCCTATAACATATGGGCTTTGGCATCTCTACTGAGAAAAAAGACAGCTATTTGAATCCTTTTGCATGATCTCTGCTTTCCTGATTGAATTACTTAAATTAGCAAGCTATTCACCGAAATAGACTTCATTTATTGTATTTATAAATGGATGGTACTGCACTTTGCAGAGAACTTAGTGGCTATGATCGTTACTCTGGGAAATCATGTCAGAGGAAAAATTCAATAGTGAGATTATTTCTTAATGCTCAGATAAAAACATTTCAGCACATTCTTAGATGTCTAAGTTTAGATACTGCATAAGCACTGTGGTGTACATGGTACATAGATGACTTTCCTGGCCTTACTAAGAGCTTTAATGGAAATAGAACAGCTTGGTAGGTTTTCTTGTTCCTAGAAAGTGCCTCGATCTGAGTTCAAGCTGAACCTTCTGTGGGGTTCAATTTCAACCTAACAGAGAACCTTTTCCTGTAGCGCCTTGATACTACTGAGTAGTGCATTTCCCATCGCAAAAAGTGCTTACTCTGTGGTCAATAAATCTCAGAGAAGTAGCAAGACAAACAAGCAAAAGTTTTTAGTTTGATACCACAGCATGAAGTTTATAAGATAACAGGCAAGAATCCGGAGGCTGCAGGGAGACCTCATTGCAGCCTTCCAGTATTTAAAGGGAGCTTATGATCAGGAGAGAGACCAAGTTTTTACATAGGCAGATAGGACAAGGGGAAATGGTTTTAAACTAAAATGGGAGATTTAAATTAGACGTTAAGAGGAAATGAGGCACTGGCACAGGCTGCCCAGAGAACCTGTGGATGCCCCATCCCTGGAAGTGTTCAAGGCCAAGTTGGATGGGGCCCTGGGCAGCCTGATCTGGTAGGTGGCAACCCTGTCCACAGCAGGGGGTTCAACTGGATGGGCTTTCAGGTCCCTTCTAACCCAAGCCATTCAATAATTCTGTAAGTTCAGGGTTCATCAATAATTTTAGCCTGTACTATTTATGACAGAAGTACCCAGCCAAGACTTCACTAAGGCACATCTTGTTTGTTGGACTTCAGATCACTTTTGAAGTACTTATCAACATGTTCTTATAGTTTGACATGAGACCTTGAATTCCAGGCAACCATAAGAATAAAGCTTTGTACTATCACTGCAGAACTTGCAATGAACAAAGTGACCTGTTCCTATTACAATTTAGCAGTTTAGTGCTAAAAACAGACAGTAGAAAGCTAGCTGGGCTAGCTGTTAGGCCTAACTTGGTTGACACAAAAAACTTGATCTTTTTTGCTGCTAGTTTCTGCTAACCAGTCATTTTAAATCCTGTCCTCCCCTTTTCTCCCCCCTCCATCTTCAGTGTTCATTTTGATGAAGATGGTAAAAAGAAAAAGACAATTAAGAACCCAATTCCTGTTCTGTTCAGGTCAGAGGGCTGAAAATCAATAAATCCAGTCAGAGCAATTTTTTATTCCGACTTTTAAAATGGAGTGTAATTACAGTTATTATAGTCTGAAGTAGTAAAATAAGGATTCAGAACAAGAGGGCTGACTTGGCAATGAGATAGCATAAGGCAGTAGCATACTTGCAGTGAAATCTGTATCAAAGACATAGCTCAGCAAACACACCTTTAGAGATAGCTCTGAATATTTAAATTCACCTTTCTGGATCCAAAACTTTTCAAGCTTATTCACAATAATTTAACACAAAACAACAGGAGCTAATCATCTGGGAGAGAGAGAGAGGGAGTGACAGGACTGAGTAGAAAGATAGTGACTCTTAATACCCGGGGCCCAATATCCCTGTTTCCTAGCGAATAACAGTGACAGTTTTACTGTGATAATGGAGAGCTGAAAACATTCTCTAGACCCCAAACATTTTCGATGCATCAGACTGTTCACAATATTCAGAGTTTGGTGCCTTTTGCAGTTAAGAACATCAAGTTCCTCTTCATATGAGGAAGCATTAATTTTAGTTTGAAACATTAAAGAAAGAGTTTACACTGCACAGACAATTCTGTTGAGTAAGAGTTGATGGCAGTTCCTAAACAGAACTGACATTTCATTTCACTGTTAACTTGGACCATTTAGACCACCATTTGGAACACCTGAGAGTTAAATGAGAAGGAATGGGCAACAACTACAAGTTACACTCCTTTAAGATCCTTAAGGTCTGATACTACCATGATTGACTACAGCCATAATAAAAACGCTAACAGCCTGAGGTGTATTTTCTGTGTTCCCAGAACTATTTACTTTTCCCCCTCTCTAATTTAGCACTTATTAAATACAACACCTACACTACAACTCTAAAGATATGCAGCACATAAGCATTTAGAGTTGTGAAAGCACTAAACTAAAAGATTTAATTCTCAGGCAGTCAAAACAAGAAACACCTAGATATACTAGCTGAAGGAAAATTACTTGTCTTAAAGAAAACTGTCATGGATTAATGCAATTAAACTACATGTCACAAAACCAGATAAGACAGCTTGTACTGTAAGAGTCCAACAGAAACATTTTATTTGTGCAAATAGGAGGGATGCTCTGAAAGTAATGCCTCCCATTTTATTACGTTGGCCATCAGAGGTGGATGTTGGTGGTGTGACAGTGGAGGTTGAACCTTCCCACCAATATTCCATTTCATTTTGTTGCCATGTAACAGATGGCAAATGGCATCTGACATGCAAGTACGTCTGAATCATAGAATCATAAAGGTTGGAAAAGACCTCTAAAGATCATCTAGTCCAACCATCCACCTACTACCAACATTGTCCACTAAACCATGTCCCCTAGTACCATACCTAAATGTTTCTTGAACACCTCCAAGGACAGTGACTCCACCACCTCCCTGGGTAGCCCATTCCAATGCCTGACCACTCTTTTTGAGAAGTTTCTTCTAACATCCAACTTGAACCTCCTGTAGTGTAACTTGAGGCCATTCCCTCTAGGCCTATGAAGCAAAGGTGTATCACTGAATTCTTCCATGCAGAAAAAATTGCACCCACTGACATTCACTGACACTTGCTGAATGTTTATGGAGACGAAACAGTGGATATTAGCACAGTGAGGCAGCGCGTGGTGCATTTCAGCAGTGGTGCAGACTTTTTACAAGTGTGACATACAGGGTCTTGTCCGTTGCTGGTGAAAACACATAGCTAACGGTGGTGACTATGCTGAAAAAGGGTGTTTTTTAGCTGAGAATTTTCCCTATCAAATAGTATTATCGTGCTTTCTGTTAAAGTTTCCACGGAAATAAATAGGAGGCATTACTTTTGGAGCAACCGATGTATCTATTGCACATAAAAATCTTACATGCACTATTCAAAAACTAAATTGTTACATAAATAGTCTGAACACAGAAGTCTTCAGAAGCACACAGAAAGTGTTTGGCCTTCATTGCTCAACAAGTCTCTCTCTTCTCATACCATTTTTTGTACCTCACTTATCTCCAGGTACTGTTGATGGCTTCTGGACTATAATTTTTTCATAGTTAAGCCTACACTACGTTATTTTTACCTGTACTGTATACTGCTTCTTCATGCTCCCAGTATTCATCTCAATGTACTTCAGACTTTATTCACTTTCATCAGAACTTTAAACACTGCAGCAGGATGTTCCTTGGTTTCTTTACAGCTTTGATGATCCTGCAGAACAATTTTAGCTCTCATACTTGCCTTTAACCCTACGGACAACATGTAAGAAGTGGTGTCTATGCTATGCTTATTAGCTTTATCTCCAAAATGGCAGAAGAGACAACAAAATAAATTGTTTTATTTATATCCTGACCCCTGGCAAAAAGTGGGGTCAGGACCCTGAACTTCAGGAGAGCAAACTTCATGCTGTTCAAAGAATTTTTGGGTGAGATTTCCTGGGAAGCTGTCCTTAGAGACAAAGGAGTGGAGGAAAGCTGGCTACTCTTTAAGGATGTCTTTCCAAGAGCACAAGAGCTCTCTGCCCCTCTGAAAAAGAAAGTGGGCAGGAGGGGCAGGAAATCGGCATGGTTTGGCAAGGACCTGCTGGCCCAACTGAAGGAAAAGAAGAGATTGTACTGGCTGTGGAAACAAGGGTGTGTCACCTGGGGAGAATACAAGGATGTTGCCCAGACTTGCAAAGAGGGGATTAGGAAAGCCAAGGTGCAGATTGAACTTAACTTGGCAAGGGATCTTAAAAACAACAAGAAGGGATTCTATAGGTACATTGGCCAGAAGAGGCAGGCCAAAGAGAGTGTACCTCCTTTGGTA